>OU452316.1:15492932-15959991 GCA_911728475.2 Pterostichus madidus | reverse complement strand
AGATCTTAAAATTCTCAAAGTCCAATTGGTGGTTGGGCAGACATAGAAGTTTACACTAATTTGTCACTTGAGGTTTTCTTATTTTGTCTCAAATTTATTCTTGATTCTTGCTATTTACAACATAAGGATCAGTTCTTCCAACAAATACTGGGCACTCCATGGGAAATTCACTAAGCCCCATAATAGCTGAAATCGTCATGTTTCATTTAGAGTCTTCCATCCTTATTGAACATGTGGATCTCAATGTGTTGTTTTACTTTAGGTATGTTGATGATATCTTAATTTGCCTACCTACAACTAACATTAATAAAATTTTCAATTTGTTTAATGCTTTTAATTCTTCGATCCAGTTCACTCTGGAGGTTGAGGATGACAGCTCTATCAACTTTTTGGATGTCACTATAATTAGAGAAAATCGGAAGTTTTTAACCAACTGGTATCATAAACCTACATGGTCCGGGAGATACTTAAATTTCAATTCTTACTACCCCATGAAGTATAAACGGGCTGTAGTTTATAATCTTGTGGATAGAGCTATTTCCTTGTCCAATGTAAAATTTCACCAAAATAATCTATTATTGATACGGAACACACTTTCAAAGAACTACTTTCCACATCGATTTATTGACAATTGCATTAAAGCAAGACTACAACACATCCGAAACGTTGATAGATCTGTTATCCCTCCTAATGAACCGAGAAAAATTTATATCAGCTTACCTTTTTACAAACATCTACATAGAGCTTTTACAGTTTTAGCTAATGAATTGAATTTGAATTTAGCTTATAATTCACCGTCTAGTACTAGTTTTTTGTTTAGCCGCCTGAAATCTAGAACAGAGAAGAAGTATTTAAGCGATGTTGTTTATCAACTTAATTGCCTTGATTGTAACTCTATTTACATAGGTGAAACCAAACAGTACGTTCACAAAAGAATTCAACAACATAAAAATAATCTCAAGAACTCTAACTACAACCACAGTGCTATTGTAGAACATGCACATTCTCATAACCACCAATTGGACTTTGAGAATTTTAAGATCTTACACTATGAATCACATAGGTATAAACGTTTATTTTTGGAAAGTTGTTATATCAACATGTTAGATAACACTGTAAATGTTAAAACCGACAGCATGTTCTCCAGTAATCAATTCAAAAATATTTTACATCTTTTGACTTAATGAACCTTGACATTGTTCCAAATTTAGTTTTGTTTTCTTCTTCTTAGTGGTTCATACTTGTGTTTTTGACCGCTAGATGGCTATGGTAGTTTTGATGTAGTGATTTTGTAACTTTTTATCTAATTTTGTCATTATTATTTTGACTACGTGTTGTTTACCCCGTTTTTAACATGTTATAATCTTTGACTATATTTTTCCACACGGAATTATTTATATTTTTATTGTAAACTGTTATGTTTAACTAACTTATTATTTTTTGTTTGGTAAGTTATTGACTTTATTTTAAAAATTTTTTATTTTTTGTAATTCTGTTTAATCCAACCATTCTAGACTTGAAAATGGGACCAACCCATAGTCCCGAAACGTCGTCACCTATAAATATTATTTATTAAAAATTATTGGTACAAAAGCCAAGCAATCCAAACATAGTGGAGTAATTTTTTCAACCCTTCTGCTCCTAACCAATTCATAAATTCAACGGCTTAATAAAACGGATCTCCATTTTGAGATTCCATACATTATCAACTCTTCCGAGGACAACGGGAATTCAACAAGTCCTACCATGTCGTCATTCTTCAAACACATCCAAACTACCTCAAACCATCAAACTACAAATCTTCTGAAGAAAATTTCAAATTGTCAAGACAAACTAGCCAGACTTAGGAACCGGAGAATTTTTCTACTTAAATGTAAGCAATACAACGTTATTCCTAAATGCTGCAGGATCAAGTTGCACAATACTTTCGTAGTTAATAAATCTTTTTATCATTGTCATAGTAAATTTTGTTACAAGATTCTTTTATCTGAAATTAATATTGTAGTTAGAGACATTATATATTTTGAAGATCTTCTTAACAAATCTAAACAATACATTAAACACCACCTAAATTCTGAAACAATAGAACAATTTTTACGTTTTAATTCCATGAAATACTGGAAAATTTACAATTATGTTAAATCCAATTTGATTAGAAAATTTAATAATCTTTTAATAGAAAATAATTCTTACAAATTTTTAGATACTATTAAAAACAATTTAGACAAATGGTTAATTAACAAATCCAGTGTAAACCTACCTTTAAATATTAGCTGCATCCTGGCGTTAGGCCCAAAGTTTCATTTTATAAATAATAATTGTAAAAAACTAAATAAGAACAATGTCTTACGGATCTTAACTAATTTTGAACAATCTATTGATCATAGAAACGTGGAAGTTTTGAAAAAACTGAGAATTAGACTTAGTAAATTAATTAACCAACATTACAGAACTTTAAACAAAATTAAATTTAGCTCTTCTGAAATGATTATTCTCAATTGTATTAAACAAACTAACAACTTTTTAAAAAAACATAAGAATTTAATTGTTACTAAAGCTGATAAAGGCAATATCACTGTGGTTCTAGATAGGGTTGATTACGAAACCAAAGTTAATGATTTATTGAGTGACAGTACTACTTACAAACTTCTCAACAAAGACCCTACTTCTAGATTTCAGACGGCTAATAATAAACTGGTTACTATGCTTCACGACAGACAGTTCATTGACACAAATACAGCTACTGCTCTCAAGATTCATAATGCTCTTAGTCCTAGACTCTACTGTCTGCCCAAAGTTCATAAACCTGATTGCCCTGTCCGACCTATTGTTGCCAACATTCAGACTCCCACTAGTAAAATTTCAAAGTTTTTGGCTAATATCCTTTCACCCTTAAAATTTAAATCACCTTATTATTTAGATAATTCCTTTACGTTGGTTAACAAACTATCTCAATTAGATTGCCCTCCGGACCACTCATTAATTTCTTTAGATGTTAAATCACTTTTTTCGGTAATTCCTCACAAACTCGTGTTTCAGGTTATAAATGAACGTTGGGCAGACATAGAAGTTTACACTAATTTGTCACTTGAGGTTTTCTTATTTTGTCTCAAATTTATTCTTGATTCTTGCTATTTACAACATAAGGATCAGTTCTTCCAACAAATACTGGGCACTCCCATGGGAAATTCACTAAGCCCCATAATAGCTGAAATCGTCATGTTTCATTTAGAGTCTTCCATCCTTATTGAACATGTGGATCTCAATGTGTTGTTTTACTTTAGGTATGTTGATGATATCTTAATTTGCCTACCTACAACTAACATTAATAAAATTTTCAATTTGTTTAATGCTTTTAATTCTTCGATCCAGTTCACTCTGGAGGTTGAGGATGACAGCTCTATCAACTTTTTGGATGTCACTATAATTAGAGAAAATCGGAAGTTTTTAACCAACTGGTATCATAAACCTACATGGTCCGGGAGATACTTAAATTTCAATTCTTACTACCCCATGAAGTATAAACGGGCTGTAGTTTATAATCTTGTGGATAGAGCTATTTCCTTGTCCAATGTAAAATTTCACCAAAATAATCTATTATTGATACGGAACACACTTTCAAAGAACTACTTTCCACATCGATTTATTGACAATTGCATTAAAGCAAGACTACAACACATCCGAAACGTTGATAGATCTGTTATCCCTCCTAATGAACCGAGAAAAATTTATATCAGCTTACCTTTTTACAAACATCTACATAGAGCTTTTACAGTTTTAGCTAATGAATTGAATTTGAATTTAGCTTATAATTCACCGTCTAGTACTAGTTTTTTGTTTAGCCGCCTGAAATCTAGAACAGAGAAGAAGTATTTAAGCGATGTTGTTTATCAACTTAATTGCCTTGATTGTAACTCTATTTACATAGGTGAAACCAAACAGTACGTTCACAAAAGAATTCAACAACATAAAAATAATCTCAAGAACTCTAACTACAACCACAGTGCTATTGTAGAACATGCACATTCTCATAACCACCAATTGGACTTTGAGAATTTTAAGATCTTACACTATGAATCACATAGGTATAAACGTTTATTTTTGGAAAGTTGTTATATCAACATGTTAGATAACACTGTAAATGTTAAAACCGACAGCATGTTCTCCAGTAATCAATTCAAAAATATTTTACATCTTTTGACTTAATGAACCTTGACATTGTTCCAAATTTAGTTTTGTTTTCTTCTTCTTAGTGGTTCATACTTGTGTTTTTGACCGCTAGATGGCTATGGTAGTTTTGATGTAGTGATTTTGTAACTTTTTATCTAATTTTGTCATTATTATTTTGACTACGGTGTTGTTTACCCCGTTTTTAACATGTTATAATCTTTGACTATATTTTTCCACACGGAATTATTTATATTTTTATTGTAAACTGTTATGTTTAACTAACTTATTATTTTTTGTTTGGTAAGTTATTGACTTTATTTTAAAAATTTTTTATTTTTTGTAATTCTGTTTAATCCAACCATTCTAGACTTGAAAATGGGACCAACCCATAGTCCCGAAACGTCGTCACCTATAAATATTATTTATTAAAAATTATTGGTACAAAAGCCAAGCAATCCAAACATAGTGGAGTAATTTTTTCAACCCTTCTGCTCCTAACCAATTCATAAATTCAACGGCTTAATAAAACGGATCTCCATTTTGAGATTCCATACATTATCAACTCTTCCGAGGACAACGGGAATTCAACAAGTCCTACCATGTCGTCATTCTTCAAACACATCCAAACTACCTCAAACCATCAAACTACAAATCTTCTGAAGAAAATTTCAAATTGTCAAGACAAACTAGCCAGACTTAGGAACCGGAGAATTTTTCTACTTAAATGTAAGCAATACAACGTTATTCCTAAATGCTGCAGGATCAAGTTGCACAATACTTTCGTAGTTAATAAATCTTTTTATCATTGTCATAGTAAATTTTGTTACAAGATTCTTTTATCTGAAATTAATATTGTAGTTAGAGACATTATATATTTTGAAGATCTTCTTAACAAATCTAAACAATACATTAAACACCACCTAAATTCTGAAACAATAGAACAATTTTTACGTTTTAATTCCATGAAATACTGGAAAATTTACAATTATGTTAAATCCAATTTGATTAGAAAATTTAATAATCTTTTAATAGAAAATAATTCTTACAAATTTTTAGATACTATTAAAAACAATTTAGACAAATGGTTAATTAACAAATCCAGTGTAAACCTACCTTTAAATATTAGCTGCATCCTGGCGTTAGGCCCAAAGTTTCATTTTATAAATAATAATTGTAAAAAACTAAATAAGAACAATGTCTTACGGATCTTAACTAATTTTGAACAATCTATTGATCATAGAAACGTGGAAGTTTTGAAAAAACTGAGAATTAGACTTAGTAAATTAATTAACCAACATTACAGAACTTTAAACAAAATTAAATTTAGCTCTTCTGAAATGATTATTCTCAATTGTATTAAACAAACTAACAACTTTTTAAAAAAACATAAGAATTTAATTGTTACTAAAGCTGATAAAGGCAATATCACTGTGGTTCTAGATAGGGTTGATTACGAAACCAAAGTTAATGATTTATTGAGTGACAGTACTACTTACAAACTTCTCAACAAAGACCCTACTTCTAGATTTCAGACGGCTAATAATAAACTGGTTACTATGCTTCACGACAGACAGTTCATTGACACAAATACAGCTACTGCTCTCAAGATTCATAATGCTCTTAGTCCTAGACTCTACTGTCTGCCCAAAGTTCATAAACCTGATTGCCCTGTCCGACCTATTGTTGCCAACATTCAGACTCCCACTAGTAAAATTTCAAAGTTTTTGGCTAATATCCTTTCACCCTTAAAATTTAAATCACCTTATTATTTAGATAATTCCTTTACGTTGGTTAACAAACTATCTCAATTAGATTGCCCTCCGGACCACTCATTAATTTCTTTAGATGTTAAATCACTTTTTTCGGTAATTCCTCACAAACTCGTGTTTCAGGTTATAAATGAACGTTGGGCAGACATAGAAGTTTACACTAATTTGTCACTTGAGGTTTTCTTATTTTGTCTCAAATTTATTCTTGATTCTTGCTATTTACAACATAAGGATCAGTTCTTCCAACAAATACTGGGCACTCCCATGGGAAATTCACTAAGCCCCATAATAGCTGAAATCGTCATGTTTCATTTAGAGTCTTCCATCCTTATTGAACATGTGGATCTCAATGTGTTGTTTTACTTTAGGTATGTTGATGATATCTTAATTTGCCTACCTACAACTAACATTAATAAAATTTTCAATTTGTTTAATGCTTTTAATTCTTCGATCCAGTTCACTCTGGAGGTTGAGGATGACAGCTCTATCAACTTTTTGGATGTCACTATAATTAGAGAAAATCGGAAGTTTTTAACCAACTGGTATCATAAACCTACATGGTCCGGGAGATACTTAAATTTCAATTCTTACTACCCCATGAAGTATAAACGGGCTGTAGTTTATAATCTTGTGGATAGAGCTATTTCCTTGTCCAATGTAAAATTTCACCAAAATAATCTATTATTGATACGGAACACATTTTCAAAGAACTACTTTCCACATCGATTTATTGACAATTGCATTAAAGCAAGACTACAACACATCCGAAACGTTGATAGATCTGTTATCCCTCCTAATGAACCGAGAAAAATTTATATCAGCTTACCTTTTTACAAACATCTACATAGAGCTTTTACAGTTTTAGCTAATGAATTGAATTTGAATTTAGCTTATAATTCACCGTCTAGTACTAGTTTTTTGTTTAGCCGCCTGAAATCTAGAACAGAGAAGAAGTATTTAAGCGATGTTGTTTATCAACTTAATTGCCTTGATTGTAACTCTATTTACATAGGTGAAACCAAACAGTACGTTCACAAAAGAATTCAACAACATAAAAATAATCTCAAGAACTCTAACTACAACCACAGTGCTATTGTAGAACATGCACATTCTCATAACCACCAATTGGACTTTGAGAATTTTAAGATCTTACACTATGAATCACATAGGTATAAACGTTTATTTTTGGAAAGTTGTTATATCAACATGTTAGATAACACTGTAAATGTTAAAACCGACAGCATGTTCTCCAGTAATCAATTCAAAAATATTTTACATCTTTTGACTTAATGAACCTTGACATTGTTCCAAATTTAGTTTTGTTTTCTTCTTCTTAGTGGTTCATACTTGTGTTTTTGACCGCTAGATGGCTATGGTAGTTTTGATGTAGTGATTTTGTAACTTTTTATCTAATTTTGTCATTATTATTTTGACTACGGTGTTGTTTACCCCGTTTTTAACATGTTATAATCTTTGACTATATTTTTCCACACGGAATTATTTATATTTTTATTGTAAACTGTTATGTTTAACTAACTTATTATTTTTTGTTTGGTAAGTTATTGACTTTATTTTAAAAATTTTTTATTTTTTGTAATTCTGTTTAATCCAACCATTCTAGACTTGAAAATGGGACCAACCCATAGTCCCGAAACGTCGTCACCTATAAATATTATTTATTAAAAATTATTGGTACAAAAGCCAAGCAATCCAAACATAGTGGAGTAATTTTTTCAACCCTTCTGCTCCTAACCAATTCATAAATTCAACGGCTTAATAAAACGGATCTCCATTTTGAGATTCCATACATTATCAACTCTTCCGAGGACAACGGGAATTCAACAAGTCCTACCATGTCGTCATTCTTCAAACACATCCAAACTACCTCAAACCATCAAACTACAAATCTTCTGAAGAAAATTTCAAATTGTCAAGACAAACTAGCCAGACTTAGGAACCGGAGAATTTTTCTACTTAAATGTAAGCAATACAACGTTATTCCTAAATGCTGCAGGATCAAGTTGCACAATACTTTCGTAGTTAATAAATCTTTTTATCATTGTCATAGTAAATTTTGTTACAAGATTCTTTTATCTGAAATTAATATTGTAGTTAGAGACATTATATATTTTGAAGATCTTCTTAACAAATCTAAACAATACATTAAACACCACCTAAATTCTGAAACAATAGAACAATTTTTACGTTTTAATTCCATGAAATACTGGAAAATTTACAATTATGTTAAATCCAATTTGATTAGAAAATTTAATAATCTTTTAATAGAAAATAATTCTTACAAATTTTTAGATACTATTAAAAACAATTTAGACAAATGGTTAATTAACAAATCCAGTGTAAACCTACCTTTAAATATTAGCTGCATCCTGGCGTTAGGCCCAAAGTTTCATTTTATAAATAATAATTGTAAAAAACTAAATAAGAACAATGTCTTACGGATCTTAACTAATTTTGAACAATCTATTGATCATAGAAACGTGGAAGTTTTGAAAAAACTGAGAATTAGACTTAGTAAATTAATTAACCAACATTACAGAACTTTAAACAAAATTAAATTTAGCTCTTCTGAAATGATTATTCTCAATTGTATTAAACAAACTAACAACTTTTTAAAAAAACATAAGAATTTAATTGTTACTAAAGCTGATAAAGGCAATATCACTGTGGTTCTAGATAGGGTTGATTACGAAACCAAAGTTAATGATTTATTGAGTGACAGTACTACTTACAAACTTCTCAACAAAGACCCTACTTCTAGATTTCAGACGGCTAATAATAAACTGGTTACTATGCTTCACGACAGACAGTTCATTGACACAAATACAGCTACTGCTCTCAAGATTCATAATGCTCTTAGTCCTAGACTCTACTGTCTGCCCAAAGTTCATAAACCTGATTGCCCTGTCCGACCTATTGTTGCCAACATTCAGACTCCCACTAGTAAAATTTCAAAGTTTTTGGCTAATATCCTTTCACCCTTAAAATTTAAATCACCTTATTATTTAGATAATTCCTTTACGTTGGTTAACAAACTATCTCAATTAGATTGCCCTCCGGACCACTCATTAATTTCTTTAGATGTTAAATCACTTTTTTCGGTAATTCCTCACAAACTCGTGTTTCAGGTTATAAATGAACGTTGGGCAGACATAGAAGTTTACACTAATTTGTCACTTGAGGTTTTCTTATTTTGTCTCAAATTTATTCTTGATTCTTGCTATTTACAACATAAGGATCAGTTCTTCCAACAAATACTGGGCACTCCCATGGGAAATTCACTAAGCCCCATAATAGCTGAAATCGTCATGTTTCATTTAGAGTCTTCCATCCTTATTGAACATGTGGATCTCAATGTGTTGTTTTACTTTAGGTATGTTGATGATATCTTAATTTGCCTACCTACAACTAACATTAATAAAATTTTCAATTTGTTTAATGCTTTTAATTCTTCGATCCAGTTCACTCTGGAGGTTGAGGATGACAGCTCTATCAACTTTTTGGATGTCACTATAATTAGAGAAAATCGGAAGTTTTTAACCAACTGGTATCATAAACCTACATGGTCCGGGAGATACTTAAATTTCAATTCTTACTACCCCATGAAGTATAAACGGGCTGTAGTTTATAATCTTGTGGATAGAGCTATTTCCTTGTCCAATGTAAAATTTCACCAAAATAATCTATTATTGATACGGAACACACTTTCAAAGAACTACTTTCCACATCGATTTATTGACAATTGCATTAAAGCAAGACTACAACACATCCGAAACGTTGATAGATCTGTTATCCCTCCTAATGAACCGAGAAAAATTTATATCAGCTTACCTTTTTACAAACATCTACATAGAGCTTTTACAGTTTTAGCTAATGAATTGAATTTGAATTTAGCTTATAATTCACCGTCTAGTACTAGTTTTTTGTTTAGCCGCCTGAAATCTAGAACAGAGAAGAAGTATTTAAGCGATGTTGTTTATCAACTTAATTGCCTTGATTGTAACTCTATTTACATAGGTGAAACCAAACAGTACGTTCACAAAAGAATTCAACAACATAAAAATAATCTCAAGAACTCTAACTACAACCACAGTGCTATTGTAGAACATGCACATTCTCATAACCACCAATTGGACTTTGAGAATTTTAAGATCTTACACTATGAATCACATAGGTATAAACGTTTATTTTTGGAAAGTTGTTATATCAACATGTTAGATAACACTGTAAATGTTAAAACCGACAGCATGTTCTCCAGTAATCAATTCAAAAATATTTTACATCTTTTGACTTAATGAACCTTGACATTGTTCCAAATTTAGTTTTGTTTTCTTCTTCTTAGTGGTTCATACTTGTGTTTTTGACCGCTAGATGGCTATGGTAGTTTTGATGTAGTGATTTTGTAACTTTTTATCTAATTTTGTCATTATTATTTTGACTACGGTGTTGTTTACCCCGTTTTTAACATGTTATAATCTTTGACTATATTTTTCCACACGGAATTATTTATATTTTTATTGTAAACTGTTATGTTTAACTAACTTATTATTTTTTGTTTGGTAAGTTATTGACTTTATTTTAAAAATTTTTTATTTTTTGTAATTCTGTTTAATCCAACCATTCTAGACTTGAAAATGGGACCAACCCATAGTCCCGAAACGTCGTCACCTATAAATATTATTTATTAAAAATTATTGGTACAAAAGCCAAGCAATCCAAACATAGTGGAGTAATTTTTTCAACCCTTCTGCTCCTAACCAATTCATAAATTCAACGGCTTAATAAAACGGATCTCCATTTTGAGATTCCATACATTAATAATATTTTTTGAATCCTAAATATTTTTATTATCGCGTATATTGACTTACTTCACTCACTTATAATATAATGTAGTATAAATAAGTCAACAGATTTAATTTTATTTGATTAATTAAAGTTAATGTTGCCAAAAGGAATTTTAAATACAAAAAAAATTGTGCGTTGGTACCACGTCTTATTAAATCAAAATTTTGTAATAGACAAATAATTATAATCTTAAAAATTTGAAAAATATATTCGCTTGTATAATAATGAAATATTTGGTAGCCTAGTTAACAATTTATACATTTTTTCCAATTCCGTAACTAGCTGGTTATAGAAACACTCGACCGTAGCAGAAATTGGTAAGTAAGTGCGGTTACCAGCCGTTAATTCATGGCCCCTAAAGATGTTAGTAGAGAGAGGTAGACTTGATGTGATGAAAATCAGTTTGTCGGCTGTGAGAATCAAACTGGGTTTTCGAATTCATACACCGATGCTTTATAAAGCCATAATTGGAAGTTATATGAATTAAAAAACAAATTATATCTTTGTTTTATTGCACTTTTTTACTGTGCGCAAGTATCTGAAAATTTGTACCATAACCAAGGGCGCAGCCAGGATATTTATATACACAGGGCCAAACCTGGATCAGCAAATATTTTTATGTAACATTTAATACATATGTATTTAGCACTTGATTCGAATATTTACAATTGGTGTGTCACTACCTTTTTCCTCCCCATTAACTATGCCTCTGACTAGAGATTTATAGTCCTACTTGTCATTCTATTATTAACAATCAAATTAAATTTACTCGTACAAGTTATGAGTGTCATCAAAAAAGGAAATTATGTAAAAAACAAACATTTGTTATGCTATTTATATTGTCATTTTGTTACAAAAAACTACGATTTCGTCATAGTATATAATTAAACAAAATGCACTGGCGCCAGTCATTTGATTCTGAGTCATCGAATAGCTACATATTATCTATAGTTTGTTGATAAATCGTTGAGAGGGGCAAATATAAGACATGATATCCTATTGACATTAATCAGTTTATAGGTACCGTATATGTGTGTGACTGTTATGTGCTCTAAATAACCTGAAAAAGAAAAAAAATCAGTTTAATTTCAGGCGACAGTTAACAGTAATTATTACCAAGAACCATTTTTAAATATGAACAGCGCAAGCAACGACATCCTATTAAATTACTCAAGTAAGTATGATTAATTTGATTAATTTGACAATGAAAAAAATAAATATATCTTTACGCCTGTTATTTCCATTTGTGGGGATAACAACTGCGCTAGATCCGATAGGTACTTAATTAAGAACAATAATATACAGTGAATAAAATTTTCATGGGCGTGCGGAGGGGGGCAAGCAGAGGCGCTCCCCTGGATATTAACTAGGGTGGTGACCACGATTCTCAAACACAGTACTTTTAAATGTAAAATTATAATTTTGTAATTTCTTGCTTCCCTAAATATTTTAAGCAAAAAAGCTTTAAATAAAAATGTTAGGGCTTAAAATTCCGCATGCGAACCAATGAACAAAATTAATTTCACATATTTCGTAACGACACAAATTAGATTTGAAAATGACGAAAATTGCCTCAAAACTATCGATAGGCATGTAATTGAAACAATATTAAACAAATGTTTGACGTTTTATCTCTCAAAATAAATGAAATAATAAATAAAGAATTTATTTTGTCAGTTTCGCCAGATTTAACGACAAACATTTGTTTAATTTTGTTTCAATTTCATAGCTATCGATAATTTTGAGACAATTTTAGTCATTTTTAGTTCTAATTTGTGCCGTTACAAAGCATGCAAAATTAATTTCGTATTTTTTTCGTAATTTTGAAATCTATTTTTCTTTTCCTTATATTTGTGCATGTACGAGGGCAAGGTGAAACGTCCCTGAAAAATGAAACAAGAAATTAATTATTTGGTCAAAACATATTTTATTTCTCAACATAATCTTCTTGCAGCTCGATACACTTCGTCCAACGTGTTTCTAATTTTTCGATCCCTTCCAAATAATATGATTTTGGCAATCCTTCAAAATAGGCGTTTGTCTCAGCGATGACCTCATCGTTGGAGCCAAATCTCTTTCCGCCGAGTCATTTCTTCAAGTTTGAAAATAGATAAAAATCGCTAGGGGCCAAATCTGGAGAATATGGTAGTTGACGAACCAATTCGTAGCGCAATTCAAGAAATTTTGCCATTGCGACTGCGGACCTGTGCGCCGGTACGTTGTCCACAATGCGGCACCCATCTGGCAGATAGCTTTCTCATATACAAAAATTTATGCAAAATGTTCCGTACCCGTTCGGTTGAGATGCTCATAGCCTCAGCCAACTCGTGCACTTTAACTCGCCGATCGTCCAATATCATATCATGGATTTTATCGACGATTTCTGGAGGGCTATTCTGTGCACAAGTCACCAGTCACCAGTTACAGTGACATTTTGAAACGCATACTAGCGGTGAACTATGTGTACTAGTAGTAGTGACGTCATATCAAGTGACTTCGCAGACACCACCTCCGGAGGTGGTGTCTAGAGCTAGTCACTAGTGACTTGTGTATCACGTGATCGCACATGTTGAGTTTTGACAAACATATTTATATTGGCGGGCTTTGTTTAAATATACTTAATTTTCGATTATAGCTAAATGTGAATATAAGCATTGATTACTAACATAAATTACATTTAAGGCAGAGATATCGAAGTGCCCAATAAATTTATTTGTCTAAAAACAAAAAAATTGCATATACAAAATTGACAGTTCATATAATTTAGTAGTTTCAATGCGATATTTTTTGTTAATTAGACAGACAATTTTATTAGGAGTACCTAGATATCTCAGCCCTAAATTAGTATATTGAGTGGAGAAATTATTTTAAATTATTTCGGCTGATACTATGGCGTTTATGCATGGAATATTGGTTGTAATAGAATAACTTGAGAACGAGAACAAAATACATGCGGATCGTTTATTTAGAAGAAATGTAACAGATGATCAAGATACATTTTCAGTGAGCGATGTTGAATATATGTCCAATTATCGTCTAACAGGCGGTTTTGGATCTCTTTAAGGGCTAATTTTTCAATCGCCTGTTTACTGTCGATTAATGTTAATCATGATTAAATAATAATGGTAACCATAGTTTCCATTACTATTTAATCATGATTAACATTAATCGGTGATTGAAAAACTGGCACTAATGCTCGGTTTCACCAACAAAAGTTAAATTTTAATCGTTGTTTAAATAAATAAAAGTAAATCGAATTTATGACAGCAATGTCAATTATTCTATTTGACATGAAATTTTGATTTGCTTTTATTTATTTAAACAATGATTAAAATTAAACTTCGCGTATTAATTAAAAATAAAAGACATTGTACAGCTTTTTATTTATATATATTTTTAATAAAAACATAGAACTTATAATAAAAATATATAACTTATAATAAAAATATACAACTTATAATAAAAATATACAAATTAGTAATTATTTAAAGGTATTGTCCTAACGCTAGGGCAATTCGCTCCAATATGTTGTTGGTTTCAATCCTGTTATACATGGATTGATTATTTAGTTGAATAAAGGCGGCCATACACGTACAGTTTTTCTTTGAGTTTTGGCTTGCGCGCCAGACCTTTCGTGCCACGCATGTCTCAAGCCTGGCTGGTATCGGTCACACACGTGCAGTTCAGTGCATCATCGCGTCGGGATTGTTTGCAACAATGACTCCACTAAATAAAAAAATATTTGCTGCAATAATTATTATATACGTTATAAATAAACAAAAAACAAAAAGGAAACGTTCATCCTGGACGAAAAATTGGCTAGCAGAGTGAAATAATTTTTCTCATATGAATTTCATAAATGAACTACGCCTGAATAATGAAGATGATTATAGAAATTTTTTATACATTTCAATGAATTCTAAAAATTTAGGACTTAAATAAGTCTCCCTTTTAAAATTAATTTAAACAAAAATATAACTACACGTATATGTGGTACAAAATCTGCTACTACTGTGTTATTACTACTAGAGATGGCAACGATTAATCGAATGATTAAAATAATCGATTATTTCGTTTCAATTAATCGATTAATCATTTGATATTTTTTGTTTCGATTAATGAATAATTAATTGATTAATTTATTATTAATCGATCAGTTTATTTTTATATTTCATCCCTATTCTTCTAATAAGGATATTATAGGATATATTAACCTTTACAATTTTAACTAAGAAAAATATGGATAAATGAAATTTAGTCAATATTATTTAATCCTAATGGATGATTAGATCCAGTTTAATAAAAATAATAAATGAATTATTACTGCAGCTAATACAATAAATGGAAGTAAAAAACGAATTGAATAAAACCGATTTAAAATTGCATTATCAACAGCAAATCCTTCTCAAATACATATACATATATACTAATAAAATGAACTAATATAACGTTTCGATTAATCAAATGATCAATTAATCGATTAATTTATTTTTTGCCATCTCTCATTGCTACACGGTACGCATGCGTACGGAGCACGCTCCTGGCTACCAGAGCACACACACGTTCGTACTCGGCCGTAAAGTCGAAACCACGCGCCAAAATTTCCAACAGTGCTAGAAATCGACTCAAGCCAATTCATGCTAAATCAAGCCGCGCCGCTCCAGGCTGAAGTTCCCACACACGCAAGCGATTGGCGTGTATGCCTTGCGTGCGCGCCAAAACCCAAAGAAAAACTGTACGTGTATGGCCGGCTTTAGTGTTTCAAAATTCTTATTCAATTTTGTCATTTCATTTATGAGCCCGTCGATTTTAATATTTGTTTCATTATGTAGCTGCCGCTGCAACACTTGATCGGCTTTCTTTAGAGGAAAACTTAATTATTATTCTGTCACGATAATATTAAAATTTTTCACGTAATACCACTAAGTAAAGAATATTATTTATAATTATAGTCATTCAGTGGGAATACTTTCTGCGAGACATTAAAATTGGCTTCGTCTTCTTCCTTATCATCTATAAGTACATCCGGTATCTATAAAGTTCATAAATTATTAATAAAAAAAATACCAAACAGTATCACCAGAAAAATCAGAAGAATATTGTAAGACTTCAAAACAACCAAGTGAACGAAGCAAGATTAGAATCTCATATCACATTGTTTTTTTTTTTTAATCTGAGACATCCAGTTCAATTATTGGCAGATTATCGCGCAAGTTAAGTATACCAAATCAAAAATTATATTTCCTATCCGTAAACATATTTTACCTTCCAGAAATTATATTTAATAAAATACATGATCTCTACTCTCCCACAACCTGTCACATATCAGGTGGGCGTTGTCGTGAACTAGGTAAATAACCAATACAACACCAAAGTACTGCGGGAAGCGACATCATGGGGGAAACAAATGAAAATGATAAATTCAGCCGAATTCTCGAAACACTGGAAAAAATGAATAAAAAAATAACAAATGTAGACGAACGCACCAAACACATGGATGACAAACTTTCCATATTAACCGGAGAAATTGATAAACTGAAAATAGAAAACAAAGAAATGCAATCGAAATTAGTGGTTCAGGAGAAGAAACTCACAGCTCTCGAAAGCAAATTAGATTACATGGTAAGGAAAAACAATATAATTATATTCGGCCTAAACTTATTACAGGGCGATCAAAACACTGAACAGGAAACCATCGAAAAAATTGAAAAATTGCGCGAACTAAACATAGTACGAAGAGATATAAATTATATAAGAAAATTAGGGCCTACCTCGAACAAACCAATTCTCATTTCATTAATATCATGGTCTAAAAAAAAGGAAGTTCTACAAAGAAAACTACAAGTAAAAGAAATAACAGGAATCTCAATTAAGGAAGATCTCTCAAAAGAAACGAGAGAGATTAGAGCAAAACTGAGCAACTTTTGGATAAAGAAAAAAGAAGAAGGTATGAATGTCAAGATAATAAACGACAAATTAAAAGTTAATGGAAAAATGTACCCCCTAGAAGAATTAATGAAAGCAGAAGACGAAGATGAAAAAAATAAAAAACGTCAACGAAGCGACAAAGAGCAATTGATTGTAACAGACAAGAAGGAAGGCCCAAAATCCGATAAAATCATACAACAACGAAAAAGAACCAACAGCGCAGGAAAAACAGTCAGAAACACAAATGAAACGATAACAAAATACATGAATCAGCCCTCAAGAAATCAAAATCAAGCATAACAATTAAAGTAACCGTCCCCAACCCACTTGGTCAGTGTGGGGACGAAAGACCAAAACCCTTTAGCAACACAAGCATCTGCACAAAATAATGATATAACAATGGTAAATAGAGAAAGTTCACGACTTCACCTATCTGGGTCAGTTAATATCCTTCAAGAACAAACAAAATAAAATACAAATATGAATAATAAAAAGATTCTGGTCCCTAAAACACATCTTCCTCCTCCTTTCCTATCCATATCAAAGAATTAAAATAAATAAATAAATAAATATATCATCACGCCTTCTACCCATTACTGGGTGTGGCACTCTGCTAAAGCAGATCTCGGTAAGTGATATATTTTGCGCGTGAAGTGCGGTTACCAGTCGTCAAATCACGGCCCCCAAACATGTTAGTGGTGGAGGAGCCACAGGGATAGCTTTTTCAAATTATGAAAATTTGTCGCCTGTGGGAATCGAACCAGGGACCTCAGGATCCACAGGCCGACTTCATACCACTGTGCTAGCCATCCCATAAAAAAAGAATTATTATGAACAAATGTATTCTGCCAATAATTATATATGGAAACCCACAAAAAAAAAACACTATCTGCAAATACGTTCCTGCCAACGGAAAATGGAAAGATATCTGCTGAAACTAAAACCTACAGACAAAGAAATTAAAGTGGAGGCGGGCAGGTCTCGTAACGCGTTTAAACGACAATAGATGGACAGAATGATAAACCCATTAGCTACCACTACAAATAAAAGTAGAAGAGGAAGACAGACATCCAGATGAAGGAATGAGCTTTCCAAATCAGCGGGGCAGCAGTGGCACCATGTCGCTCAAGATAGACAAGAGTGGAGCAAGATGGAGGAGCCTTTTCATAAACCAGATTCTAGATATTTGAACATATTACAATCAAAGTATAGTGTAGTGCAAACTGTGCAGTGCAAAACAGATAAAATTATAACGAGCATCTTAATAATTAAGAAAACCTGTAAATTATTTAATGCAAGTATCTATATTCGCCACTAAGTAAATATAATCATATTCTATTACTACATTTTAAAACTATATAGTACTAGTATCTAGCTAATATTTACGTAATATCACTATGTTTAGAATTAAGCAGTTAAATAAGCTTATTTTTGTTCCAGACATGTAGTTGCTAAGGGAGGCCTTTACCCGAAGTGGGTGCTTATGGCTATTATTATTATTATTATTTTGATGACACGATCATCCGAATCAGATATTTTTATTTCTGTCATTGAACTGCCTCCAGTTTTTGTCCCGACTTGCCTTCATGGCAGACACTTTTCTCTATACTTTAATTTTTATATGTCCAAGTCTGCTTATAAAAGTTAAAATTATAGATTACATATTTGGCTTATTACATTTCCTCACTCTTTGCCATTGTTGAATAGTTTTCTGTTTTCCACTTGTACCATTTAATTGCTGGCTCAAAATCATCAACATATTTTTAAAAGTTTGCCGTCCTTTTGTAGATTGTAATCGGCCCCGTGCAAAATGAAGATGATCCTCCATAAAGGACACTAAAATTTCTTTCTGATTCCTGGATATTTTTTTTTGTTTTCGTCTTACATTTTGCTGAAAATAAATAAAAGATTTAACATTATGCACATTCCATTAATAAAACTTTTACTTACCACGCTTCAATCACCAGTAAAAAGTGATAAGGCTTTATTACAAGTATTACTGATTTTTCTGTTCGATATACCAGGTTATTACTCAGAAACAGCTTGCAATGAACAAAGAAATAAAATGGATCCAACAAGTTGTCATATTTGAAAATAAAATGAAACTTCATTGTCACCAATATAAATCTAAAAGAACTATAACCTACAAACAAAAATATAATATAATGTCACTAGGTTGAGTCACGATATGCGGATTGCATACAGTTTATTGACGTCATCAATGTTGTCACTATCACCATGGGGACTTGTGCACAGAATAGGTGTCCTGGTGTTGTAACCTCAATTGGACGACCAGAACGTTCGGCGTCCCTTGTCGTCATAGTAAACAGTAAACCACTTGTGAATCGTTCCCATCGATGGTGAGGAGTCCCCATAATATCTAACAAGCGATTCTTTGGTTTGCGTAATGTTTTTTCCACGCAAGAAATAATGTTTAATCAAGACTTGAAATTAACTTTTTTCCATGTTTTCAAAAATCTTCAAGGTTGCTTGTTCTCAATGGGTGTCAAAACAGAACTGAATGACATATCAGTCTGAAAATTTTAATGCGTTCTAGTTAAAGATGGTACATCACAAATGTCACATGAGATTTGCGATTGTAGCGCCATATGTTTTATTTTTCAGGGACTTTTCACCCTGCCCTCGTACATCTCATCAGCCGGCAGTATTTTCGATTATTTTCAAAGCTTTTGTGACATATTAATTGACTATATCAATTAAATATTAACTGTGCGCTTGAATGTAGAGACTTGACACTATAAGATGTTTGTACAAAGATTATAATTAACTACAATTAAAATTATGAATTGGTTGTATAACAAATACGATTTATTACCCAATAAAACTTGTGAATTACATTTATTTGTAAAATACTTATATCAGCTAATGTTTCAAAATTAATTTATTAAAATATAATAAATAAAAGGCTTCAGGAATCCAAAATTTATTTTTTTAAATATTGATTTTAAAGGACGTTTAGAACTAAAACATTAGTTCATCATCAGCAAATCTAAAATATATAATACAATAATAATAATGTAAAACTAATAAATAATACAAAATGTCAAACAAACCTCAATAAATGTAAAAAATAACGTGAATAAAATATCATAAATATATGAAAAAACAAAAAAACAAAAAATATAAACCAAAAAATAAAAAATTTCCAAATTAAATTTCTAAATTACCTAAAAAATTTTGAGCATATTTTAAATTATTATAGGCATCAGTTTTATAGTTAACAGAAACATCAAAATGTAAATTTATATGTAAGGTTTATAAAATTAATCTGTGAAATTTATTTTCCATAACATCAATAATTTTAGCTCCAGAGAAATCAAAAATATGTCCAGTCTCCTGATGGTGACGAGTTAAAGCACTATAATTTGGATCAAGTAGCTTACAATGATAGTTATGTTGATATAATTTCTTATATAATGGCTGTGAAGTTTCACCAATGTAACATTTTCCACATGAACCACATGGAATTTTGTAAACAACATTTTTAAAATGAGTTTTTTCTATTTTATCCTTAGTTTTACTATAAAGCTTATTAATATTATTAAAATTATTTAAAAAAATAAATGTTGGATTCCTGAAGCCTTTTATTTATTCTATGTTAATAATTGTTTGGATCCACCTTACATACTTAATTTATATATGTCGCAGGGATATGATAATAATCCCTAAGAGAATTGATCATATCACGGGAGATGTTAAAATGGCAACTCTATAGGGTCATTTCCCTAAAAATATTAAGTGATATGGTCAAATCTCTGGGTTGTTTTAGTGAAATGACAAAAATTAAATTTCTAAAATATCAACAGCATTTATTTAGAAAAACAAACATTAGATGCATTCCATTTGCTACTTGGTTCACTTAAATAAGTTCAGATAAATTTGACATATGACTAAATGAACTGAATTAAGCAAACTGTCGCACTTATTGGTGTGAATTGCTTTAAAGTAAATTAGAATCTGTAATTCTAGTACTGGAAATAAAGTCAGCGAGGTAATCCAGCGAAATAAATATATGATCTGGTTCAATAAATGTAAGTTAGATCTGATTAAAATGGCAAATGGAATACGCCTAATATTAGATGTAGAGTCAAGGATTCAAGAAATGTTCCTGTGAAAAATCCAAAGTACAATGCAAAACAAAAAGATGTGCCTGTTCAAAAAGTGACGTAACTCAAGATGCCACAAATCTACAACGTGTTTCAACAAAAATAAATAATTACATTTAATATTATATTCCATTAAAAATATACTTTTTGGTAACTCTTCATATAAGTCATTATTACTTTGTTTGATTTGTTTGAAATAAATAATTTAATTTACGTTTTACATGACCATTGTTGTATTAATCTACATCTAATAATAATACTGGTATCAAGTCGGCCTGTGGATCCTGAGAACTCTGGTTCGATTCCCATAGGCGACAAACAAATTTCATAATTTTAAAACTACCCCTGTGGCTCCCCCACCACTAACATCTTTGGGGGCTGTGATTTGACCACTGCTAACAGCACTTTACGCGCAAAATATATCACTTACCGAGATCTGCTTCGGCAGAGTGCCACGCCCAGTAATGGGTAGAAGGCGTGATGATATATTTATTTATTTAATAATGTTTGTTTTTCTAAATAAATGTTTTTGATATTTTAGAAATTTCATTTTCGTCATTTCACTAAAACAGCCCAGGGATTTGATCATATCACTTAATATTTTTAGGGAAATGACCCTATAGAGTTGTCATTTTAACATCACCCGTGATATGATCAACTCTCTTAGGGATTTGATCAAATTCCCGTTTTTATCATATCCCTGCGACATATATATTTTAGGATTTTGAATAAAACAGTCTGTAGGACAAAGTATCTAGAATATGAACTATTTAAATGATAATAATTTTACTTTGCAGCTACTACTGAACAAAACCAAATAAACAAAGGTGTGAGCGATGATGACTCGTCATCTGATTCAGGGATGAATTTGTACACATGTAATACACTTCCAAAATCAATTTCTAGTTGGAATTCTGATCATGTCATGAAATGGATTTTACAATTATATGAAAAAGAAGGATTTCGATATGAAGACATTAACTTCTGTTACTTTAAGCACAGAGATGGAACATATTTAATTAGTTTAAGCGAAGAAGACTGTGAGAAAATTGACAAGACAAAAAGCAAATAAATAATAAATAATAATAATAAATAATATTAGAAAATTTAGTAAACCAAAAAATTATAACATAATAGATTTCATTCTATATCAAAGCCTAATTTTCTGTTGATAAATGTTTATAAAGAAAAATGTTGGAAGATACGATCAAGTAAATATATTTCTTCTCTAAGGTTATTTACTAATCTGTAATTTCATTATATTGAAAAATAAAGTGTTAATTATTTGCTAATCATACTTATATTCTTAACTGTATGTTAATAATGAAAATTTTACCAACTCTATAACTTTTCCACAGGAAACGAAGCACAAGCTAAGCTCAGCGTTATCTGATACTCAAATTTCAGGTAAAAATAAAAATATAAGATAAAATTGGAGCCAATTTTCCTCTTAATGCATATAATTCTAAATTAGTTTTATTTATTTTTATTACTTATGGAAATTACTACGATCAATACCCGTTCAATTTATTGCATTATCATTTTTGTATTCAATATTATCTGTATTTAAGGATTTTATGACGACATAAATAACAATTGTTTTTTTAAGGAAATGTGCTAAGTATTTATGGGGTGGCTAGCTCAGTGGTATGAAGTCGGCCTGTGGATCCTGAGAACCCTGGTTTGATTCCCACAGGCGACAAACAATTTTCATAATTTCAAAAACTACCCCTGTGGCTCCTCCACCACTAACATCTTTGGGGGGCCGTGATTTGACGACTGGTAACCGCACTTCACGCGCAAAATATATCACTTGCCGAGATCTGCTGCGGCAGAGTGCCACACCCAGTAATGGGTAGAAGGCGTGATGATATATATATATATACTAGCTATTACCCGCGACTTCGTTCGCGTGGTCTACAATTTAATGGAGTACCCGGCATGCGTTGCATTGCAACTCAAAGAAAGCGTTTTTGTACAGCTGTCCATGTAGGAAACATGGATTTTCCAAATTTAGTCCACACACTTGTAGCGATTGTCCCTGTACTTTGTTGATGGTCATTGCAAATGCGAGTTGTACCGGAAACTGCAAACGTCTGAATTCGAATGGCATAGGACTGAAGCTTTATTATACCTATATGTTAAGATTGATTCTCGTCTGTACCTATACCAAATTTGAATTGAATCAGTGCAGTACTTTTCAGGATAGCTAGCGGCTATTTTGTTTCAAGACGGCGGACTGAAATTTTATTATACCTATATATTAAGATTGGTTCCCGTCCATTTTTGCACCAAATTTGAATCGAATCAGTGCAGTACTTTTCAAGATAGCTAGCGGCCATTTTGTTTTAAGATGACTGAAACTTTATTATACCTATATGTTAAGATTGGTTCCCGTCTATGTATACACCAAATTTGAATCGAATCAGTGCAGTACTTTTCAAGATAGCTAGCGACCATTTTGTTTCAAAATGGCGGACTGAAGCTTTATTATACCTGCATGTTAAGATTGGTTCCCGTCTATGTCTATACCAAATTTGAATCGAACCAGTGCAGTACTTTTCAAGATAGCTAGCGGCCATTTTGTTTTAAGATTGCAGACTAAAGCTTTATTATACCTATATGTTAAGAATGGTTCCCGTCTATGCTTATACCAAATTTCAATCGAATCAGTGCAGTACTTTTCAAGATAGCTAGCGGCCATTTTGTTTCAAGGTGACGGAATGAAGCTTTATTATACCTATATATTAAGATTGGTTCCCGTAAATGACTATACCAAATTTAAATCGAATCAGTGCAGTACTTTTCAAGATAGCTAGCGGCAATTTTGTTTCAAGATGGCGGAATGAAGCTTTATTATACCTATTTCTTAAGATTGGTTCTCGTCTGTACCTATACCAAATTTTTATCGAATCAGTGCAGTACTTTTCAGGATAGCTAGCGGCCATTTTGTTTCAAGATGACGGACTGAAGCTTTATTATACCTGTATGTTAAGATTGGTTCCCGTCTATATCTGTACCAAATTTGAATCGAATCAGTGCAGTACTTTTCAAGATAGCTAGCGGCCATTTTATTTCAAGATGGCGGACTGAAGCTTTATTATACCTATATGTTAATATTGGTTCCCGTCTATGTGTATACCAAATTTGAATCGAATCAGTGCAGTACTTTTCAGGATAGCTAGCGGCCATTTTGTTTCAAAATGGCGGACTGAAGCTTTATTATACCTGCATGTTAAGATTGGTTCCCGTCTATGTCTATACCAAATTTGAATCGAATCATTGCAGTACTTTTCAAGATAGCTAGCGGCCATTTTGTTTCAAGATGGCGGATTGAATCTTTATTATGCCTATATGTTAAAGTTGATTCCCGTCTATGTCTATACCAAATTTGAATCGAATCAGTGTAGTACTTTTCAAGATAGCTAGCGGCCATTTTGTTTCAAGATGGCGGATTAGACTTGTGCTAAGTCAGAAACCTTCTCGGGGGTGCACACAACAACTTAGCAAAGTTTCATCGCAATCGGATGAATGATATAGGAACGCATAAGGGACAAACAAACAAACAGACAAACAAACATTAATTTTTATATATATAGATATACTAGCTATTACCCGCGACTTCGTTCGCGTGGTCTACAATTTAATGCGAGTACCCCGCATGCGTTTCATTGCAACTCAAAGAAAGTGTTTGTGTTCAGCTGTCCATGTGAGAAGCATGGATTTTCCAAGTTTAGTCCACACACTTGTAGCGACTGTCCCAGTGCTTTGTTGACGGTCATTGCAAATGCGAGTCGTACCGGAAACTGCAAACGTCTGAATTCGAATGGCATAGGACTGAAGCTTTATTATACCTATATGTTAAGATTAGTTTTCGTCTGTACCTATACCAAATTTAAATCGAATCAGTGCAGTACTTTTTAGGATAGCTAGCGGCCATTTTGTTTCAAGACGGCGGATTGAAGCTTTATTATACCTATATGTTAAGATTGGTTCCCGTCTATGCTTACACCAAATTTGAATCGAATCAGTATAGTACTTTTCAGGATAGCTAGTGGCCCATTTTGTTTTAAGATGGCGGACTGAAGTTTTATCATACCTATATATTAAGATTGGTTCCCGTCTATGTCCGTACAAAATAAGAATCGAATCAGTACAGTACTTTTTAGGATAGCTAGCAGCCATTTTGTTTCAAGACGGCGGATTGAAGCTTTATTATACCTATATGTTAATATTGGTTCCCGTCTATGCTTACACCAAATTTGAATCGAATCAGTATAGTACTTTTCAGGATAGCTAGTGACCCATTTTGTTTTAAGATGGCGGACTGAAGTTTTATTATACCTATATATTAAGATTGGTTCCTGTCTATGTCTGTACAAAATAAGAATCGAATCAGTACAGTACTTTTTAGGATAGCTAGCAACCATTTTGTTTCAAGACGGCGGATTGAAGCTTTATTATACCTATATGTTAAGATTGGTTCCCGTCTATGCTTACACCAATTTTGAATCGAATCAGTATAGTACTTTTCAGGATAGCTAGTGGCCCATTTTGTTTTAAGATGGCGGACTGAAGTTTTATTATACCTATATATTAAGATTGGTTCCCGTCTATGTCCGTACAAAATAAGAATCGAATCAGTGCAGTACTTTTCAAGATAGCTAGCGGCCATTTTGTTTAAAGATGGCGAAATTAAGCTTTATTATATCAATATGTTAAGATTGGTTTCGTTCTATGTCTATACCAAATTTGAATCGAATCAGTGCAGTACTTATCAGGATAGCTAGCGGCCATATTGTTTCAAGATAGCGGACTGAATCTTTATTATACAAATATGTTAAGATTGGTTCCCGTCTATGTCTATACCAAATTTGAATCCAATCAGTGCAGTAGTTTTCAGAATAGCTAGCGGCCATTTTGTATCAAGATGGTAGACTGAAGCTTTATTATACTAATATGTTAAGATTGGTTCCCGTCTATGTCCATACCAAATTTGAATCCAATCAGTGCCGTAGTTTTCAGAATAGCTAGCGGCCATTTTGTTTCAAGATGGTAGACTGAAGCTTTATTATACCAATATGTTAAGATTGGTTCCCGTCTATGTCTATACCACATTTGAATCCAATCAGTGCAGTAGTTTTCAGAATAGCTAGCGGCCATTTTGTTTCAAGATTATAGACTGAAGCTTTATTATACTAATATGTTAAGATTGGTTCCCGTCTATGTCTATACCAAATTTGAATCCAATCAGTGCAGTAGTTTTCAGAATAGCAAGCGGCCATTTTGTTTCAAGATTATAGACTGAAGCTTTATTATACCAATATGTTAAGATTGGTTCCCGTCTATGTCTATACCACATTTGAATCCAATCAGTGCAGTAGTTTTCAGAATAGCTAGCGGCCATTTTGTTTCAAGATGGTAGACTAATGCTTTATTATACCAGTATGTTAAGATTGGTTCCCGTCTATGTCTATACCAAATGTGAATCCAATCTGTGCAGTAGTTTTCAGAATAGCTAGCAGCCATTTTGTTTCAAGACGGCGGACTGAAGTTTTATTAGACCTATATGTTAGGATTGGTTCCCGTCTATGTCTTTACTAAATTTGAATCGAATCAGTGTAGTACTTTTCAGGATAGCAAGCGGCCATTTTGTTTCAAGATGGCGGACTGAATCTTTATTATACCTATATATTAAGATTGGTTCTCGTCTATGTCTATACCAAATTTGAATCGAATCAGTGCAGTACTTTTCAAGATAGCTAGCCGCCATTTTGTTTCAAGATGGCGGGTTGAATCTTTATTATACCTATATATTAAGATTGGTTCTCGTCTATGTCTATACCAAATTTGAATCGAATCAGTGCAGTACTTTTCAAGATAGCTAGCCGCCATTTTGTTTCAAGATGGCGGATTGGACGTGTGCTAAGTTAGAAACCTTCGCGGGCGTGCACTCAACAACTTAGCAAAATTTCATCGCAATCGGGTGAATGGTATAAGAACGCATAAGGGACAAACAAACAAACAGACAAACAAACATTAATTTTTATATATATAGATATATATATATATATATATATATATATATATATATATATATATATATATATATATATATATATATATATATATATATATATATATATATATATATATATATATATATATATATGCGAAGTATTTTATTTTTTAAATTTACTTTTCTGTTTATTTCATTATATGATAATTTTCTAATATCAGATAGAGATATTGAATTCTGATAAGTTATGTCAAATGATTTATTAATTAGGCCTTTGAATATGGTTTAAGGCGTACGTTATTTATACTTTTTTTTTGTTTTGTTTATATTTTCAACTATCAATATATTCCAGGAAAAGTAAAATGGATTTTTTTTTTTGTAAATGCATTGTATTACAAGTGACGTTTTGTCAAATGACATACCATACCAATGCAGTAATAGTATATTATAATACTAGCATAGTAAAACAGTGTTTATTGCTGAAAGGAGGAATGGACTGCAGTAGTGTTAGATCCCACTTGACGTAGGCAGGCTCCTAATGACACTTAATGAAGTCTGGCGCCATGTAATTAAGTTTAATGACCGTGGTGTGCTTAGATTAGATTTTAAATAGTTTTTATGAATTTTCGATAAATGATTTGTAATTAGGAAAGTATCTACAAAAATTTGAATTTGAAAATTGTTTCTGAGGTGTTCCTCGATTTCAAAATGAGCTTTCTACTTAGTTAAAATACTCGTATATATGTGTATTTGTCTAATATATTTTGGTGATGTACAGCTACAATATATCAGTATCTATTTGAAATAAGTGTAAATAAAAGAGTTTGAAAATAGTAACAAAATTCAGGATAATCGTTATACGAGTACCTCTAAAGTACATTTTACAGTTAGTTTGAATGAAAAAAGAAATATAATTTGTAAAAAAAAATAATTAACCATTTCTTTTAATGCTAGGTTTATATACATCCAACCATCTTTTGAATATTCGTTAAAATTGAGTTTACTTTTTTTTCCAATGAAATGAAATAGGTCATAGAATAATATAAATGAATACAAATTTTTTACAAGTATTGATGTACGATTATACTCGTATTATATGAAATAAATGAGAATGACAGAACCTGTAGGTTTACAAAAATATGTAATTAATCTGTACACGAAGAATAAAAAACTTAAGATTTCAGTATTAAATTCCGATTGGCGAATACGAAACGTCACATTGGTATTTAAAAATATTTTAGCCATTTACCATTTTAGAGGTTGATGATCTGTATAGACAGTGAATTTGTGTCCATATAGATAACACCTGAAGTGTTTAATCGCCCAGACTAGTGCTAAACACTCTCGCTCTGTCGTGTGATAATTTCTTTCTGCGGGTTTAAGTTGACGACTTGCATAAGCGCACCGGCACTCATGTCCTTCATGCTCTTGATACAAAACTACCCGTATGGCAAACATAGATGCATCCGGACACAAGATAAATGGCTTATCGAAATCTGGGTATTATTTTAAAATAGGTGATCTAATTAATAACTCTCTAAGCGTGGTGAATGCGATATTTACTTCATTGGACCAAGCAAATCTACAATTTTTCTTTATTAAATTTGTTAAAGGTAAAGCTACACTAGCAAAATTTGGAATAAATCTCCTATAAAAACCAGCTAATCCTAAGAATACTCGTATATCACTGATGTCACGCGGTACTGGGAATTCCTTTACTACGCTTATCTTTTCGGGATCAGGTTTCACTCCATTCTTACTCACTATGTGTCCGAGATATTTTGTTTCGTTTTTCATAAACTTACATTTATTAGGGTTCAAAGTAAGATTAGCATCGCGCAATCGATCAAAAATTAATTTAAGTTTATTCATGTGCTCATCTAAATTGTCTGAACTAAAACAAATTATGTTATCAAGATACACAAAGCAATGAGTTACAGTTATACCTGATAAGACCGTGTACATCAGTCGGTGCCATGTGCTGGGACTGTTGATAAGACCAAACGGCATTCGATTACATTCAAAATGGCCCCACGGAACAGAGAATGCTGTTTTCTCTCTATCTCGTGAATCCATTTCTACTTGCCAATAACGTTTGGTCAAATCTAACGTGGTGAAACGTACAGCTTTTCCTAATTGATCTAAAGTGTCTTGTAAATTTGGAATAGGAAAGTAATCTCTCTTTGTTATTTTATTTATGTCTCGGTAATCAATTCAAAATCTAAAAGAGCTTTCACCATCAGCTGATTTCTTTTCTACTAGTACGACAGGGGCAGAATAAGGGCTTACGGATGGTTGAATGATGTTATTTGTAAGCATATCCTCAATTAGTTCTTTCATAACTTGGCGACGACTGAAAGGTACACGATACGGGGCTTTAGCGACCGGAACTTCCGTATCGGGTGTGTATACGATGTTTAACAAGCGGTGTTTAATGATTTTTCTTTTGGTTTAAATATATCAGCGTATTCATTCAAAAAATTAACAAACTTATTTCGTTCCACAACGGATAAATGATTTAATTCAAATTTGTGAAATTTTGTCGTATCTACTACATTTATAGGGAGATAATTTTCTTTTTGAATTTCGAGCAAAATCAAGTATTTACAATAAACAAAACTTGCTACTTTATTTATGCATCCGTTGGAAATTATTTTATTATGGCTTTAGGACCAAAAACAAGTGTTTACGCCCGATTTTCATGACTGAAACACATTAATTTTGGCCTCGTACAATTTTGTCAAAAAAGTTAATAGACTTCGTCTCGTCCGAAAATTTCCCACATTCGTTCGAAAAACTGCATTTTTCGTTTTGTGTAACAATTATTTTCATCTTGGTACACAAATAGTTATTTTTTGTATGTAACTTCTTGGCGAACCAACAACTCAGGTCATATGCCGCCATTACGCCTTCATCCGCTTTTAGGTGTTTGTCAACAGCAACGCGTGTTTCACTGGACGGTCAGTCATCCAAATACTTCCCGTGCGCAACATTGCTTAACTCACGTTATCGCTTGGATCAGTACCAACCAAAGCCGTTGAGAATAGTTATTAAATAGATCGTTTATGTAATCATGAACAGATCGTACATCTTAGTTAAAGCTGTGGGTAGTAACGCAGAATACACTTGATAGAACGGCACTGTGACGTATGCTGCCCAATACAGAACCCGTATGTCAGGTCTACACTAAGTCAAATTGAAAGAAATCTCTTTGATACTAGTCGCCGAAGTTGACATCTACTTGCTTTGGTAATTAGACACCGTAAAATGTTACTTTTACTTAATTTTAAAAAGTCTTATTTTATTCACTGCGTTCCATGTTAATCGCATCATAAATGAAACATTAACTTTCAGACAGTCTGGTACTATGTGACATTTTAAGATCATATCTAGGTATATAATATAAGAAACGTATGACTCGTGTGTCGCTTAAGCATCGGTAGCGAAACATGTCACATTTAGTTTCTCGCGATGTATTCACTTCACCTAAATATACTATTGAATCACGGTAACTGTTTGATTCAGTTACATGTAACTATCTATAGTGGTTTTCAAATATCGACGCTATACATGATGTACAATAATATTAGAAGGATGGCATTTTAATAAACTTCTCGCTGGGTAAAGATTTGCCTGGTTTCATTGGTTGGCATCAGCACACCGTAGAGTTTTGAGCTTATGCCACTATTGAAAGTGACTTATGTTCAAGAATACGGCGGCTTCAAAGTCATCGTGTTGACAACGCACTTGGTGAATACAGCTTCTGCAGCAAATAGTCATATATCTTGCGCTCCGAAAACAATGTTGCGGGTGAATGTTATGTAGCCACTAAATACGACGTATAAAATGAGATATGTTTAAATGAACAGGGACATCAAATATACCTCCTTAATGAATTCCTCCAATGTATTGTTCTTCAAAAAAATTGTTTGAAGAACAAGCAGGTACTCTATTGTACATGTAGTTTTTTTCTCTTTTTTTAAATCATCTGAAATGTGTAGATATTAGTAAGAAAATAAATGAAGACTTTAGATTTATATCAACTTACCGAAAATGTTTTTTTTTTTATTACTATTTATGTATGGAAAGGAGTTGAAGGTATCAACTCATAGTACTTGTAACGCAATTGGTGAATGGAACTATTGCAGAAAATAGTTATATATCTTAATAATAATTAGAAAATAACAAATAATTTTCATATTCAAAGTCACAATTGGTCTGTTTTTATTTTTTACTGTTTAATAAAAAGATATGACAAGAAAATAATTGTTGAAAAATGACACTCTGAAATTTGTATCAAATTCATCACCTACTAAAAAAATAAATAGAAATATTTCGTGAAAATAAGCAAACTAATGTTATTTTTAATATTTTAATTTTCGACGATTAATTTCAGATTATGAATAAAATAGTATACAAACCTCGGTGGAAAGTTTCATTATGCCTCGGGTTATAGCTATACCTCGGCTGTAATGAAACTCTTTCCATCTCGGTATGTAATATACTACGAGTATAATTTTTAATATACCTACGACTATTGATTTTATAAAATTTTGTAATAAAATTGGAAACAGTTACTTACTTGTGGCGTTTTACAGCAGCAATCCATTGTTGACGTCGAATGTTTCCTACATTATTAATTGGTGGAAATTCATGAAAACTAATACAGCTGGCTGAATTACGATTGGTATTGCTACACCCAACAACCCAATAATTACTATTTCCTTTTCTATTAACTTTGGTTGCCACAATAAATACTTTACTTTCGCGAAAACATCGTACAGAAGATTCCCGGTCTCCCGCCGAAACTTACAAAACTGCCGTTGCGCTGCGCTAGTTGTACTCGCGCACGGTCCCTATACATCGTATGTGTCTAATTTATCAGTCTAAATTTGGTAATGTTGATGTTTTTCAACATAATGCAAGACGTTTTTATTCTATTTTATCGAGATAATTAACTTCTTATATTTAATCAACTATTTCATTATAAATTTTGAATTATTATTGTTTTTGCATGTCACTTTTGTATTTTCCTGCCCTCTAATTGGGTTTACCTGTCGGGCAGTGTATGTTTAAATGAATAATAAATTTTTGTTGACGTATATTTTATCGAAATTGGTAAAGAAATTTACAATTTTCATTAAAACTGTTAAAAATATGCGTTATTTAACGTTGATTTAAAATTAAACTCATTTATATTTATTACACTCTGGCAAATAAGTTGTAGCCCGGACCTGTATTTGAGCGCGGCGCACTTGTTTCTACAATCTCAGCCAGCTAAGCCTCGCTAGTCTGCATCAAGTAACTCGCTGTCTGCGATCAAATAAATTATATTCTTTCAATATTTTAAAAATATTTTGAGATTTTTTGAAATATTAGAAAAAAATATTTAAACTAATTGTTTAAAACCTTGAAAATAAATCAATATCACCAATTAATCGACATACATGTGCAAATATATAACGGCATTATTTAAGACTATATGCTTATTTAAAATCATTAATATCGATTTATATGTAGGTATAACAAGAATATATTTTGCATTTAGTCGATAAACACTAATTTTCATTATTCTGATTTCTTTCCTAATATTAATGCTATCTTTTACTAGGAACTTTACAATAAAATAAAATAACAGGAGAAAAATTATTTTTGTATATAGATTAATACATAAAATAATCAAATTTTTATGGAATATCCTATTCAACTATATCGATTTCTGGACATTCCAAACCAAGTAATAATATATCTTTTAGTCGGGATTTTGGAAGATTAATAAAGAACCATAATTAATCGCGGTTTTTTACATCAATGATTTCAACTTATAAATATGTTCAACTTGATTCGACTATAAGCTATAGCACTCCTGTCCTGTAACAGGGAACAAATTCCTGTTAAACAGGATACAAAATAAATAATCGAATCAATTTTTGATTAACTCATGCCTCTCATGATTCATACATCAATGATATTTGATATTATCAAAAGGTAATCTTAGAATGCTACGAATAGGAAAATTGATTATAAAAATAAGAATATTGTACTCATACACACAATGGCTGGGTTTTTTCCTGCTCTTTGTGATATAAAGATAGTGCGATGTACATCAGAGTGTTAGTTTTATACGAGGTCTTGAGTTCAATGTTCGCAATGACTTCTGTAACTAGGCTTATTTGTTTTCTGCTGATTGCAACGTTTTGCACACTTTGCTATACTGGTAAGCAAAATTATATTTTTCATTTACTGAAATATATTATAAAATAAAAAAATAAATATATCATCAAGTTTTTTGCTCATTAATAGGTGTGACACTCTGCCGTATCATATCACAGTACGTGATATATTTATGCGCGTCATGTGCGACTACTAACAGTCAAATCACGGCCCCCAAATTGTTTGTCGGCTGTGGGAATCGAACCGAGATTGTCAGGATCGGTAGGCTGACTCTATATCACTGAGCTAGATACCCTATACTAAAATATATAAAATAACAAAATAAATATATCATCACGCCTTTTACCCTTTATTGGGTGTGACACTCTGCCTTAGCAGATCACAGTAAGTGCTATATTTATACGCGTGAAGTGCGATTACTAACAGTCAAATCACAGCCCCCAAATGTCTTAGTGGCGGGGGAGCCACAGGGGTAATTTTATTGTGGTGAAATTGTTTTCCGGCTGTGGGAATTGAATCGAGATTGTCAGGATTTGTAGGCCGACTCGATATCACTGAGCTAGCTACCCTATACTAAAATATATAAAATAACAAAATAAATATATTACCTCGTCTTTTACCTATTATTGGGTGTGACACTCTGCTGTAGCAGATCACAGTAAGTGATATACTTATGTGCGTGAAGTGCGATTACTAACAGTTAAATTACAGTCCCCAAATGTGTTAGTAGTGGGGGAACCACAGGGGTAATTTGAAATTACGAGCAGTATGCTGTATTAATTTTAAGATTATTAATAAAGAAATATTGAAGTAGGTGGTTCAGTGGTATCGAGTCGGCCTGTGGATCTGAGAACTCGTGTTCGATTCCCACAGCCGACAAACCATATTAAAATTACCCAAGCGCGTAAATATATCATTTACCGAGATCTCTTACGGTAGAGTGCCACACCCAGTAATAGGTAGAAGGCTTGATGATATACTTATTTATTTTATTTAAAATTACCTTAGAGACTTCTCCTCTACTAAAATTTTTGAGGGCCGTGATTTGTCGGCTGGTAACCGTACTTCACGCGCGTAAATATATCACTTACCGAGGGTAAAAGCCGCGATGATATATTTTTTTAATTACTTTATAAATAAAGAAATAAATCCACTTGTAGAGAATAGATTCACCCCTATGGTGGAGTCGTCCAAGTGTATGGGTAAAACAGTTTGCGGCACCGACGAAGTTTTTAACTATCCTAGTGAATACATTCAACAGTTGTTGAAACAGATTCCAGAACATTTAGTACACTTGCAAGTCGACGACGAAGATGTCCATCGTGAGCCTCCTAGTAACTTCAATGACCTAGTGCATCGAAAACGAAACGCTTCCAGGAGGTACAGACATATAGATAATAATAATAATTTGTTAAAAATTGATAAAAACTGAAGCTGGAATCTGCAATTGCAGAGCTAATTAGCTAAATTTTCCCCAAAGTTTGTCGAAAAATCTAAGAATTTTTTACAAAAAAAACAGAAAAATTGCAATTTTGTTTCACAAATCTTGTAAAGATTGAACTAATTTGTCAAAAATGTTAATACTAATTAATTAATTAATTAATTAATTTTATTTTAAAATCTAGTAAAAAATTAGCAAATTTGTCAAAATATTCATACTAATTAATTTGTTAATAATCCGCATACACTGCCTTTTATTTCACTACAAAATATTTCTCTATCTAGTCATACATCAACTTGGTCATCGTCCTAAAATGGTGATCTTAATGTTTCATCTATCTCTCACTAGATGTAGACTGGTGCAGTGCATCAAATTATTCAAACATATCCCTATGCAGTCACATAAAATACATGTGTATTAAAATTCACACAACAATCTCCAACACCTAAAATGCAGTTCCTGCTTTTGAATTACACAGTATTTTGCAACACTCTAAAGTGCAACATCATAATGTGCACTCCGCGCAAAATGGCGGTTGGCGGGAATATATGAATCCATCACTTGCCAACAGATCAAGCAAAAATAGAAAACGTCAGTTTGAGTTTTAACAATGTATTCATAATATAGCTCTTTTTAAAAGGACTTTTAGTCATTTTGTTCCTAGTATTCTCAATAAAATTCATGCACCACTACTACTACTAAAACCAGCTACATTTTCTGTTAAATTTAAACAATTATTAATTTCTGAAGGCAGTTCATTTATCTAAAATCTTGAATTTTTTACACACGTTATTCTCTTGTCTTTGTATTTTATTATCATTAGTTTATGTAAATGCTTAATAATTCATTTGTTATTTACTATTTCTTTATACTATTAGTCTATTTTATACGAGTCTCTTATACTTGCTATTTTTGTAATTGTATTTTTGTAACTAATGTAAAGGTTATATTGTAGAACAGCTTCGGCTGAATTATTGCCAAATAAAAAGTCTTATTATTATTGTTATTATTATTATTATAGTATTATTAATACAAATTGATTCATATAAATATACCTCTATTATATTAGCTGTACTCCATTTGCCACTTGGTTCACTTAAATCAGTTCAGATAAATTCGACAAAATGATTAAATGAATTGAAATAAACAAGCTAGTGCACTTGCTGGGTTAAATTACTTCAAAGTAAATTAGAATGAGTAATTTTAGTACTGGAAATAAAGTCAGCGAAGTAATTTAGCGAAATAAGTGATCTGGTTCAATAAATGTAAGTTAGATCTGATCCGAATGGCAAATGGAATACGCCTTTTGTAATCAATTAACTTGGAGTTGTAGCACCATGGTTACGCTGTGGCTTCACAAGAAATAACTCGAGGCTTACTTAACTAATAACTAATAATACTAATAATTTGAATTCCGCTATAAGCAACTGTAATCAGGATTAATTTTCTACTGTGTTTATAAGAATAATTTGTTTACATTTATACAATTTAATATTTAATTATGATAATTATACAGCGATGATTTTATTTCCTACATGTAACATTGTGAGGGTGTCTAATATTAATTATTTCCAAATTCTCCATTTCATAAAAAGAATAAAATATATCATCACGCATTTTATCCATTATTGGGTGTAGCACTGTGCTGTAGCAGATCTCGGCACGTGAAGTGAGGTTTTTCAACCTGCTAAATACAGTCCCCAAAGATGATAGTGTTGGAGGAGCCACAGGGGTAATTTTAATGTGGTGATAATTGTTTGTTGACTCTGGGAATCGAATCGAGGTTCTCAAATTCACAGGCCAGCTGAGCCACCTACATCATTTCATGTCTTTCTATAATTTCATCCACTTCATCAAGAACTATCTAAAATATCAATGATAACCATATATTATTTGCATACATACCTTTTTAATAAGAAATTAATACAGTATTAAAAATATATTTTTATTTTATACATATTTTGACATAACAATTGAATCTTTTGTTTTTTATTAGGAGGTTTGAGTAGTTAATAAAATATGTAGCTAATAAATGTATTTATTAGGTAAATAAAATTTATAAGGTAGTGCATATATGCAAAATATATTTATTAGCTAAATAAATTTATTAGGAGCTGGATATCTCGGCCCTTAATCTCATCCAAATGAAGAAACAAGTAGTACTACATAATCTCTGAATATTCAGCTTTTTGATATGTGTTTGAACAAAAATGTTTAATTTTATATATAATTGTAAATGACATAAAGTCAGGTGAATGTTAATTAAATTTGAAAAAATCAACTTGCCTCCGCCAGGATTTGAACCCGGACCTTCCACATGGGCCGCGAACGTCCTACCACTTAGACCACAGAGGTGTGTCTAAATGCTGGCACTGACAAGCGATTTTTTCTATGTGTCGAATTTGTAAATATCACATGCGCGAAATTGGTTGCTTCGACAGTACACATGATACGAACGGCTGACACAATGAAGCGAAACATCAAATATTAAATATTTTAATATTATATTAATTATATATATAATTGTAAATGACACAGTCAGGTGAATGTTAATTAAATTTGAAAAAATCAACTTGCCTCCGCCAGGATTTGAACCCGGACCTTCCACATGGGCCGCGAACGTCATTTACAATTATATATAAAATTAATATAATATTAAAATATTTAATATTTGAAGTTTCGCTTCATTGTGTCATCCGTTCGTATCATGTGTACTGTCGAAGCAACCAATTTCGCGCATGTGATATTTACAAATTCGACACATAGAAAAAATCGCTTGTCAGTGCCAGCATTTAGACACACCTCTGTGGTCTAAGTGGTAGGACGTTCGCGGCCCATGTGGAAGGTCCGGGTTCAAATCCTGGCGGAGGCAAGTTGATTTTTTCAAATTTAATTAAAAATGTTTAATCTTTATGATACAAATAAATTGGAATTGAAGTGTAAGAAATCATGATATCAAAATTTTAAATCTAATTTTCTCAAAAATGTTCCATTCAATTTTAATTAAAAAATTCTCTATATTTAAGAATCAGGTCTTTTATAATATAGTAAAATTTAATCCAATTTGATTCGGTGACGTTTGAGACAAAACAAAAAATACACGAAAAAGTCCTGTTTTGAGCGTTTTTTCGCATATTTTATTTTTTTTCTCCAAACGTCACGATCAAATTGGATAAAAATTTACTATATTATAGAAGATCAGATACTTAAATATAAAGAATTTTTTAATTAAAATTATTCGTCACATTTTTGAGAAATAAATTCAAATTTTTAGTGTAATTTCTTTTAACATTTGTACATAACAATAATGGTATTTAGTTTATTACCATACTTTGAAGTATTGGCTTTAAAATTATGTACAATACATATAAGTTTCATTCATAATAAGAATATTATTTCGTTACAAAGAGATCAAGGCAAATCATCGTTGTGATACTAACTTCAGCCCGTATGGTTCACCCAGGGCTCGAAATGGAAATTTTTACGAAACGGAACGCTTGATTTATAATATTTATTATATTACATAAACAATAAAATTACATACAATATCAACAATATTATAACGTTATTATATGAAACAAAATCATATACATGCAAAGAAAAAAATGAAGCAATGTAATGTCCACAGATGTTCATACGTATTGTCAATTTGAGTTTCCCTTTTTCGACTAGTATCATCTGCCGAATGATGACCTTTTTGTAACCAAGAACGAACGTATTTTTCTGGTTGAAACTGCATTAGTGGTGGTCCTGCGATATTTATAAACATTAGGGCTGCTTTTTTATGTGCATCACTTTTCTTATGTTCATATTTTTTTTATTTTTTTTATTTATTTATTTTTTCTCAAACTATTTTTTCCACAAGACTTGATTGATTGCCAAGGTTTAGACAATCGTAGGTTTTTGTCGCTGTAGATACCAAAATCTTGAACAGTTTTGCAGATGGAACACCCTAAAGCTTTTCTTTTTAATAATAAGCCAATTATTATTACTTTGGTATAACTTGGCTTGTTCCACAGTTCAACAAGGTGGAAGATCAGAATCAGTTTCTGTAATTATAAAAGATTTATCAAATTTCTCGCTAGAATTAGTAACAGTTACTTTACTTGCTGTTTGGTCACAGGATGACTTAATTTTTTTCTTCGGTGGTGATAATGAACGTTTATTTGATGATAAATCAATATCTTGTTCATCTTTCTTGGTCGATGAATTCTTTAACCAATTATTTATCAAATTCATGCTGAGTCTTTTATTATAGCCTAAAATTATTTTAATGAAGAATGAAATATAATTTTTGTATTTATTATGACTTTTTATTTAATATTACTCACATATCATACAGCAGCACATCACAGAATATGCAAGGGCGTAGAATGCATGAAACATACAAAGCCTTAAGCCCCTGGCACATATAGCGTCAAAACTCCGAGTCTGCCATTTGACTGCCAAAAATAGAAACGCCTCTATTTTCAGCAGTCACGACTGCCGAAAACCAACTTCATTATGATGCTGGTTTTTTCGCTATCTTCCTTTGTTGTTTGACGTATGAATTATTATTGTTTGAATTTTGTACATTTTTATAGTTAAATTCATTTACTTTATACATAGTTAGATACTTTTAAGTTTTCATATTTTATTTATAGTTCATGTCAATTTTTTTAAATTTAATTTTTTGTTTTATTCATCCTAGTTTATAGTTTTTATATTTCTTAATAGTCTATAAATATTTTAAATAATACATTTAAGTTTTTATATTTCATTTATAGTTCACATTTTTTTTTTTTTAATTTAATTTTTTGTTTTATCTTTCGTAGTTTATAGTTTTTATATTTCTTAATAGTCGATAAATATTTTAAATAATACAAATTAACAAATAACACGTTAAAATTAACAAATATTTAATTCTGACTGTCAGAAACACCGACTCTATATGTGTCACCCGTTTTGGACGTGACTCTCAGTTTTTCAGCAGTTTGTAGCAGACTCGGAGTTTTGACGCTATATGTGCCAGGGGCTTTAAGGTGAAGCAACCTGAAGTTCGTTAACCAACAATTTGTTATCGCGTAAATAGGGTTTCTTGTGGTCCTAACAAGAATGTGGATCTGTATAGAATGTGGATCTGTAAAGTTTTCAAGAAAATTATTTTAAATCGCAAGAAATATTTCTATATGATAACACAAAAACTAAAATTTAATAAAATATAGTATTTTATTTGATATTATAATATAAAAATAAAGAAATTTACTTACAATATTATTTCAATTATAAATAATCATATATAAAGTATATTATTTTATAAGGAGCTAAAGTGATACTTTTTGAACGCTTGTCTGTCGGTATACAGAGTTTATATATATAAACTCTGTATACCTGCATAATGTTTGTTTTTTTGTTTACTATGTAAATTATATATTTCCTAAACAATATGTGTATTATTTTTTTACTACGTAATTAAATATATATTTTCTTATTATTAGTTTAGTTATTTACAGTACTAACAAAATAATGATGGAATATAGCGATAAATCTATAAGTTTATAGATCTGTCAATGCGAATTGGTTGCAAATAGTCTATATTGTTTATTTGAAGTATTTTTTTCCTAAAATAATTTAATAGACGACTACATACAAATTTATTGCCCATGTTTAAACACTATGGGGCCACTTTTCATGCTAACATCCAGTATGGCATATAAAAGAACTAGATTGTCATAAAATAATGATGTTTACGGTTCTTGAACAATTTCCACAGCAAACTTTGTTTTTTTTTGACAAGGTGTAATGGGTACTTCTTCCTTTACTCTATTATCTTTTGTCAAATATGTCCTTCTTTCAGCTATGATTTTACATTTCAACTAATTGAAATATGATAAACTTATGACGTCATTATCAACTGTACAGGCCGGTTGAATATCACCAATGATTATGTCTGTAAACAGAGAAAGTTAAAGTTTTTTTTCAGATTACCGATTAGTATGTACCTTATTGCTAATAAAATGTAACTACATGTAATGAAGATAAAGATATCTCAACTGGGATCCTGAAGAAGACTGATTTGCAGTCAAAACGTTGGTGTCTTATTGAAATTTAGTGATAGCCTGAATTCTTTAAAACTGTCATCCTTCAAGAAGTTTATAATTTTGAACCGAATTTGGAATCTTCTGATTTAGTTATTAAACTATTATTTCCGTTTAAGTAACATAATCTGATTTATAATATAATTAGGTACAAAATACTTGCAATATAAAAATATAAATAAAGCGAAGTAGACTTCATTTATGGATTGTATAGTTTATTCCTGGGCAACATTTCGATAGTTCTGATGTATTTACTTTGTCAGCTTAATCTTATTAAGGCAGTGTCCACTTCAAAACTGTTAAATAAAAACTTTAATATTAATAAATAAACACTTATAAATACAAATCTACTTACCTTATATCTCAGACAAAACATGGATAGTCTGAGCCTTTACATACATTTGACGTTTGAGGTTAAAACCATATCAAAAAATTTTATTATTACTTTATTATTTTGTAAACAACATATAATATATATATTCATTATTGTTATCATTATTAGTCAATCATTTTTACATATCTGTCAGCCAAATTTAATTTTGAATAAAACTGCGATACTTGAGTGTACATCATACGTCATCAAAAATCCGAATCACACACCAAAAACTCATGATTCAAGAGCACCAACAATAAATCTATGCAAATTTGAATTTCAACATTTAATTTCTTACAAATGTCATTATATAGATAAATATAAAGCAGTGTATTACTTTCTTATAACATTGTAGTTCAAGAATAAATACTATTCAAGAGCAAATAAATCATGAAAATATATGAAAAAAATTATATAAATGAAGCAGCCAAATTCACAATTTTGAGTCAGATTTTCTCAAAATTGGGCCCTACGTTTTTAATAAAAAAAATATGTATATTTAAAATTAAGATAGTCTATAACACAAAAAAAAATCAGCCAAATTAAACACAACACTTTTGAGAAAAAAAAGAAAAACTCTGTTTTTCATGGTATTTTTGCCTATTTTATTTTTTTGCTAAAAAATGTCGTGTTTAATTTCGCTGAAAATTTTATCAGGCTTAGTCTGTCGTATTTATAATTTACTGTATTTTTTATATTGATATCGTAGAGCCCATTTTTAAATAAATTCAAATTAAATTTGGTGTAATATATCATTTATTTTCTTTTATTATATGAAAGATATTTCAAATTAGTAATATTATTATAAAACTTTAAACCTTTGACTACAAGAATATGTACAATAAATAATATATTTCATTTATAATAAAAAAGATATTTTATTTCAAATAGATCACGACAGATCGTCGTTTCACCACTGTTCTGTTGTTGTTTTCAGGCGGAATGCTTCACCTTAACATTAGTCAAATTTATTAAATTGTTAATTATTAGCTCAAGGTTAAAGATATATATTAAAAATGGCTAAAATAGTTTCAGTTTAGTGGCATAAGCTTGTTAAAATTGATTCAATTCTCAATATCATGTTATATGATGTCATGTCATATCATATAACGTCATATAATGTCATATTAATGTCATGTAATGTCATAGAGAGTAAATAAATAGTGAAGTAAGTTAACTGTGTAGTCTATTTAATTAGATAATAAATGAAGTAAGTCATTGAAGTTATTACTTATAAGTCATAATTGTATTAGTGTTTGGAAAAAGGCAAAGGGCATGTGAGAAAATAAAGTCAGTGAATTTAGTAGGTCAAACTCATTGTTGTAAGTCACTGTTATAAGTCATTATTATATTAGTTTGTAAAGAAAGTTAAGTAAATCATGTAATTGTATTAAATCTAAAAAAGAAATATTAATTTCTAAAGTTTGGGATCGAACCAACAACCTGCCGTGAGGATGACGTAATCACTCTATACCAAAATAAGCGACGCGTTAGCTGCATCGGCTGTAATAATACAGATGCCAAACACGATAGGATTCGAAGCACTTTCATTGAAACATTTGCAGATTTTGGTAAGCGATATATTGATGAAGCTAAAGTGGTGTGTCGGATAAAAACGTTTGGCGAAGATTAATTGCGGAATGAATCTGATGATTTCAGAAAAGCGCAGGATTTTAGTTTTGTTGTTTAGTAATTTCTTTAGAGTGTTTACCTGCAATTGTGTGAAACTCACTTTCAAAAACAAGCGCAGGGACGACACTCCCTTCGTTTCTTATCTTTTTTATTTGTTTTCTGATCTTACATTGAGTGTTTAACTGCAATTTAGAGATGCGCATTTCAACCCGAACCCGAAACCCGACCCGACCCGAACCACCGTCGGGTTTCGGGTCGATTTTATATCCAAATATAAAGTTCGGGTCGGGTTCGGGTCAGGTACCGTTCACGTCGGGTTGGTTCAGTTCGGGTCGGGCCGGATAAGTTCGGGTCGTGTCGGGTTCGGGTCGGTACAGTTCAGGTACCGTTCAGCTCCGGTTGGTTCATTTCGAGCCGGGTTGGTTCAGTTCGGGTCAGGTACCGTTCACGTCGGGTTGGTTCAAATTCGGGTCGGGTCGGGTTCGGGTCAGGTACCGTTCACGTCGGGTTGGTTCCGGTCGAGTCGGGCTGGTTCAGTACGAGTTCTCTCAGCTCCGGGTTCGTGTCTGGTCGGGTTGGTTCATCTCTGTTCATTTCTATAATCGTGCGGACGGCAGTTCATATGACATAATTCATGCAAGAAGAGATTATTATAAAATTTTATGTCATCCAGATGACCAAATACGGTGGAAGTGTAATTTCTAATTTTGGTACCAGGTATCCTTCTATGTTCTATCAAAGAATTTTCCCATTCCCAGGTATATTGCCGGAATTGCGAATTATACTTGAAATAATAATAATGGCTATGACGGGATAATAAACGACAACCAGATGTTCATTCAAATTTCAAACCTCTCTAAAATGAAAAAGTAAAATCAAGAGTTCTTTGAAAAAAAATATCGATTTAAAATTATAAGGAATATATACACATATTTATTGAATGTTTGTTCAAAATATTTCATTGGCTATCGAAGAAATAATTATAGTCGGTTGAGTTTGAAATTCAGACCTACATATTTATCTTACTAGGTAATTTTTGTCTCTCTCTTTGATTTGAATATTGTATAATTTCTCATTGTACTTAGTTTCGAAATGAGCTGGTATAATATATCAAAATTTGTAATAATTTTATTGGATTTTTGTCAGGGATGCGGCAAGTAAACTCACTAAAAATATTAGATATAACTTTACTAGGGCACCACCCACTTTGTATCTGAACAAAATTTACTTCTCTAGCTATATCTAACAATACAAAGACCTCACTAAAACTTTCAATAATCCCTTTTGAAGACTTGCATAGCCGTAGAGAGAAGTTTTCATGGAGATTTGTTTATGTATTTACATTATCTGCAAATTTGCAAAATTTATATTTATTTTAATATAAAGTGACTTCAGCTGATCTCTAAAAAATAATTGGGAGCTGAAACGGTCGATCTCTATCGAATTCAGTTCTTTTGAGAATCGTCAACAAACAAAAATTTATTGACGCGCCACTGGAATACTATGTTTGACGGACTGATTTATAATTTCAGCCCATTTTGGAGCGAAGTATAGTTCGTTTGTGTGAAAAACAGATAAGAAAGTATGTAATAGAGCAATAAAAATAACGCTGGATTTAAAAAGAATTATACAAATAAATAAAATTTTAAATGGTAATGCTGATTTGGCTTCATGCTTAATTGCTATACTTGAAACACGTCCCTGCTTTAATTTCTTGCGAGGTTGACCGTACATTTACCCTTTAAACTCATTTTTACTGATAGAAGGCAAAATGTTAGTTTCAAAAACAGTTATTGTATTATAATAGTTACTGAAACAGGTTCATTAAAATACGTAGTTATAATTTAAAAACTAATGATATGTTACCGTGCGGGTGTTTACCAGACGTCAACACGTAAGTAATCATTTCTGGCGTGGTAAGACTATAGACATAGGTGTATTTCACGTGCCATTTAAAATTGATATTACTTTTTGTAAACAAAGATTTTTTCACTTCGGGTCGGGTTCGGGTCGATACAGTTCATTTCGGGTCGGTACCGTTCAAGTCGGGTTGGTTCATTTCGGGTTGGAACCGTTCAGGTCGGGTTGGTTCATTTCGGGTCGGTACCGTTCAAGTCGGGTTGGTTCCGTTCGGGCTGGTTCAGTTCGGGCCAGGTTTCATTTTTACAGAAAATGCGCATGTCTACTATACTGTATCCTTTTTAAATTAAATTTTTAAAATCCGGGTGTCTCCCAAATTTTTCTGTCATAAAATTAAATTTAAAAATTATCATTGTCACTGTACTTCGATGTCATTCATATGACAAAAAAAATTACTATACTGTATCCGTTTTAACTATAAAGCGTTGGGCGAGATAGAGCCTACGATTCCAGCTATCTGATTGGATCAAACGTGAGACTACTTTAATGAGCAAAATACTATTTTTTAGATCAGCAGTTTTCTAAATACGGCGCGCAACTTTCTTATTTTAACTGGGAACCTATTTCTATTCTTTTCTTATTCGATTCAGTATTTTTTGCTGAATTCAACAAATTAAAGTAGTCATAAAATAGAAATTGTTTGCTAATTTATTTGACTTCGTAGCAATAGTATACCACTTAAACTGAGCACCCTGTATATTATAAAAGAACCTCTATATTATTGGGACACTTGTCTTTCTGAATGGCCTAATATCGCTTTAACAGTTTGTATATTGACTGCTTTGAGAGCAAAATAGATAAAAGTCAAATAGAAATTATAGAATAAATGGTTTTGGTCACAGAATATCGCAATATTATTGATCAATTACATAATAGAAATGATTTAATATCCGGAAAAGTTCAGAAAGATGAAAGATTTCGACATTTTTTATAATACCCGGAAGTAGTATTATATTGATAAATACAATGGCGTCACTTCAATTTACCATTAGGGGCATTTTTTACAATTTGTTTAAAAATAATTGCCATTAACTTACAATAATAAATTGTCTGCAATATTCATATTTTATTGGATTCATAGATATATGTTCATCTGGACGGTATACCTATATAAGTAAACATAGAAATAATCAGGTCCTAAGCTAAATCTAATTGCAGTAGAAGTTCTATTTTTTTCGACGGTCGTGTTATAAATTCATTAACTATGGATCTTTTACTCTTTCTCTTGGTGATGGGAGTAAAAAGAATATACTATAATCAGAGAAAATTCATAACATTCACAATACAGAATAAAAATGAATGAATTGTCAAACATTTGAAATTTCAATTATTAGTGTTTGGAGAAGTGCTACCAACACAACTGATAAAAGTTATATTTTTGACAAGTCTTATATTTTTAAATCTAACAGAATTATAAAATTATCTCAAAAAAAATTTTAAGTAAAGAACACGGTTAATAAGGCTTATTATTGTAGTCGTCCTTTGTAAAACTCGCCGCTGAGCAACCCCTTTTTCCAAATTTGGACTCGTGAGTTAATAAATAGCTTGATGAAAGTAGTTATTTAATATACTATTATATACACTGATGAGAAGAGAAAAAAACGAAACACTTAAAATTCGTGAAATTTTTGCAATTTTCAAACCGTCATAAAATTGGCAAATTTTTGGATAATTTGGACTAATTTTCGATAGCGAAAAAGCTTAAAGTGTATAGTTTAAGGTAGTACTAGAGTGTCGATGGCGCCATCGGTTGTCGAGTGGCGAAACTGACGCTCAAAAAAATTTAAATATTGAATAAAATAAGTGTTTTATACCTATTATGACTTGAATATCATGAATTGTTAACAGGTTGTTGGTCTAGTGAATTTTCAAATACCATACCGTGTGGTGTTGCCATTATAAATTGGGATTCTTAATTTTTCGTTAAACACAAGGTTTTGTATGGCTATATATCCATTAATAAATGATAAAAAACTTTCTCATTCTGTTACAATATACATGGATAATTCTAGAACATCATACTAGTTTTTCAAATGAAACTGCAAAATTTTATAGGTACACAAACCAAATATGTACGATTCTGAGTGATGATCGCCATAAGCCCCGTGTATAAGAACTCAAATTTACAAGCGAATATATTTGTTCACAGACGATGAATGTATTTCATATTTTAACAGGATGCGTATAACTATCCAATATTTACGAGCGCCAAATTTCATTATGATCTGCAAAAAAAAATGTGACGCTAGTACTGCCTTAAGAGAATACATGCGATCTTAGGGGTAACCTTTCAGTACAGATCGTCAAAGATGGACGTTTCTCCACTAAAAATATTTTTTTTCTTCTAGATGGTTGATGGAGAGAAGAAGTTAACCCTAAGATCGCATGTATCCCCTTAAAGTAGACACTTTAAACTATTTCGCCCTCAAAAATTCGTCCAAATTATCTAAATATTCGCCAAGTTATGACAGTTTGAAAATGGGAAATTTTCACGAATTTTAAGTGTTTCGTTTTTTCCCACGAACTATTATACTCAAGGACAGGCGAGTCTTGCGGGTAAAGCATCCACAGAAATGTTGTAGAAAGAGAGCAACGAAAAAGTGAGTGCGACAGGAAGAAGAGTCTGGCGAATGCATGGGTGCTTACGAGTCTATTCATGTTTTTTTTACTTTTAGAACTAATTACTTTAAAAAATGTTATTTGCAATTATTTAAAATTAAAGACACATTTTTCTTTAATTATATCAGGTTTAGCTTGACAAATATAAATACGTAAAACCATATATAAATACATTTTTCTAGTAGTACATTTTTGCTATTTAACTACACCATGACAAGTTACATAAATGTAAAATTGACATAAACATTTTAAATTTAATAGACAAAATTGTAAAATTTATACAATTTGAATAGAACATTTTATTAAAAAATAATAATAAAGAAAATAGATATACCGAATATTTTTTTTATTTTTTCTTAATTAAGATTTTTGTACACTTTATACAATACATTTTATAATTTTATAATAATAAAAATAGATCGCAATGAATATTTCAATTCTTTCTTAATTTAGATTTTTAGATCTTCCTTACACTGAGATTTGACATTATTTTGATTCTGTTTAAAATATTGCTTCAAGTGCATTAAAATAAATGCATGGACAAAAACAGAATTTGTTTGTTTCTTGTGATCTCTACAAGAGAAAGAGAATGCATAATTTTCAATTACAGAATACACTATTTCTTCATATACACGAGGTTTATCTATATATAATATTAATTTATCTTGAATATATTTGAATAATCTAAATATGTTTATATTTGGGTGGATTGAAAAACCACGACTTTTAACATTTGTTAATTCCGCTTCTTTTATGTGACATACATTTTCTTTGTTTACAAGCAATATCTATATATACATATATATATATATATATATATATATATATATATATATATATATATATATATATATATATATATATATATATATATATATATATATCTGCTCATATTACTACTTTTTTCCAAATTTCCAACGAAACAAAGATATTTTGTCATGATTTGTGTCATACCCGCTGGTACAATTGGGCGCAAAACACTTACGACCCATTGCAAACTAATTGTTTATAACTATTTATCACCAAACAACACTAATGATTGAAAAAAGTAACTTACGTTCATATGGTGTTGAGTAAATGCCAGCCTCTTTAAGCTATCTCTCTCTTTCAAAGTCATGCGCGCGAATGACATAAAGCTGGACGTTTACTAACTACGCTTATATACGAAGTTGCATAGGGCTGTTTTTTCCTCACTAGTGTATGTTCTGAAATACCCTAAATTGCATAATATAATAATAGAAAATTGGAGCTGTACGGCTTTCTGAATCCGAAGATGGTATGGTAGGTAAGCCATTAAATTAATATAATAATTCAGATATTATATTATTTAATATCGTTGATATGATCAGCTGGTCTTTATACTCACATTTATATTTCCTGCAGTTTAAACAATAACAAAATTTAATGATTTACGGACGTCATTTAATATAATTATTTGATATTACTATCTATTTAAGTATTAGTGGTAGTTACGCCACTGAATAAATAATTAACTTCAAAAATATATTAAGTGATATTGTTAGCTAGTCTATTGATTTGTATTTCCTGCAGATTGTACATTAAAAATGTAATTTAGTATCATTATTAAATATTAGGTATTATTCATTTATTTATTCATTCCATATTTTTATATGAACATGAAAATGTACTTCTACAGCTTCTTGCTAACTATTTTAATTCCTTTTTCAATTGCAAAAGTAAGTATTTGATACAGTTTTTTTTTCTTCTTTTACATAAATAAATAAAATATGTGATATATTTTAGAATGATGATGTATTTAAAGTTAATGTGGAGCGAGTAGAAGTATTTAATTACAATGAATCACTTGAAATTATGGAAATGCAAGTTGTGAGAATAAATAGAACTACAAAAGCAATTAATATGAGTTTAATTTTGAACGAAGATATATCAAATTCTGACACAGTTTGTGAAAATAATAAGTATATTTTACACCAAGCAAACCAGTCGTCCTAGAATACTATAGTTAAATTAAATACAGTATTGTGTAAGATCAGTCAGTTATAAGAATCAAAACTCAAAGAACAAATGTTTCACCAATATCAGGGATCAGCAACCTTTTGAGGAAGAGCTAAATATCTATTTATTTAGTACACAAGAAAAGTTAACGCAATGGGTAGCATTTTGCTACTCATCGCGTTGAGTAGCAAAATGTTTAAATTTTTTTAGAGCCAGAAATAGCTATTATCTTCGTCTTCTTGCACAACAACTTATTACACCATTGTATATCCTGAACGCGTTACTTAAAGCAATTTTATTTACAAAAATTATTTTAAAAAGTAGCCATAATTTAATTAAACATAAATAGGACCAATAAAAAATTATGAATTTACTGTTTTTGAATTTTAATAAAATTTCTCCGTAAAGATCAAAAGTCCGATCTGATATTATAACAAAAAATATATATATATTTCTAATAATTACCATCAGACAGTTTGTCAATAAACAAATTGTTATATAATAATTTCACTCAGGGAATATCACCCAACGCATACTAGGTTGTTGATTTGAAACGAATTGACGCAACCCATGTCACTTTACATTTCTTCAACTAAAGATTGCACGAAAAAGCATGAGTATTCGCCGAGTGTTTGTAGCTCAATTGGTTAGAACAGTCATCATGCGAATGAAAGGTTCTGGGTTCAAATCCCGGAGAACGCTCATCGATTTTTCAAAAAAAAAAAATAATTGTTTTGAATTCTAAAGTCTTAGATAAAATGAAGTGTATAAAACATGAGCTAAAATATATTACAGCACTCGTGTGCAATTCTTTACATTCTTAGTGATGTAATAATGTTTTTATTCCACTAGTAACATAAATTCCTATTTTCACGACCGGTCGTATAAGTCGATTTCTATGAAAGTGTATTTTAGTCTCGTTGTTAAAAATATTTTACCTAAAAAAAAAAATAAATAAAACAAATATCAATCTTTTATTTATTTATTTAAAAAATTATATTAGACATATGAATAAGTATTTATTTTCAACACTGGGTTCGTGGAAAATAGTATAAACCATATACACCGGTTTTTGTTTCTTTGGTTTATGGTAGCTCTCGATTTCACCTAAAGCAGATGTCGGCAAACTGCGGCTCTTTGGAAATAAAGTTAAAAATGAAAATAAAAGTTTTATATTTTCAATTACAAAAAATTTAAAGCTATTTATTCACAAAGTAATTGATTTAAATTATGTTTGTGTTATAACATACAACATTTTTGCGGGCCGTGTGCAGTGCCTACAACAAGGCAGAACACTATGTGCGGTAAATTTGCGCTAGAGTCAAAATGGGAATTTATACGATAATGCCAGTCTCCTTACTGTTTCACGAACTTAAGTTTCTTTATATCGCAAATATTGTTATAATTATTATAATTTCATATAAAAATAATACTCGTTTTATTATATTTTAGATATTGTTAAACGTCCTTGTCATCATAGTTAAAAAAAAAACAAAGAAAATAAATTAACCTTATGTGTAAAAATATATTTATGGCTCCTGAAAACTTTTTAAATCATTGTGAGGGACATGTTTGTCTCTTTTGCCTCTAAAGTTTGCCGACCCCTGACCTAGAGTAATGTAAATGTATTCAGAATATTATTTAGAATTTTTGGAAAATTTAAGAATATTTATTTCAATTTAGTTTGTTGGTTTACGGTTTAAGCCATTATCAAGCAAGAAATTACTTATTAAATTTTAAACAAACTAACATCAAAAGGTTGACAACAAAAATTTAGCATTCGGCTTAACCAAAATTTCACATTGTATTATCTTATATTTTATTTTTTTAAATCGCTACATTTTATAACAAGTAGCTAATTATATGAGAGAAAATTATGTCTAACAATGAAAATTTGTATTTAAGGTTAACTTTGAAGTTTTGTTACACATTGTATATATTTTTAATTACACCCACAAAACTTAAATGTAATAATCGCTATTGATGTTAAACATTCGATATACTTTATTTATTTGAACTAAGCAAAATTTAAGTTTTGTTTTTCTTTACTTTTATAAATTCCTTAAAATTAGCGTTTTAATAGTAAAAATGTAGAACCATAAAAATGGATGTTTTTTCAACTACTTTTTGTAATACCCGGAAGTAGTATTATATTGATAAATACAATGGCGTAACTTCAATTTACCATTAGGGGCCTTTTTTACAATTAAAAAACAATACTTGACATTAGCTTACAATAATAAATTATCTGTAGTATTCATATTTTAATGGATTAATAGATATACTCGTATGTTCATCTACACTGTGTACCTACATAAGTAAACACAAAAATAATCAGGTCCTAGGCTAAATCTAATTGCAGTAAAAGTATTATTTTTTCGACGGTCGTGTTATAAATTAATTAATTATGGATCTTTTAACCTTTCTCTAGGTGATGGGAATATGCTATAATCAGAGAAAATTCATAACCTTTTTTCTTAGCTTACAGATCGTCAAAGATGGACTTTTTTTCCACTAAAAACATTATTTTTCCTTCTAGAGGGTTGATGGGGAAAAGGAATTAACCCTAAGATCGCATGTTTCCCCTTAAAGTAGACACTTTAAACTTTTTCGCACTAGAAAATTCGTCCAAATTAGCTAAATATTCGCCAAGTTATGACAGTTTGAAAATGGGAAAATTTCACGAATTTTAAGTGTTTTTTTTTTTTCACACCAGTGTATGTTCTGAAATACCCTAAATTGCATAATATAATAATAGATGTTTTTTCAACTACTTTGAAGTACTAGTGCGCAAAATCAAACTTTACATCAGTTTTCAGGGTAATGAAAATGTTATTTTGAATGATGCAAGTACAAAAATATATTATCAATTTTCATTTCTCGTACTTTGAGAATTATATTGATCTATTGTAATTATTGTATAGTTTTCGAGGATTCGAGTTTGTTTGGTCAAAATTGGTACTTGTTTTTCTTTACTTTCTTTCTAGAAACTTTACCATACCTTTTCTTTACAGGCTAAGGTAAACACTTACGAATTTTTAAATAATGAATACAAACCATATGCTATAAAATTAGAGAAAAACAGATGTTCGCTACTGAGTTTTGAATATACTTTAGCATTTAAAGATTTAATTGAAGACCCAAATCAACATTTTTTGCCTCCTGGTTGTCCAGTTAAAAAAGTAATAAATCGCTTAAATTTACTTAGGACGGTATTCATAGCCAAATATTAAAATTTTGAACAAATAGGAGGAGGTAGGATAAAATAATAAACCAATGTGGTTTGACTTTGTTGTCGTCACCACATTTATTTTAAAATTTTGTATTTGTTATTTAAGTCTTTAATAATTTTTGACTATCTTTTCTTTGAGAAAAGTTTTAAATTGTTGTAAACTGTTATTTATAATAATTCCATTTATTGTTGACTTGAAAATGGGACCAACCCTTAGTCCCGAAACATCATCTGTTTTCATAATTTTGTAAATTGTAAATTACAAAAAGCCAAGTAATCCAACCACAGAGGAGTAATTATTTTTATCCTTTCTACTCCTATTTGTTCAAATAAATATCAACGGCTTAATAAAACGGAATCTCCATTTTGATATTCTACAAAAAATCTTAAAATCGTCACCAAGGATTAACTTTTACTTATTATAATTATGATATTCTTAAAATGACAGGTGACCCTGGTATTAAATTATGGTTATGAATACTGCACTCAGTCTTTAATCAGAATGGCTGCGACCTAACTAAATAACATCGATTTGAAATAAACAATAATTTTTAAATCAATAATTTTGAAACAAAATGCCAGCGAGTTCGAAATAATTTACCAGATATATGAAATTTGTGAACTAATTTTATATAACTTATTTGCTATGTTATAATAACTATCTTAATATTATATTTCGTGACATGAGTTGTAAGCAGCAAATAACGCATGCGTATGAAAATAGCTCATGAGCCACATGGTGGCGAGTGTTGTAATTATACAACTGCGTTATTTACTATTCCATAAACATGAGTTTAGTTTTATTAATTTTATTGCAAACGATATTTTTTTTGGTTTTGTTTACCTTCGACAATACAGGAGACCGATTCTAATTCGTAGCAACCAAGTATTTAGTTGAATGACGTATTTTTGATGACGTCAAGCGATTTAGTTAAATTTCTAGAGAATTTATTTTCTACTGTTGGTTACAAAGATCAGACTATATATTTTGGTATGGTTTTTCTGAAAAACTTGTTGCCGCTTTTTGTGATTGTTTATTGTTAACAAGTCCACTTTGTTGATTGAAATCGTAACTATGTTTCTATATTTAGTATTATTTATTAAAATAACCAAACTTTTCAAAACGCGGCACTGCAAAACATACGAATAGGACGTAGCGACTAAGTTAGCGACTGGTCCAAAGCAGTTGCTAGCAGAAGTCGCTAGAAAATGTCTAGTCGCTAATAATGACGTCACACGTAAGTTACATTTTATCCCGCAAGATGGCTACACTATCGGTAGCGACAATAAATGACGTCAAGCCAGTCGCTACAGCTGGTTGCTACGAATTCCAGGTTAGGACGCTCGCTCTAAATAGTTTTATGACAATTGTCAAACTCATACCAATCTAAGAAAACATAAATTCTCCATTTCGTTGTCATTGAAAAATAAAATTAATAGAAAAATGAAATATAATATAATATAAGACTCATAATTTTGGTGTAATTTATTAAATACATAATACAGAATAATTATGTTAAACATTGATGGTATCTAAACTTTGGGTCGGATGATTTATCCGAATTTGAGATCATATTTAATCCGATCTTTGAATGGGATTCGCTCCGAACCCAATCCGATCCAGAGTTAAATTCCGAATCGGATTGGATTCGGATATCGGATATTTTTGCCGACTTCTAAGTAATATTACTCTTACTTTAATCTCAATTTCTTTAATATAACAAATATTTTCCTTTTTTTACAGGGAATATATACAGCTTATAATTACATTCCAGGAGCTTTCAAATATCTGCATCTGCCATTAAAAAAGGCTAAACTTGAAATGATAATTTTTAAAACTGGAAAACCAGTATGGAAGTTCAATTTTTATGCTTCGTTTGACAGAGATGTTATATTTACACATCAATGGAAATAATTTTTACACAAAATATGTAAATTATTATATATATATATATATATATATATATATATATATATATATATATATATATATTTTGAATTATTGTAATTATAATAAAAAGGTTTAAGGCTTCTTAGGTTCATTAATATAAATTAAATATTGGACGCAATCATGTCTCATCTTCAGCTTGATACTGTAACAAAGCGGATACTGAGCGTCGCGAGCGCGAATTATTAGATGTGAATACAAAGATTCGCGGTTGCTTTTATTTAAATAAGAAGAACGCGCCATAAAACATAGATAACTTTATTTACTAAATAGACGATATGATGAGTAAAATTATAACATAATAAAACTAGAAACATTTATAATTAACTAAACGATAATTAAAAGCGCGAAACGGATTCGACGTCGGTCACATCTTGACCGGCCGACGAAGCAAACCTCGCTTGCGGGTGCTACCGCTCAAAAACAGACGCTATGTTTTTGAGCGGGGGTGAAGGGTGGTATTTTGGGGATGCAACACATGGCCGAAGACTGCAGATGATCACACACATTCGTTGCCACGATAAGATTTTTCTGAGAATCTTATCGCACAAAACAGGAAAGAAAACTAACAGAGTATCTGCAGTCAACTCAAAAACCACCTTGTTACAATACAAATGTCAATGGTATAAAATGAGTAAATAAAATTGTTAGTACAATCATATGTCAAGATATTTTACTTACTTTGGCACCGGATTTCCACCAGGGGGGTCGGGAGGAGAACGCGACCGGCCAGCATCTACCCTTGGCCGAGAAGGGATGCCAGTCATCCGCGCGTCCTCATCGCCTACGCAACTTACTAATTTTGTTTCATTTATGTTATTTGTTTGTTTGTTATTTTATTATTATTTCATGCTCATTGTTCATTTGGCGTTTTGCTTATTTCGTACGAACCTTATCCTTTCCTTCAACACCCCCAGTGTTACATACGTTATTTCTGGATTCTACCATATCAATATATTGAATTATTGTAATAGTAGGTACTAACATTCTTATTAATTAAAAAGTTAATTCTGAAATGTACAGTTGGAATTACGTTTGTTGATAGGCTAAATTTTAATACGGAAAACTAAGGTTGTGGAGTCAGTAAAACAAAGTACAACTCCGACTCAAAAAAAAATTAGATGTTCGACTTCGACTCGCACTCCAACTCCGACTCCAATTAATAAGTACAATTGTTTATTCAAATTCGAACAATCGTAGATCATAATTTACTTGTAAATGGTTTAGGTGTGGATAAAAGAATTGTTCTCGAAAATTGTATTAATCAAAGTGACATTTTCGTTAATTAATATCAAGATATCTTGTATTTTGATTTTTATTATTAAATAATGGATAATTTATGAAGAGTAAACAATTTTACATGTTATTTTTATTGTTTTATTTCGGGTTGTTTTTATAACATTTAAATTATTATTTACTTAGAGATTTCCAACAAAAAAGTTACTTCTTATGGTTGAATTTAAAATTTTACGTAAAATCTGAATCTTATAAATATATATACTTTAACGCGCCTTTGAATGTAATTTAAAAATCTATAATATAAATGCTATTGACTTAAAAATATTTGTTGTTTAAGGGGAGAGGGCTATTCATTCAAGTAATCCTTAAAATTTAAATGAAAGCGTGCAACTAGATGGATGTCTGAAAACTTTTTTTTAATTTGTAAATAGCATCCGACGCCCCCCATCAATGTCTTCGCGATCCACAGTTTGAAAACCATTGTTCTAAGTAATTCTGCAGTAGATTTAGTATCGTATGTAAGTTACCTGGTACAAAAAAGCCTGATTATTTTATACTATATTAAACAGATGACAACGATTGCAATATGTTCAATAAATGTTTTAAAGATTCGTGTTTTCCTATTCTATGATATATGGTTTCATATTATGTGCTTATCTAAGAAGCAACATGCGTATAATAGGGGCAAGGAGAACTTGTTATTCTGAATTAAAATTTTGTATAATTAACTATAAAAACAGAAACTATACTGTATCCATTTTAACTATAAAGCGTTGGGCGAGATAGAGCCTACGATTCCAGCTATCTGATTGGTTCAAACGTGAGACTACTTTAATGAGCAAAATACTATTTTTTAGATCAGCAGTTTTCTAAATACGGCGCGCAACTTTCTTATTTTAAATGGGAACCTATTTCTATATGGGATGGCCTAGCACAGTGGTATGAAGTCGGCCTGTGGATCCTGAGGTCCCTGGTTCGATTCCCACAGGCGACAAATTTTCATAATTTGAAAAAGCTATCCCTGTGGCTCCTCCACCACTAACATGTTTGGGGGCCGTGATTTGACGACTGGTAACCGCACTTCACGCGCAAAATATATCACTTACCGAGATCTGCTTTAGCAGAGTGCCACACCCAGTAATGGGTAGAAGGCGTGATGATATATTTATATATTTATTTATTTACCTATTTCTATTCTTTTCTTATTCGATTCAGTATTTTTTTCTGAATCCAACGAATTAAAGTAGTCTTATAAAATAGAAATTATTTGCTAATTTATCTGACTTCGTAGCAATAGTGTACCACTTAAACTGGCATTCTGTATATTATAAAAGCACCTCTATATTATCTTTCTGACTGGCCTAATATCTCTTTAACAGTTTGTATATTGACTGCTTTGAGAGCAAAATACATAAAAGTAAAATAGAAATAATAGAATAAATGGTTCTGATCACAGAATGTCGCAATGGTGGTAATCTATAGAGAAATAATGAGTTGTCATTATATTATTGATCAATTACATAATAGACAGGATTTTTAATATTTGCTATCCGGAAAAATTCAGAAAGATGAAAGATTTCGATATTTTTTGTAATACCCGGAAGTAGTATTATATTGATAAATTCAATGGCGTAACTTTAATTTACCATTAGGGGCATTTTTTACAATTTTTTAATAAAATAATTGCCATTAGCTTACAATAATAAATTATTTGCAGTATTCATATTTTAATGGATTAATAGATATATGTTCATCTGGACGGTATACCTATATAAGTAAACATAAAAATAGTCAGGTCCTAAGCTAAATCTAATTGCAGTAAAAGTATAATTTTTTCGACGGTCGTGTTGTAAATTAATTAACTATGGATCTTTTACCCTTTCTCTTGGTGATGGGAGTAAAAAGAATATGCTATAATCAGAGAAAAGTCATAACATTCACAATACTGAATAAATATGAATGAATTGTCAAACATTTGAAATTTCAATTGTTTATGTTTGGAGAAGTGCTACCAACACAATTGATATAAGTTATATTTTTGACAAGTCTTATATTTTTAAATCTAACAGAATTATAAAATTATCTCAATAGAAAATTTTAAGTAAAGAACACGTTAATAAGACCTATTATTGTAGTCGTCCTTTGTAAAACTCGCCGCTGAGCGGCCCCTTTTTTCAAATTTGGACTCGTGAGTTAATAAATTGCTTGATGAAAGTAGTTTTTTAGTATACTATTATATACACTGGTGAGAAGAAAAAAAAACGAAACACTTGATATTCATGAAATTTTCCTAATTTACAAACCGTCATAAAATTGGCGAATTTTTAGATAATTTGGACGAATTTTCGAGAGCAACAAAGTTTAAAGTGTTTAGTTTAAGAGAATACATGTGATCTTAGGGTTAACCTTTTCGTACAGATCGCCAAAGATGGACTTTTTTCCACTAAAAACATTTTTTTTTCTTCTAGAGGATTCAGGGAGAGAAGAAGCTAACCCTAAGATCGCATGTGTCCCCTTAAAGTAGACACTTTAAACTTTTTCGCCCTCGAAAATTCGTCCAAATTATCTAAATATTCGCCAAGTAATGACGGTTTGAGAAAGGGATAATTTCACGAATTTTAAGTGTTTCGTTTTTTTCCTCACCAGTATATGTTTTGAAATACATAAAATTGCATAATATAATAATAGAAAATTGGAGCTGTACGGCCTTCTGAACCCGAAGAAATTTGATGGTATGGTAGGTAAGCCATTGAATTCATATAAAAATTCAGCTATTTTATTATTTAATATCGTTGATATGGTAAGCTGGTCTTTAGACTCACATTTGTATTTCCTGCAGTTTAAACAATAAAAATTTTATGATTTACGGATGTCATTTAATATAATTATTCGATATTACTATAAATATAAGTATTCAGTCCATATTTTATATGAACATGAAAATGTACTTCTACAGCATCTTCCTAACTATTTTAATTCCCTTTTCAACTGCAAAAGTAAGTATTTTTATTTTTTTTGCATAAATAAATCAAATATGTGATATATTTTAGAATGAAGATTTGTTTAAAGTTAATGTGGAACGAGTAGAAGTATTCAATTACAATAAATCACTTGAAATTTTGGAAATGCAAGTTGTGAGAATAAATAGAACTACAAAAGCACTTAATATGAGTTTCATTGTGAAGGAAGATGTATCAATTACTGACACAGTGTGTAAAAATAATAAGTATATTTTACACCAAACAAACCAATACTGATAAATTAAATACAGTAAGCGCCGGATGCTGTAAGGTCAGTTAATTATAAGAATAAAAACTCAAAGAACAAATGTTTCATCAATATCAGAGATCACCAAACTTTTGAGAAAGAGCTAAATATCTATTTATTTTGTACACAATGGAAGTTACCGTAATGGGTAGCAAAACCTTTTTTTTTGAGAGTTATAATGACTTATTACAACATAGAATGTACTAAAGGTATTACCAAAAGCATTTATATGTACAAAAATTATGAAGCAAAATAGTAGTCAACATATATTGAAACAGTACCAATAAAAAACTATACATTTATTAGTCGTATAAACATTGATCACACAGTTCTTGCATTTTAATAAATTCACAGAATAACATCTAAAATCTGATCTGATATTTTAACAAAAAAGATGATTGTTTTGAATTCTGGTCTTAGATAAAATTTTGTACATAAAAATGAGCTAATAGTTATTTACGATATAAGTGGGATAGGAGCATAATTATGATACGAGTGTGTAATCACACAAGTATCTTAATGATGCATTATCACACGTATATTGTACAAGAGTTTATCTACGAACACAAAATAAAGTAAAATTAAAATTAAAATAATTTTAATTGAACAGTTCTCATAATTATTTGACATTTAAATTTTTTTAATCAAATCATAGTAACTATCATTTTGAGTGCGATAAGTATTTTATTAAAGCACTAGTACGTTAATATTTTCAAAAACGCACTAGTGCGTTAATAAAATACTAATCTCACTGAAAATAAATGCGATAAGTGCCATTTATCGCATGATCGCAGATAAAACATTTACATTCTTAGTGCTGTAATAATGCCTTTATCCCACTAGTAACACAAACTGTTATTTCCAGGACCGGATGTAAAAGTGAATTTCTTTGACATCTAAATAGTACAAAAAATAATATATTTATATCCGATGTGGCAAGAGTTATACTAGTTACGACGGAAGAAAAGTGTATTTTAGTCCCGTTTTTAAGAATTTTATTTATATATTTAGAAATTTTCGGACTTCCGCCGTTGTTAAGAATATTTTACCTCCTTTGCCAAAAAAATAATAAATAAAACAATTATCAATCGTTCATTTATTTATTTAAAATTTTTCATTTTTTTTAAACACTAGGTTTGTTTTTCACGGTTTTTAACTGCATTATACATTGGCCATAAACATTCACAGAACAGTAATCTGATAAAAAGTATGAATAATTATATTTCCTTTAATGTTGGATATCAAAACTCAAAATAAAATCCTGTACAAATTATATTAGCAATTGTCATTTACTGTTCTTTAAGAATCATATTGAACTACTGAAATTATTGTACAGTTTTCGAGGTTTCGGGTTTGTTTGGTCAAAATAAGTACTTGTTTCTATTTATGTTCTTTCTAGAAATGTTACCACACCTTTATCTTTACAGATAAAGATAAACACTTACGAATTTTTAAATAATGAATATAAACAATATGCTATAAAAATGGAGAAGAACAGATGTTCGTTTCTCAAGATAGAATATGCTTTAGCATTTAAAGATTTAGTTGAAGATCCAAATCAACATTTTTTGCCTCCTGGTTGTCCAGTTAAAAAAGTAATTCAAAACAACTAGAACTAGTATAAAGATGTTTTTCCAGAAATTAGTGAGATATCTCGCTTATTGCATAAATTAAACTTAGAGCGGTGTACATAGTCAATAATTAAAATCTTGACTATTTATTATATTTATGATCTTCGTAAGTCAAAAGTTGATCCTGATATTAAATCATACTTATGAATACTGCCCTCAGTCTGCCATCTAGAAACAAAATGGCTGCAAATGAACTAATTAACGACTTTTAATATAAACAATAACATTTGATTACATACTTTTGAAACATAGTAACAGTTCAGAATGATTTACTTGATATTAGATAAAATTTGGAATCCTATTTTATAAAATTTAGTTCTGTATATATGAAGTCTAGTGAAAAACTTTTATTAATATAAAGAAAATCAATAAATGTACCATATTTACTTTAGGTTTGCTTTAATCTGAACTTCTTTTATGCATAAAATGTTTTTCTTGTTTACAGGGAATATATACAGCCTATAATTACATTCCAGGAGCTTTGAAATATTTAAATCTGCCATTTAAAAAAACTAAACTTGAACTGATAGTTTTTAAAACCGGAAAACCATTATGGATGATACATTTTTATGCTTCGTTCGACAGAGATGTTATATTTACACATCAGTGGAAATAATTTTTACATAAAATATGTACATTTTATATATATATATATATATATATATATATATATATATATATATATATATATATATATATATATATATATATATATGTGTTCATCCAAAACCCGACCATAGGCTTATAACATGTGATATCAGTTTTTTGTGCGCATTGCTTCCCAATGAATTTTACAGGAAAATACTTCAAATAAAAGTTATAGAGAATAAAATTACGGATTTTTTGATATAACATACATATCATTTGTGTGTTTCATCAAAGCACAAAAATTCATTAAATATTTGTGTTTTCGTAAAAATATAGACGTCCGTGAAAAAATTAAAACAATTGTCTAATGTCAAAACGTTGACGTTAATATTGAAATACGGACAAAGAAGGAAAAACACTTAAAAAATTAACGATTTCACACACGAAGAAAAGCTGCAGATAATAAAATGGATCTATAGCGGTGAAAGTTACAAAAAAAATTATCCCAGTATTTATATTATATTAACGTCAATATTTTTGACAGTAGACAATTCTTTTGATTTTTCATGGAAGCCTTTATTTTTAAGAATATTACAAATATTTAATTAATTTTTGCGCTTTGATGAAACACAAATGATATGTATGTTATATCAAAAAATCCGTAATTTTATTCTCTATAACTTTTATTTCAAGTATTTTCCTATAAAATTAATTGGGAAGCAATGCGCACCAAAAAACTGATATCACATGTTATAAGCCTATGTTCGGGTTTTGGATGAACATACTGTATATATATTGATATTACAAGCTACTCTATATATTTGCATTTCCTTCAGCATAAATGATAAAAATGTAATTAATTACGGCAATTATTTAACGTCTATGTTTAATATTAATTGTTGTTAATTTAAGTATTGATTCCATATTTACATATATATGAATATGTACTTCTTCACCATTTTCCTAACTACTTTAATTTCATTTTCCGTTTGCAAATGTAAGTATTTTATTTTGTTTTTTTTTGAATAAATAGAAAAATACGAGATTTATTTACTAGATTGTTATTTTTGTAATATTAATTGTTTGTGTGGTTGGCACTTGGTGAAACATTTTAAAATATTTTAAATAAAAAAACACTTGTAATTTGTGTAAATTACCAAGTGCTTTTTATTTCAAATATGTTATTTTTGTTATAACCTTCGATACGTATTTTATGTAACTGTTTTGGTAAAAATCTCTTTTCCATACTAAAATTGGTCAAGAGACTTTCTTACCGGTTTCAGGAAAAATACTATTATTTGGTATTCATTTGTAAACATGAAACCGTTTTTTTTTATTTTAAAAATGAATCTTTATAAGCTACTAACTTGTACTGCTAAACCTTATTCCAAATATTAGTTCAATACCTATCTGCCGAGCATAGTGAACAACTACTACATTAGTAGGTATATTACATGGAGAAAATCGCAAATTCAATAAATATAAATATAAAAATAAATATATCATCACGCCTTCTACCCATTACTGGGTGTCGTACTCTGCCGAAGCAGGTCTCGGTAAGTAATATATTTTGCGCGTGAAGTGCGGTTACCAGTCGTCAAATCACGGCCCCCAAAGATGTTACTGGTGGAGAAGCCACAGGGGTAGTTTTTGAAATTATGAAAATTGTTTGTCGCCTGTGGGAATCAAACCAGGGTTCTCAGGATCCACAGGCCGACTTCATTCCACTGAGCTAGCCACTCCATTCAATAAATAACTGAGATATTTACTGATAATTTTCTGGGGAAAATAGGGTAGCATAAACCCTTCACCCGTTATCTACTCACGTAAAATTTATGAAGAATTTCCGCCAAATATTCATCCAAACTCTCGTCTTATTCAAATATAAAATATTGCGTAAAATCTCTTGCTTTTATTCATCTTAATTTCTTTAATGCAAAAAATGTATAATTTTTTGTAATAATTACATTCCAAATAGTTTAAAATCTGCCATTAAATAATTTTAAACTCGAAATTATAGTTCTTAAAACTGAAAAACCAGTATGGAAGATATATGTGTATGTTATGTTTGATAGAAATGTTATGTTCACAAACCAATGGAAATAATTTTTACATAAAATTGATATTTGTACATGTTGAATTATTGTTATATTACTCAAACATATTTATTCATAGCAAAATGAGATTTATAATTTGCAGATTTAATTATTTCCCTTCATCATGGGGTGGCTAGCTCAGTGGTATGAAGTCAGCCTGTGAATTCTGAGAACCCTGGTTCGATTCCCACAGGCGACATCAATTTTCATCATTTCAAAAACTACCCCTGTGGCTCCTCCACCACTAACATATTTGAGGTCCGTGATTTGATGACTGGTAACCGCACTTCACGCGCAAAATATATCACTTACCGAGATCTGCTTAGGCAAAGTGCCACACCCAGTAATGTGTAGAAGGCGTGATGATATATTTATTTTATATTTATTTATCATTTGTAATTACGAAAGAAAAATCATGATTTTTTTTATTGATTATTAATTACAGAAGTACACATACACATATCACAATGTGCCCATGGAAAGGACCTTATAATAGTAGCCACTTAGATCATGATGATATGCTCCATTCAAACATTATCAAGTTTGATGTATCTATAAATGCATGTCTAAAGTATGTTCCCAGAAAATGTTGTCATAGGGAAATAACATGGAATAGTTATTTGTGTACCTAGAGCAGAAAGTAGTCAATGTCGTTCAGGAACACTACGCTTCGATCAACAACCATGTAAGAACTACAAGGACACTTTCTGTTGGTGCGCACAATATTATTTTATACGACTGCTGCGAAAAGTTGATAATTACGCTCTCATTTGACAACGTAAAGTTGACGTTTTCTGTGAAACAATCGTAAAATAACTTTGTCGCGTATTGTCATGGGAGACATGCGACAATAGCTATTTACATAACAAGTAACACATACTTTGCACATGGGTGCAATTTTAAAACACGAGCGAAGCGAGTACTTTAATTTGCGTACATGATGCAAATGACGGCTATGTGCACGAGTTTTGAACAATGCTTTTTGTAATGAGCAAAAATTATATAATCGACAATGAGGAAATTTAATAAATTTGAAGCTTGAATTTATATTGGCAGTTAAGTATGCCATAGAATTGACATTTATTTACAAACAAATTGTTTATTTCTTCTCGTAAAGTTTGTTAAAATATGTCTGTTTGATGGCGTTATAAACTAATGTCTGTATTTCTTTTATAAATTCCTTAAAATGTGTGTCTATATAAGTACAATTAGCGTTTTAATAATCAAAATTTAGAATAATAAAAAATTGCTGTTTTTACAATTACTTTGCGCACTAGTGGGCAAAATCAAACTTTCCACCATTTTCCAAGATAATGTAAACCTTATTTTGAATGATGTGAGTACAAAAAATGTTAAAAATTGGAAAACATGTCCAAATATTATTTTACGGGTACCAAAATGTAAAGATGTTATGTGTACATGTGTACATGTTGAAGAATATCCAAACCAAGAAAATACAAAGTGAATATAATGATAAAAATAATTACTCTCGCGATTCATTTAGATAAATAAATAAAAATATAAAAAATTTACGATATAGAAACCCGATAAGCAGAGGTAATGTTCGACTGGGAGTGTGGCGTACTCCTGTAATCTAGCTACTTGGAGGTCGGGTTTAGAGGAGTGGAGTGGAGGCTCTGTCGCAGCCCGGTCAACACAACTAGACCTGGACCTTTTTTATTATATTTCTTTTAAAATCCTAGCAATTTTAAGTGTTACTTTAAATATATCAATTTAGAAAGAAATTTAACGGATTATAAATTTACAGACAAAATATTATATAGCCTACTAAACAAACAGCAAAAAACAACAATTTTTGATAAATACTACAATCGTAAAATAATTCTGTCATGCGTTGCCATGGGAGGCATGCGACAAAACAGTTTACGCTCGTTTAATGACGTTTCGTATAATGAATCAATTCTTTATTTACTTAGAAACCACAAGTCCATATGGATACAAAAACAAATGATTTTTTCGCGCATCCGTCCGAGATAGACAGTTTACATATCTCATAATCGTTCGGAAACTATGGATTTACCGAACGCCGTTCTGTAAAAACTAGGAACTTTTGTCAATTTCATGCGTTGAGTGTTTGGGGCTTAGAGATTTTTTTAGCAATTTAAAGTTAGTAATTTCATTCATCGGCACGAAAAACATTGTGTTTCATGCGTCCAGAAACTGTTTTGCGAGTACTCTAGTGATACAAATAATTATTTATGTAGTCTCCGTATTATATTATGTTTAGATCAAATATGTATATGCCATATGAATATCAAAACATTTGATGCGAATGAAAGTCACAAAAAGATAAGAACTGTGCAGCAAAACAAGAATGGTACGTTGCATCTTTCGTCTGTATCCGACGACAGATGGCGGCAGCGCCGATAACTCTGTTTATCGTTAAATCTTGACAATCTAGCATCAATCAAACACATATCAAGCCGCTTTTTCCACATCACTAACACAACAGTCTGTGTACAAATTTAAAACATGAACTTCCACAGCATCATTGTGCCATTGACTCTCAATCTCGAATGTATCTGCCACAGCGTTTCCCAAACTATGGTCCGTGTAACCCTGAAAGGGACTCGGAATTCTCAAAACTTCTTCATATTACTAAATATTTTTACAATTATTTACTTAATTAAATGAGTGCTTGCTATATTCATATTTTTCGCCTAATTCAAATTTTAAACAATACACTGTGTTTTTGAAAACATTTACTTCTTCATAAGAAAACTTGTCAACATGTAATTATTTATTATTTTTTAATTAATACACAAATAAAGATTTCATAAATTACCAGTATTAGTTTCTAATCAATAAGCCACATTCAATTTCTCGTAAATAAAAAGAAGGTGTCTTTGAGGTCCAAAATAATAGAAAACAGGATCCTCTGATAAATTAATTGGCAATAAAACATGGATTTAGTGGCATACTACGTATTTAATGCCCTGGAGTAGAACTTAAAAATGTCCCCATCAAACTAAAATTAATTATGCATTTATATTTTAATCAATATTAAATATTATAATTTATATGCTTAGAAATACTACTTAAATAACGATATTCATTAATTTGTGTGCTGAGATTTATATTTATGTTTAAAGAAATAGTAAAAAAGGTCCAGGTCTAGTTATATTGATCAGGCTGCGACAGAGCCTCCACTCTTGAACGCTATCCCACTACTGCCTGACACGGGGACTTTTGGCTGCTGAGTTGCCCCCCTGGCCCGATGCACCCCTCCTTAGCCAACCTGATCTCCCCAAGCTCCCCCGAAGCGACCATGTTGATGCCAGGCTTAGTGCGGACGTCCATTCGACGTGGGTGACCCAGCCGCAGAACTCCCGACCTCAAACCATCCTCTAAACCCGACCTCCAAGTAGCTGGATTATAGGAGTACGCCACACTCCCAGTCGAACATTACATCTATATATCGGGTTTCTATATCGCAACTTTTTTATATTTTTATTTATTTATAAAAAGTAATTACGAGACTAATTTTTATTATAATTTCAAACTGTATTATTTAATACTGTCAAAAGAATATGAAAACACTTTTATTTTTAAACTGGAATATTTAAAATTGTTTTATTTAACAGAAAAAGAAATTGTGGAATTTATCTTACTCGTACTTAGGTGTTTATATTTTTAAATTAAAATCTTTAGACGATTTTAATACAACGCACCAAATTATTCACTTCTTCATTTAAAAATTATATATATATATATATATATATATATATATATATATATATATATATATATATATATATATATATGTATATATATATATATATATATATATATATATATATATATATATATATATATATATATATATATATATATATATATATATATATAAAGATACAAAGTATTATTAATAAATAATATTATTATTACTCTCTCAATTAATTTAGATAAATAATAAAAATATAAAAAATTTACGATATAGAAACCCGATAGACAGTTATAATGTTTGACTGGGAGTGTGGCGTACTCCTGTAATCTAGCTACTTGGAGGTCGGGTTCAGAGGATGGTTTGAGGTCGGGAGTTCTGCGGCTGGGTCACCCACGTCGACTGGACGTCCGCACTAAGCCTAGCATCAACATGGTCGCTTCGGGGGAGCTTGGGGAGATCAGGTTGGCTAAGGAGGGGTGCACCGGGCCAGGGGGGAAACTCAGCAGCCAAAAGTCCCCGTGTCAGGCAGTAGTGGGATAGCGTTCAAGAGTGGAGGCTCTGTCGCAGCCCGATCAACACAACTAGACCTGGACCTTTTTTATAATTTTTCTTTTAAAATTAATTATACAGCATTTTTAAGTTTTACTTTAAATATCTCAATTTGGAAAGAAATTTAATAGATTATAAATTTGTAGATAAAATACTATATCAAACTAAACAAATAGCAAAGAACATAACATTTAAAAATAAATATTCATATAAAGAAAATATTTCTAGTTACAATGGTACAAAGTTAATAGCTGGTTGCTAGGTTACCGCGATACAAATAAACGTCTCCAGAACAGAACATGAAATATGTATATATGAGATGTATACACGAATTGGTACAAGACATATTATAAAGATTCAAATACGTTAAATTTTCATATTGCCATCGAAAGTGGCCTCTGAAAACATTTAGCTATATTTAATTAGGTCAGAAGTAATATTAAATTGTCAAATTTAATAGTATAAATTACGAAAACTGTGCATTTCACATTCCACTAATGGGACTTTGGGGGTTATAAACAAAAATAATATTTGTAAAATCAAATGCTTTACTTAGAATAATGAAGAAACTATGTGTATGTATTTTGAAGATAAATAAGAAAGGTTATTAATACTTATTCAAATTAAAATTAATTTATCTAAAACTTTACATTTTATTATAAAGCACATTTACTATTTTACTTATAGAAATCAGGAATATAAGTAGGTGCTGTTTAATAAAAAACCATTAAATGTAGATTGATGCAGTCTCAACTAAACATACATTAAAATTAACATTTGCATCTTCACAAACATTAGCATTAAAATTAAGTAGGAGCATTTATTTATATAGCCTTGTGCAAACTTGCGCTGTACAACTGTACAATTCTGGGACGAAAATATTGTGATTCAATTACTCTACAATATTGTTAGCATCTTTTTTTAGTAAAAAGACATTTGTTTCAGTCACATCTGTTGAGCTTGCGCAGCAGTGAAAAGAAATACATTTACTTTTCAAAGTTGGTAGTTGGTTATCTTTTTAGTTTTATGCTAATATTATGCCAATGGCACACTGGTCGAGGAGCATGAATGAGCGTCGAGGAACTCATCGATGAAACAACAGAACGCACCCGTCATCGATGAAAAATAGAGGCGCCTCTATTTCCATCGAGGTGTGCCTCGATGAAACGATTGTGTCTCATTTCACACGTATTATTGTGTCTCATTTCATGTTAGCGTGGGCTGTCATTTTGGTTTTGCTTTGTGCTATTTTTTCGTGTTTGTTTATTTTATCAGTCAGGGTGCGTTCTGTTGTTTCATCGATGAGTTCCTCGACGCTCATTCATGCTCCTCGACTAATGTGCCATTGGCATTAGTTTAGTGTTAGTTGAATGCATAAAACACTCCGTACTCAGCCGTACATTTAACTTTTTAATTTATATTTCGATGCATAAATTCACCTTTATTTAAAAGCCAAAGATTGCTAAATTAATATTGTTATTGCTTACTTTGAGCAGAAATCAGCTACCGGCCGCGTCCCACGTTGTCCATTGTTGACATCAGCGAATACTTGGAGGTTTACAGAGTTCACACTTCACAATATCACATTATTTAAGTAATTTTATACATTAAAATATTCACTAAAATGTTCTTAAAACATCGGAAATATTGCTTCCACTGCAAACAACCGCACTGTACTAGACTAGCCTAGCTCAACACGAACGAACTTCGACGATGCAAAAGTAATTGATGAGTTATGTGGTTACTTGTTTGTTAGCGTTAAAAATCATTTCAAAATATATGTGTACAGATTTCTCAGCTCTCGGTTAATTTCGGATAATAAACGAATGAACCCGACTTGCGTAGAATTCGAATGACATTCTTTAGATGAACAATTTGAACAAAACAAGAGGTGCTGTGAAAGCACCAAATTTTAATAGTGGAAATGTAGAATGTTTTATATTACATAGCGTATTTATTATGAATAAAAATAGAAAAAATAATTAGACATATTGCTATAAATTTGATTGCTATAAATATATATGTATATATATTCATAATTTCAAAAACTACCCCTGTGGCTCCCCCACCACTAACATCTTTGGAGGCCGTGATTTGGCGTCTGGTAACCGCACTTCTCGCGCATAAATATATCACTTACCGAGATCTGCTTCGGCAGAGGGTTACACCCAGTAATGGGTAAAAGGCGTGAAGATATATTTATTTATTTTTATGGTTTTTATCAATTGTGTATGAACGCTTCTCATAACACAAACAATTGAAATTTCAAAATTTTTCACAATTAATTACTTTTTTCTGTATTGTGAGTCTTATGAATTTGATCTAATGATAGCACATTCTTTTTAGTTCCAACACATAAGATAAAACATCCATAATTAAAAGAAATATTTCGATACCTACAATTAACAATTTTGAGGTTATATGTCATTTATTTGTCAGATTTAAAGCATTCATACAACTCCTAGAAAATGAAAAGCACCAAAAACAGTGCACTTATAGATATTTTTAACGATGTGTTTTCAGTGCGTTTATAGACCTATAAGAACACCTAAATAAACAAAAAATTGTAATCTTAGAACTCGCAATAAATATTATATTTTTATTTTCTTCTTGATTTGAATCCATATTCGACGTAACACAGACAAACGTAACCTAATGGGTAAAACCGTGATAAAACTCACATTTTTACGTATAATTAATAAAAAGATCATGCGTTTCAATCTCGCTTACTTCTACTTATATCAAAAAGTACGATTATGCCTGAATGATTCATATTCCAATATAAGCTATGGGTTCCCAACTGCAAAACTGTTGTGCAAAATAACAAATATATAAATAATATACATAAAATAGATTACTACTTTTAAATTAGAAGAAATTAAGATGTATAAACTACAAAACAAAATAAAATACAAATAGGGGAAAAGTGTCTAAAATGATCCCCTGCTGTTTCTGCTGGGAACAGCCCTCCACCTAGTAATGCTACTTAGATTCATTTTTCCCACCATGTATCTAGTCGCTAGTTAAAGTGTCACGCGAGAGTCAGCGCTGTGGTTACTTTCAAAAAGAAAAAGAAAAAATTGCAGTGTTTGATGTAAGGTAAGGTCTTTTTCAATGTTGTATAACTTTTGTCTGAACAAGATGTATGTGAAAGTAGTTTTATTAACGAATTTAATGACAATTCAAAATTATGGTAGTCAATGTTTCGTTTCTGCATGTGAAATAAATGAGGTTATTTTCAACATTCGTACGCAAATTGGGTGTTTGGGGTGAAACGATCCCTCTTTAACGGTACAAAATGATCCCAGGAAAGGGAAAGGAAAAGGGCAGTCCAGGCAAGAAGAAAACTTAAAAAATAAAGAAAATAAGAACCAAATATCAGAATCGTCTTCGGAAGAAGACAACACGGATTGTATGTACTGCAACGAGAAATATTCGAAGGACTACAGAGGTGAAGGTGCTGCGTCTGTTTAAAATGGAGACATGAAGATTGCGCTGGGGTAGACAGCGATGACGCTGATGAATTCACCTGCGACATGTGCCTGCAGGACCCCTTTACTAATGTACGAAGAAATTTGATGATGTGACATAATTAATTTTGACGATATGAAATAAATATTTAGAAAAACTAAAATTTTTTATACGACTAGATGGGATAATTAAGTGTACCTATATTTTTATATAATCATTATTTTGAATAAAAGTTTATATATTAACCTGCTATTTAGTATTTGTATGGGGATCATTTTGTACATACCCTAGGGATCATTTTATACACATAGGTGTACAAAATGATCCTTTACTATGCCTGTAAAAAAATATAAATTAAAAGTATAGTATATGAGGTAGCTAAATTTAATTCGAGCCAATCTGAAGGTAGAGGAACTAGCTTACGTAAACTAGTTAAAATTTATCGAAATAAATGGGGACGTACGTTTTATATCAATTCCGCCTTAAAGGGATCGTTTTAGACACGTTTCCCCTACTAGTTCTTGGAAATCCGACGCCAAGAGTTAATATTGAATAAGTTTTGAGAACATCTCCCAGCCGCATACAAATAAATAAGCAATAACTTCATTTCTTGCAGCGCCGATTGCTGATGAAACTAGCAATAAATTATGTTTACTAATTGACTTGGATGACCGCGTCGGATCTACCATGTCTGTGTCCGACATTTGCTTTGCACAGATTTCGAGCCAGTTTTTAGTGATTCCAGATACAATATTAACGATCGCATGATGTATAAAATTATAATAAGAAACTTAAGTAACTTCATATAGAGATAGAAAAAACGTTTGAATATACTTTTATATAAAAACAGTATATTTTATATGGCTTTGTGCGCTGTTGTACGTCAGTTTTGACATTGTTTATGGACACAAACTTTAACAGTGGAAAAAAGACCTAAATGTAACCAGATGACATCGCTGCAGAAGATTACAAACATTTTATGTAACAGCAACAAAATTAAACTATTTCAAAATATTAGTATAAGTAATATGACAATAGATTATATTTTTTAGAATCAATAAAATTTACTGCTTAAATATGAAGTGTTCTAAACCATAATAATCCAAGGCCATTTTTTTTCAATTTGAAGTAACTCGCAAATCTGATTCGATTCCCACAGTGCATTTTCACCATATTAAAATTACCCTTGTGGCTCCCTCACAACTAACAGCATTGGGGGTCGTGATTTAAAAAATATATCACATGCCGAGAATTGCTTCGGCAGAGTACCACACCCAGTAATGGGTAGAAGGCTATAATTTGCGCGTCAAGTGCGGTTACCAGTCGTAAAATCACGGCCCCCAAAGACGTTAGTGATAGGGGAGACACAGGAGTAGTTTTAAAATGGTGAAAATTGTTTTTCTTCTGTTGGAATCGAACCAGGATTCTCAGGATCCACAGGCCGATATATATATATATATATATATATATATATATATATATATATATATATATATATATATATATATATATACATATTCAACTAGTTTAATATGAGCAGCAATATATATTTACGGTAAGATATATGATGAAGGTATTATTCTACAGTTGTAGATAATTTTTTTTTTGTTTTGTGCTTTGATGTGTGTTAGGACCACAAGACATCCATTTACACGATAACAAATTAGTAGGTAACTACAAATATAATACTTATAAAAATTAAGGTACACCGAAAAGTTAAAACTTATTTATTTTTGATACATAACAAATAAAAAGATCCAGGTCTAGTTGTGTTGATCAGGCTGCGACGGAGCCTCCACTCTTGAACGCTATCCCACTACTGCCTAACACGGGGATTTTTGGCTGCTGAGTTGCCCCCCTGGCCCGATGCACCCCTTCTTAGACAACCTGATCGCCCCAAGCTTCCCCGAAGCGACCATGTTGATGCCAGGCTTAGTGCGGACGTCCAGTCGACGTGGGTGACCCAGCCGCAGAACTCCCGACCTCAAACCATCCTCTGAAACCGACCTCCAAGTAGCTAGATTACAGGAGTATGCCACACTCCCAGTCGAACATTACAGCTGCGTATCTGGTTCCTATATCGTCACTTTTTTATATATTTTATTAATTATTTATTACTATTATAATTATTATATATATATATATATATATATATATATATATATATATATATATATATATATATATATATATATATACACCTCTCCTGCACGCGTAACTTTAAAGTAAGAATTATGTTTAAATTTTAAGCAAAATACTATCGTCTAACTATTTTTATACATACTAATTAAAATAAAACGAAAATATTAAAAATACTACCTGGTGGTAAAATTAAATGACCACACTAATATTATTAATTTGCATGTAATTAACATATACTTGAGAAAGAGAGATATATAAATTGTATTTGCAAAAACTATAATAAAATAATTCGCGTCCGATTATGTGCATAAAAATTATAATATAAATTGCTCGAGCAATAAGCGTCAATAAAGTTTTCAGCATGTGTGACACCTGCCGACAGTAAAAAACTAATCTAGTAACATCTGACTAAAAATTGTAACTGGTTTGATTGGTGATTGGCCACACCACATGGCGCACATGTTATTGTGCGCGAATGCGTGTGTTTTGATCGCTATCGATATGGTAAATATACCTGCAGAACCAAAGAGAGAGCATGAAAACGAGTTTACTACATTCATTAGCAAAAATTCTTCAATAAAAAAATATATATATTAACCATTTTAATTCAATAAGATAAGTGAAATTTTATAATTTATTCTAAAGTTCACATAGCTTTTAATAAACAATTTGTAATGTATTCTAATCATCTAATCAATATTTGTCAACGTAATGGAAATTTAACAAAGATAAAAATATACCCGCGTCTTTTTTTTTGTTGTACAGGAAATACAATGATAAATTTTTCAATTGGCGATAGATTTTAATTTAATTAATTTAATTAATCAAATAAACGTAAAATAAAATTTTCTTTTTAGTCCCAAAACCTAGAGAAAAGATAAAAGATTCATAATTAAAACAGTTTTTATATAAAAAAGGAGTATAGTTCGTCATTATTTGTCGAGAGCGAAGATTGAATCGTGAAGGCGTAGCCCAAGGGTTGCAATCGCTTGAGGCAAATAATGACACTTTACTCACGATATTTTATATACAATCAAAAAAATATATTATTTAAAAAAGAGACTATTAAGAACATGTAAATCTAGAAAGAATGAAGTACATTCCTATAAACAAAAAATGTTTATTTTTTAATATTATTAACAATTATTAAAAACTTTCTCATGTAAATAATTTTATAAAGAAATGCGAAGGTCACTCTCTGACGCACGCACAAGAGCTATAAAGACGGTCTTTTAAAAACTAACCAAAAAAAAAATCTATTTGCACTGCCAGTGGCCTTAAATTACTGTATTTCCCTAGGGATTACTTTTAATTTTTATTTCCCTCGGTAAATAATTAAGCACATTAAGTAATGATTTTAATAAGAATAAAGTTAATATTATTTACAGATTGTACAAATACAAACTAATGTATAATATTTAAAATAAATTTCTTATTTTATTGACATAATTACAAAATATATTTTACAATTATTATAACAATTACTCTCGCAATTAATTTAGATAAATAAATAAAAATATAAAAAAGTGACGATATAGAAACACGATAAGCAGGTATAATGTTCGACTGGGAGTGTGGCGTACTCCTGTAATCCAGCTACTTGGAGGTCGGGTTCAGAGGATGGTTTGAGGTCGGGAGTTCTGCGGCTGGGTCACCCACGTCGACTGGACGTCCGCACTAAGCCTGGCATCAACATGGTCGCTTCGGGGGAGCTTGGGGCGATCAGGTTGGCTAAGGAGGGGTGCATCGGGCCAGGGGGGAAACTCAGCAGCCAAAAGTCCCCGTGTCAGACAGTAGTGGGATAGCGTTCAAGAGTGGAGGCTCTGTCGCAGCCCGGTCAACACAACTAAACCTGGACCTTTTTTATTATTGAAAATAAATATAATTCAACGACATACGAGTATATATTGATTACTTAATGTATCTTGACTGTTGTATTAAATTAACTGCCTCCAACATAGGAATAATTATCGATTCATCCTTTTTTTATTTATCAAAATGAATAAAAAAAATAAATAAATATATCATCACCCCTGGGTGTGGCAGATCTCGATAAGTATTATATTTTGCACGTGATGTGCGGTTGCCAGTCGTCAAATAATGGCCTCCAAAGATGTTAGTGGGATAGTTTTTTAATGTGTAGAAAATGTTTGTCAATTTAGGGAAATTTGTGTATGAAATGTTGTGGTTGGTTACTGTTTTTATTATGCTATTATTTAAAAGTTTGCGATCATTTTCGAATTTTGAAATTATTTCTATTATAACATATTATTAATTTTTTTTTGTATGTATCATGAAAGATGAAATCAATTACACTCTTCCTGAATTACGTATATTAGTTGAAATCACGATATATAAGTTACTTCCAAAGAAATTTTGATGTTTTCAGTTTGACAGTTTCAGTATGTCATCAGCTATTACCAAAGTAAGGTAGTACTAGCGTGAAAATTTTTTTTGCAGATCTGAATGAAATTTGGCGCACGTAAACATTGTATAGTCAAACGCATCCTGTTAAAATATGAAACACATTCATTGTCTGTGAACAAATATATTCGCTTGTAAAGTTGAGTTCTTATACACGGGGCTTATGGCGATCATCACTCAGAATCGCACATATTTGGTTTGTGTACCTCTAAAATTTTGCAGTTTCATTTGAAAAACTAGTATGATGTTTTAGAACTATCCATGTATATTGTATCAGAAGGAGAAAGTTTTTTATCGTTTAGTAATGGAAATATAGCAATGCAAAGCCTTGTTTTTAACGAAAAATTAAGAATCCCAATTTATAATGGCAACACCACACGGTGGTATGGTATTTGAAAATTCACTAGACCAACAACCTGTTAACAATTCATGATATTCAAATCATAATAGGTATAAAACACTTATTTTATTAAATTTTTATATTTTTTTGAGCGTCAGTTTCGCCACTCGACAACCGATGGCGCCACCGTCACACTAGTACTACCTTAAAACAAATTGTTGCGTCTCGTAATAATCGCTCTTTCGCTGTGCAACTAGGTTTCATAATGACTTCCTTATGAACGTAAAATAGAAAAAGAGTCTTTCCAATTTCAACGTTTGTTGACCACTTTTTAACACACTTTTTAATTAATTTTTATTTAAAACAACACTAAAATTGTCAAAGATGTTAATTTTAATATAAATATTTCAATATTTACATGTATAATTTTAAAATTTGGGACAAATATCTATAGACTAGAAGTAAAAAATGTTGTCATTATAAAACATCATTATTTTTTTGACAATCAATTACAGCAGAAAATACAAACTAATCTCAATTTGATCTGTCGTCACAAACATTTGATCAACATTAACAAACCCACGCATACACACAATACCACCCACCCGACTTGGAATGTTAACAAGAACACCCAATTTCCAATGTCGCGAACAGCTCTTTCTGACTCAACTCCAGTGTTGCCAGATCTACCGTAATTGCGGTAGATCTACCGTTTTTGTCAATTATCTACCGCTCTACCGTAATCCATGAAAAAAATACCGTATTTTTACTTCTAAATTATTTTCAGCTTATTAAGCATATTTTTTCAAAACTATTTATCTAAATAAATAATATAATAATATATTTATTCTGATTTTGAACTTAAGTATATAATGTACATTTGGTAACACTTATTGTGAAACTATGACAAACACAAACTGTAAGCGCGCTGTTAGTGTGTCGGACGTGTCGGTGTTGGTCTTTTTGTAGTTGAATTTGAGTTGGTACTGTAAGCCGTAAGCGGGATAAAATATTTCAATTTTTTGAATCCAGATATTGCCCGATCTAAGCAAATTTTAAGTGTAGCTTCGATAGCAAAAAATGAAGCAAATAAAATCGATCAAAATGATATTCAGCTTTTGGATAATGATTGGCGACTTTTACGTAATTCGGAAATTCCGGACACTACTGATTTAATAGAGTTTTGGTTAATTGTAAATAAAACCGAACTTGGAAATGGATGTATGATGTACCACAATTTATCAAAATTTGTTTTTAATATTTTGATCCTTCCACATTCAAATGCGAACGTGGAGAGGGTATTTTCAAAAGTAAATTTGTTAAAAACAAAAACTAGAAACAAGTTAAACAGTAAAACTATTCAGGGCATCATTCATGCCAAAAGGTTAGTAAATGTTACTGGGGCATGTTACAATTTTGAGGTAGATCAAAATTTAAGAAAGTTAATGACGAAAGATATTTATGAAAAAGATTCTGAATTCGAGGATTCCTAATCGGAATAAATTATTTATATAACTATAGAAGTATGTTTATTTTGTTTGTTTTATTTATACATACTATACATTTTTATTTTGTTTGTGTTTTTTATTCATATACATAGCAATAAGAACTATTTTTGTTTTGTTTTGTTTTGTGTTTTGACAATAAAAATTTAATATTTTATAATTTTATTTCGTTTTACACAAAAAATACCTTGTATAAAAAGTCTACCGTATTAAAATTCAAATCTACCGTATTTTTTTCTTTAGTTCTACCGTATTTCCTTTTTTAATCTGGCAACACTGCTCAACTCAGTCAGGTCGGCTGCACAGACGTGTCCAGCGTGCCGAATCACTCGAGCAGTAGCAAGAGACCTCTTCTTGCACCCGCGCCCGCGCAGGCAGATGTTCTCGTGCGCTGAAACAACGGAATGCAAGCCGCGACGAAGATGCCTGCGATCAAGCGTTAAATCGATTTCAGCTGTTTGATGAATCGTGCGTTTGATTTCTCATTATTGGTCAATTGATAGGTTTGTATAGTGTTCGGTAATGAATTCGTGGAAAGCTTTGGATGGTTTTATATTTTGTTAATTAGTGACGAAAAAAATATAATTTGAACTGAGAATTATAGTTCGTTCGGCGAGAGATTGCAGTTTGGAAGGTTTAACAGGTATTTATCTTACGCGAAAGTTAATATAAGTTTATAAAGTACACATGGGCATCCACAGGGGGGCAAGGACCCCCCTGGTTATTAACTGGGGTGGTGACCACGACTTTCGAACATAAGACTTTAACATGTAAAATTATAATTTTGTAATTTCCTGCTTCCCTAAATATTTTAAGCAAAAAAGCTCGAAATAAAAGTTTTAGGGCATGAATATTATTTTTTTAGAAATTTATGTATATCTAAGAGTTTTTTGCGGCCTACCTCCCCCTGGAAAAATGTCTGTGGACACCCATGAAAGTACAAAGAATATGTTGTATCTGAAATTAAAGAAGCATAATTTAAAAAAAAAATACTTTCAAAAACAAGCGTAGAGCGACATTCCCTTTCTTTTTATCTTTTAATTCGTTTTCTGTTCTTGCATAGAGTGTTTAACTGCAATTGTGTGCTATTCACTTCCAAAAAAAAGCACAGGGCGACAATCCCTTCCTTTTTTGTTACATTTTCAGTTACTGCATTGTTATAGAATTTTCAATCCAATAACGCAGGCTTTGATGTTAGATACAAGTCGACACACATATATTTATTTGTTTCGGGGTAATCTAGTAACCACATATTAACTTTGAGCAACATTAAAATTTTATTTTTCAGAATATATTAAATATTGTTATTGCTATTTTCACTTGATCGCCTTTTCAATACATATTTATAAATTTTTTATAAAGTAGGTTTTAAGATTGCCTCATTTAGTGTCATTAATTTGGAAAGAAAAATAATAAAAAGGTCCAGGTCTAGTTGTGTTGATCAGGCTGCGACAGAGCCTCCACTCTTGAACGCTATCCCACTACTGCCTGACACGGTGACTTTTGGCTGCTGAGTTTCCCCCCTGGCCCGATGCACCCCTCCTTAGCCAACCTGATCGCCCCAAGCTCCCCCGAAGCGACCATGTTGATGCTAGGCTTAGTGCGGACGTCCATTCGACGTGGGTGACCCAGCCGCAGAACTCCCGACCTCAAACCATCCTCTAAACCCGACCTCCAAGTAGCTGGATTATAGGAGTACGCCACACTCCCAGTCGAACATTACATCTATATATCGGGTTTCTATTTCGCAACTTTTTTTATATTTTTATTTATTTATCTAAATAAATTACAAGAATAATTGTTATAATAATTGTAAAATATATTAAATATACGAGTATAATTTTATTTGTTATGAATTAACCAAGACATTTCTGTAGGGCTATCAACCATTCCGGATTTACCGGAATGGAACATCAATTTTTAATTTGTTCCCATCTCCCGAAAATACTCATTTTCCTCCGAAATCTTTATTCTGCTACGTTACCCTTGGTATTATTTCTTTACAACAAAGAAATCTATTTTATACATATGCATATGGGTAAATCTAATTATTTTATAGTACCAGTCTTAGTTATTAAATAGAATTGTTAATAAGTAAATAACAAACAAACAAAATTATTACTTCATCTCCCGGAATGTCCTTAAACAAAGTTGGCAACCCTACACTGCTGTTTTTTTACAATTATTATAATAATTATTCCCGCTATTAATTTTGATAAATAAATCAAAATATAAAAAAAGTAACAAAATAGAAACCCGATAAGCAGATGTAATGTTCGACTGGGAGTGTGGCGTACTCCTGTAATCTAGCTACTTGGAGGTCGGGTTCAGAGGATGGTTTGAGGTCGGGAGTTCTGCGGCTGGGTCACCCACGTCGACTGGACGTCCGCACTAAGCCTGGCATCAACATGGTCGCTTCGGAGAAGCTTGGGGCGATCAGGTTGGCTAAGGAGGGGTGCATCGGGCCAGGGGGGAAACTCAGCAGCCAAAAGTCCCCGTATCAGGCAGTAGTGGGATAGCGTTCAAGAGTGGAGGATCTGTCGCAGCCTGATCAATATAACTAGACCTGGACCTTTTTTGTTATTGAAAATAAATATAATTCACGATATACGAGTATATATTATAATATTAATTACCTAATGTATCTGGACTGTTGTATTAAATTGACTGCCACCAACATCCTAATAATTAATTTTCGATTCATCCTTTTTCTATTTATCAAAATAAATAAATAAATATATCATCCCGCCTTCTATCCATTACTGTATGTGGCACTCTGCTGTGGTAGATCCCAATAAGTTATATTTTCGCGCGTACTATTCGGTTACCAACCTTCAAATCGCGGCCCCCAAAGATATTAGTGGAATAGTTAAGGAGTAGTTTTTTAATGCGATTGTTATTTATATTTTAACAATTCTATTTAACAACTGAGATTGGTACTTGAAAAATAATTAGATTGAGAAAATAAATCTTTTCGGAAGCTGGGAACAAATTAATTCTATTCCGGTAGATTCTAATCAATCCGGAAGGGTTGATAGCCCTACAGAAATGTCTTGGTTGATTCATAACAATGCTTCTTTCTGGAGAAAATTTTTTACTTGTTTTGCAAATGAAGAAGTTGAAGCATTTAAATGCATGTGCAATCTCGTAATTAAATAATTTATTATAAGTGTATAATCAAATGTTTTTTGTTTGTTTTTATTTTAATAAATCGTAAATTTTTGTAATATAAACAATTATTCTGACGTCGTTGATAATAATTTTAATACAACAGCGAAGGTACATGACAACATTTGTACGATTAAAATAATTAAAAATTGAGTATTGTATAAATGTAAAACAAATTAATAGTTCATTTATATTTTAATCAAAATAAAATATTATAATTTTTATCTTCTGTAGGCAACAACAAAAATAATTCTAAAAAACGATATAATATGAATTAATTTGTATACTGAGCTTTATATTTATTTTTGATAAGAAATATTAAAAAAGATCCAGGTCTAGTTGTGTTGATCAGGCTGCGACGGAGCCTCCACTCTTGAACGCTATTCCACTACTGCCTGACACGGGGACTTTTGGCTGCTGAGATTCCCCCCTGGCCCGATGCACCCCTCCTTAGCCAACCTGATCGCCCCAAGCTCCCCCGAAGCGACCATGTTGATGCCAGGCTTAGGGCGGACGTCCAGTCGACGTGGGTGACCCAGCCGCAGAACTCCCGACCTCAAACCATCCTCTGAACCCGACCTCCAAGTAGCTAGATTACAGGAGTACGCCACACTCCCAGTCGAACATTACATCTACATATCGGGTTTCTATATCGTAACTTTTTTATATTTTTTATTAATTAATTATTATTATTATTATTACAAAATATTTTATATAATTGTGTCTTCTTGTTTTAAATATTCTTCAACACCTATACTTAAAAAATCTTTACTGTTTGATGCTCCAAATAATCGCTTCTATCGCTTAAAATAATATTTGGATATATATCGAAATTTTTATCATGTAGAATCCTTGATGTTGTGATTTATTAAGGTAGTACTAGTGTGACGGTGGCGCCATCGGTTGTCGAATGGCGACACTGGCGCTCAAAAAAATATAAAAATTGAATAAAATAAGTGTATTATACCTATTATGATTTGAATATCACGAATTGTTATCAAGTTGTTCGTCTAGTGAATTTTCAAATACCATACCACCATGTGGTGTTGTCATAAATTGGGATTCTTAATTTTTCGTTAAAAACAAGGCTTTGCATGGCTATATATCCATTACTAAACGATAAAAAACTTTCTCCTTCTGATACAATATACATGGATAGTTCTAGAACATCATACTAGATTTTCAAATGAAACTGCAAAATTTTAGAGATACACAAACCAAATATGTGCGGTTTCTGAGTGATGATCGCTATAAGCCCCGTGTATATGAACTCAACTTTACAAGCAAATATATTTGTTCAGACGAGGAATGTGTTTCATATTTTAACAGGATGCGTATGACTATCCAATGTTTACGTGCGACAAAGTTCATTCAGATCTGCAAAAAAAAAAATTCACGCTAATACTACCTTAAAATGTTGATGAACCACCATAACTGTATTATTTTATGCAAGACTTGATAAAAAATTAATTGATATTTATAATGTCTTATATTCAAAAAAGTTATGTACAAATAGAACCAATAATTTCATATTTTACAGTGTGTTTTTAGTTTTATTTCTTCATTTTATAGAACTTAGAATATATACAGAGTTCAATATGATAAGTACTACCCTTGTATCCTTCAATAAAAATTTAAAAAACAAACGATATATTTATTGATAACTCTGTAATGAAATCGTTACAAACTTCGATTATAAAGTGGTCAGGATTCCCACACACACATTGGCTCCGGCTGCATCCTCCATTAACAAAACAAAAAAACTCGATCATGACTGCTATCAAATACAGCAATACTGGCAATACATCGCAACTCGCCTTCGCAAGCTCGTAACCATTTCAAAGCGGTAATCAGAATTAAATGCAGAAAAATTCCCGGTGGTATCGACAGCCGGAGAAAAACTAAACTAATAATAAACAGCAGCGCATCGCACCAAGCAGGGAACCTATGAAGACATATATTTTATGGTCACACAACGCTATGTTTTATTCATAGCCGTCTGCATGTGAATCCAGTGCACAGATCGCTCTATTAGTAATTCAGAAATAAATTAAACAACCGCAAATTCCAATTAAAAACTTAATTATTCCGCCTTATTATTCGATTTTTTAAATATGTATATGTTGTTAACTTAGATTACAAGCGGTGGAGGTCAACAAGTTTATGTTGTCTATTTCATAATTATATTTATTGATTTCTTTCCATTAATTTCAGTATTTCAGAGTATAAATAGTTTATACAAGAAAATTCAAAAATAACAGTTACAATACTTTGTTTTATAAGAATTTAGTACACAGAGAGTAAAATTTTAAGTACACATTATTTGTTTGCATATATCTGACTAAAATTTAACATTTTCTTAACCAGTACGAAAACGAAAGTTGTTCCATAGATGATTTTCATGGAAAATAAGTTTTCCACTACCATTGTTTCCCTTATATCACTTTGCAGGAATATGTTTTAAACCAAAGTTGCAGCATATTAAATTCTGCATCCAAATCAATTAACAATTATTTCTTTAATTTCATTTCTGCAAAAATTTATTTTAAGTTCTCAAAAATGTGTATTATCTACATCAGTGGCTTTTAAAGTCGCAACTACCGTGAGGGTGGGGGTCGCGAAGACTGAAAGGCGGTCACCGGATGCTATTTAGAAATTGTGAAAAACATGTATTCAAAGATTCATCCAATTGCATGCGGTGACTTAAATATTAAGGATTACTTAAATGAGGAAAATCGAATCAAATATTTGACAGCAATGTTAAATATTCATTTGACAGTTCAATTCGATCTTGTACATTTAAAGAAAATTAAAAATTTAAGCAACAGCGATGCAACCTGCCCTTAAAGAATTAATTACAAGCTTTAAAGTAAAATATTATTAATTCTTTTCTTAAGAAACTATATTAATAGCTATTTACATAAAAAGTGCGCGAATGGTGCAAATGGCGTCTTCATGCACGAGTTTAGTACAATGCTTTTTGTAACAAACAAAAATTATATAATCGACAATGAGGAAATTTATTAAATTTGAAGCGTGAATTTATATTGACAGTTTAGTATGCCATTAATTGACATTTGTTATTTGAAAACATATTTTTTATTTTTTCTCATAAAGTTTGTTAAAATATGTCTGATTGATGGCGTTATATGCTAATGTCTCTATTTCTATTATAAATTTCTTAAAATGTGTGTATATAAGTATAATTAGCGTTTTAATAGTCAAAATTTAGAACCATAAAAATGGGTGTTTTTTTCAATAACTTTGCGCACTAGCAAAATCAAACTTTCCATCGGTTTCCAAGGTAATGTAAACCTTATTTTGAATGATGCGAGTACAAAAAGTTCTAAATGACTAGTTTTCCTTTGCTGGGCATGACACTCTGCGGTAGCAAAAAAAGTGATATATTTTGCTCGTGAAGTTCGGTTACCCGCCCTCAAATTACGTCTCCCAATGATGTTAGTGGAGGAGAAGTCACAGAGATAATTTTAATATTGTGAAAATAGTTTCTCGGCTGTGACAATAAAACCTGGATTCTGAAATCCGCAAGCCTTTCGATACCACTGACCACCAACCTCTTAAAAATAAAGAAGAGAATAATTATTATTCAGTCTCAAAAATAATGATAATATAAATAGTGAAGTAAACAGATGAGTCTGAAGAAGAGATTAGTAATGATTACAGCGGATGTGTGTGTTATATTCCTCTCATTTACTGTCATGGACACTAAAGTATACCAAGCTCTGGAATGTGAAATGATTGCAGGATCTGTATAAAGCGGTAATGCGATTAGAAATATTTTACTATTAGTGTTATACGTAATACATGAACCGCTCTGCCGACCAATACTAACTGCAATAGACCAGTGGAATAAATACTATTTCACAGTGACGTTCTGTCGAGAGTACAGTTGCACCACTGTATCCCCACTTCGTTTGCAAACTGCGATAAGCGCACCACATAATTGTAGCAAAATGAAATCTGCACAGGGCAACACTAGTCATAGTGGAGCGCGGGGATATTTTTTCAAATTTTATATAGATTTGCGATAATGAAGCACAAAATAAAGCACTAAAGTTAAATTTATCGGCAAAAACTCAAGAAAAAGAATTAAAATACTTCAACCGAGAATAGCAAATTGCACAGATGCGACGCCCATAGTTTAACAACATGATTGAGTGCATTATTCTCCCTTACACCTTTGGCATTCTTTCTTGGCAAGGACAGTATTGTGCATATTTTTCAACTATTAAAAATCATATTACTTAATTTAAAACTCCAACCACGTATACCTACATTACAGTGCACTCATCACTATGCACCAATCATCAAACAAAACAAAGCAAAAAGAAAATCTAAATCATACCGCCGAGTGCAACATGTAGGACCAGTAGCTGCTGCACCGAACCATGGCAGCACTCTCGGCTACTTCATACGCAAGAACTGCGCAACGTGTTATTACGGAGCAGCCGTGTCCCGCCCCGTAATTGTAAAACCAATCAACGCTCTTGTTGGTCTCTTTTCATATTTCGCGCTTCTCAGGTGACGATGGAGATTAGATTTTGTTTTATGCAGGTTTTGTTTTTAGGTATGGCTATAGTGGGAAGCAGTAGTACGTGTCGTGTGTGGTAAGTGGTACTATTAGTAACAGGCAGCTCAAATAAAAACAGGCTTCGCGCCGATATTTTAATCAATGCTTTAAAAGTAGTGAAATCTTTGACCATACAAAATAGACAAACCATAGGAATATTTGTTGTGAAGCTATTACATCTTAAAGTGAAAGAAAGGAAATATCCCATATAATTTGGTTACAAATAAATCAGAACTGCCATAATATGAGTATATTTTATAATAATATTTTAATTTTATGTGATTATTAGAAATTAATAATAATAAATGAAAATTTTTAACGCTTTGCATATCATAATTATATAAAAATATGAATTAATATTTTATAATATTTATCTTAAATAAATATATATCATCACGCCTTCTACCCATTACTGGGTGTGGCACTCTGCTGAAGCAGATCTCGGTAAGTGATATATTTTGCGCGTGAAGTGCGGTTACCAGTCGTCAAATCACGGCCCCCAAACATGTTAGTGGTGGAGGAGCCACAGGGATAGCTTTTTCAAATTATGAAAATTTGTCGCCTGGGGGAATCGAACCAGGGACCTCAGGATCCACAGGCCGACTTCATACCACTGAGCTAGCCATCCCATCTTAATATTGGAATATCTCAATAAGAATGGGAACCTAGTGGTAAAATTTTAAACTAAGGAACATTTTCAAGACATTTGTATTTTCTCCAAAAAAAAAACATTAAAAAGTAGAATATATTGTTGTATAGGTACCTGAATATAATTTTATTGCGAAAAACAATCGTAATGGTAGAGTCCATAAATTATACTTACAATAAATACAAAAATAACCTAAGTATTTACTAAATTTCTGAAAAAAATCAAATAAATGTATTATTAACTAAAACAAAAAGAAGTACTGAATTATAATCTACCGAAATTATTATGAAAAATATAGCAAATACTGAAAATATAAGAATAAAACAAATAAATTCCACAGCTTGTAATGTTACACTTACGGAAGTGAAACCCAATTGCTAAAAAATGAAATGGGTGCTCGCATCTTTCCTTCTTCGCGATACTTAAAAAATATGTAAATTTTCACTTAATTCAAAACATTTATTACTCATTAATATGTACTAAATTAAATAATAATTCTTATGTAGGCATATCAAAATTTATTAGTATCTGGCGACAAACAATTATTACCACATTAAAATTATCCCTGTGGCTCCACATCCACTATCATCTTTGGGGACCGTGATTTAATACAATTTGAAAGTTCAGTTGTTATTTAAAGTAAATCAAAAGTTTAGGCAAGAATTTTTGTTAGGTGCAATTATATAATACAAATAATGTTTCTCTTAAAATTAAATTATTTCGCAAAGTCTGCTTCGGGTTCGCGAGCTCTCTAGGAAATAGTGACTCCTGGAACTGATGCTAGTCTATTCTAATACACCACTGAATTTGAGTTACTTATACACTACTATTGTCAATTTCATAATTTGACGTTATATCTGTTTCTAATTTAGATATCATGGCACTTACAAAAATGTGTTTTTAATTGTGTTATACTAAATAGTAGACTAAAGACTAGTCTAATTCTTATGTATAAAGAATGAAGCTGATTCGTATGTTTGATTTAAAGTTAAAATAAATTAACTAGTGTTAAGTTGGGCATGGCAACAATGAGGGAATAAAAATACAAAAACAAATATTTGGTCGAGGAAGGCGAGACATAATTTGGAAGTTTTTAGAAGTTTCATGATAGAAATAAGTGTCAAATTTATAAAGAAAGAGAGATGAAAGAGACTGTAGCAGAAAAAGTAGAACTGTGTAAGAAAAGGAGACAAGAAGTTTGAAAAAGAAGGTCGAAAGACATACAGTTCGCTAGTCATCTATTTTTTGACTGTTGTGGATACGTCTAATTTAATTTAATAGGTTGAATGTTCTTTTTTATTGAATTATACAAGATATATTTGTTCATTTTAACCTAAAAATACCCGAAGTCTCTTAACACTATTGTAACGTTTTTCGTCTTTCTGGAAGTGTGTAGATTGTTTAAGGCACAGAAATGACTCACAACTATTTATGTTAAACGAAAATAGAACTATTTATTTAATGAATGAATATAAAAATAACAGAAACTTATTTAAAACTAATTAACACTACAATAAATCTTAAACACTACTAATAAATATTTAAACACTAATATTATTTATATAACGGTCACTAACACTATTATTTATATTACGTACACTTGAGCTGTTATTTATTTCACCACATTTATATTACACGTTCGAAGTCTACTGTCAACTGTCAACTGTTAACTCAGCCACTCGACTTCGGCTTATATACTCCCGTGCGTAGAACAGTTCTCGAATATTCCAGAATGTCCTAGAACACTCCGTCAAGCCACAGGCTCAGACATGCGAGCGAGCTCTATGCAAGTGAGTCACGCTGCTACGCACTTGTTTCTCGAGAAGGCTTCCGGAATGTTCCCGACTTGTCTGGCTTTAAATTCGTTACACTGCCCCCTCCTTAAAGCTGCTCCGTCCCGGAACAGAGGTTGATGGGTTTCGGAGAAGTTATGACGAAATCTGCAAGTCGAACCCTTAATGCATCCTGAGGTCTTAAAGAAGTGGCAATCCACAGTGCGATCTAATTTCGCTCTTCCTTTGGGGTCAAAGCTGCAGACAAGAATTTCAATTCCGGTGCGGTGGAAAAGAACTTCTAACATATTCCTAATTATTCTCCACTCTAACCCATCTAGTCCACAACCCAATTTTGGTACCGCCAGCTTCATGACATCGTTGTTTAAAAGATGTTCCCTCAAATCGATCAGTGCCTCCCATAAGGTGCAATAGGTGGGCTTCTGAGATGATCGTGCCTTGGTGACTAAATAGTAAAGGTACCGTTTGTGTTCTGAGTTGTCGCGCAGTTTTAGTGTTCTTCCAACAGATGGACGCTGATTGGCTAGGTCTTGTAGCCGTCCAAATTTCCTTTTAAATACTGTAGCAATTCCTCGAGACATGTTTAAGTCTTCCGCCACACAGTGGGCTACGGAATACTCCAAAGGCACCAAGAACAAATCTCGATGTTCTTCTTTTGTCACGCCGTACCGTGCTTTGTGACCGGTGGAATATTTCTTCATGAAGTCTCCAAATGTTAATTCATGTTCATGTTCTTGAACGCAGCGAACATTTGCTGCACGAACATCACTAACCTCATGGTTATTTCCAGAAAAAGGGGCCAGTCGATTAAAATGGACTACTCGCGGCTTCCCAGTCGGTATTTTCCTAATTCGGTAGATAACGTCATTTATCCGCTTCATCACTTCGTAGGGTCCCTCCCAGCATGTTTGTAACTTCGGCGATAGACCACGACGCTTCTGTGGGTTATATAACCATACCGACTCTCCAGTTCCATATCCTCCCTTTTCTGCCCTGATGTCATAATGATCTTTCATTCTGTCACTTGAAGTTTGGATGTTTGAACGAACTTGTTCGTGAATGTCGTTCATTCTTCTTCGTAAATCGGTGACGTAATCTTCCCCCGCTAGATCTTCTCCAGGTTTACATCCAAATTTCAAATCGCACGGTAACCGCAACTCACGTCCGAATACGATACTTGCGGGTGTCTGTCCTGTTGTTTCATGCACAGATGAACGATATGCCATCATAAACATATGCAGATGACGATCCCAGTCCCTTTGGTGGTTAGAGACAACTTTCGACAGATATCTGTTGATCGTTCTATTCATTCGCTCAACCATGCCGTCTGACTGCGGATGTAATGCAGTCGTTCTTGTCTTACGAATGTCTAATATTTTGCAGATATTTTGGAACAAAAACGACTCGAAGTTTCTTCCCTGATCGGAGTGTATTTCGCGCGGTACTCCAAATCGGCATATGCATTCCTTCACCAATACCTCAGCGACGGTGATTGCTTCTTGGTTGGGCAGGGGGTACGCTTCAACCCACTTGCTGAAGTAGTCCATGACGACTACTATATACTTGTTGCCATCATCAGTTTCGGGAAATGGTCCAGCCACGTCGATTGCAATGCGTTCAAATGGGCTTCCTACGTTGTACTGACGCATTGGGGCTCTACGTTTCCTATTTGGCCCATTACTTGCAGCGCAAACTACGCATTTCTTGCACCACTCTTTAACATCTTCCTTACAATTTAGCCAGTAAAATCGTTCCCGCAACTTCTCAGCAGTCTTGTTGACTCCAAGGTGCCCTCCAGCAGATCCGTCGTGGATCTCTTTCAACACTTCAGGTACCCTGTTCTTAGGTATTAGTAACTGAGTTCTCTGTTCTGTACCCTCCGCATTCTCCAAAACACGTTTTAGGAGACCCTCTTCAATTATTAAAGAGTCCCATTGCGCCCAGTACGATTTCACTTTTTGGGAGTATGGTGCAACATCTTGCCAAATCGGTTTATCCCCGTTTTTCTTCCAATTTATTACAATCTTCAGATCCGGATCATTTTCCTGATCTTTCTGCAATTCTTCCGGTTGCCATTTATCATCGACTACCGTTGTTCTTAACGCAGCAGCTTGCTTCTCTTCTACTCGGCAACAATGCTTGCATTCTTCGGAACATGGTCTTCTGGACAACGCGTCAGCGTTACGATGGCTAGTTCCCGCCCGATGTTCAATGGTAAAATCATATTCCTGCAACCTTTCGATCCACCTGGCTACCTGACCTTCTGGATTTTTGAATTGTAATAGCCATTTCAAGGCAGCATGATCGGTTCTTATCAGGAATCTTCTGCCATATAAATATTTGTAAAAATGCTCAGTGGACTTCACAATTGCCAATAGTTCTTTCCTGGTGACGCAATAGTTTCTTTCCGGTTTCGACAGTGTCTTACTGAAGTAGGCAATAACTTTTTCACGACCACCTTGTACTTGAGAGAGGACGCCGCCAATCCCAACATTGCTGGCATCGGTATCCAAAATGAATTTGCCTTCCGGAAGTGGATAACTTAAGATTGGCGCGGTTGTCAGAGAATCCTTCAATTTTTTAAATGCTGTTTGACAGTCGTTTTCCCAAACAAATCTTCTACCGTCTTCAGTAAGCCGTGTCAGTGGTTTAGCAATGTTGGCAAATCCTTGCACGTATCGCCGATAGTAAGTGCATAAACCAAGGAAACTTCTCAATTCATGCTTGTCCTTTGGTACTGGCCAGTCCCTTACAGCTTTTATTTTGTCCTCATCCACTGCAATTCCCTTACCAGAAACCACATGTCCGAGATAATGCACTTTCTTCTGGAACAGATGACACTTCTTCGGGCTTAGCTTGAGATTTGCCTGTTTCAATCTTTGGAAAACTTCTTCCAAATTCTTCATGTGATCCTCGAATGTTTTTCCAACCACAATAATATCATCGAGGTACACCAAACAGGTTTTCCATGACAGCCCAGCTAACACGGTCTCCATAAGTCGTTCAAATGTTGCAGGAGCATTGCAAAGTCCAAATGGCATAACTGTGAATTGCCAAAGTCCTGTTCCGATGGTAAAAGCTGTCTTTTCACGGTCTTTCGGGTCCAAGTCAACTTGCCAGTATCCGCTTTTTAGGTCCAACGTCGAAAATATTTTTGACCCAGCCAACGTGTCCAGTGTATCGTCTATTCGGGGAAGTGGATAACTATCCTTTTTCGTCACGTTGTTAAGTTGACAGTAATCTACACAGAATCTGGTGGATCCGTCCTTTTTCTTCACTAATACCACTGGTGAAGCCCATGGACTATTTGAAGGTTCAATCACGCCTTCTTTCCTCATTTCTTCAATTATCTTTTCGGCTTCTTCACGCTTTGCCAGTGGTAATCGTCTTGCTCCTTGACGGATGGGTCTTGCATCTCCAGTATAGATTTTATGCTGAACAACGTTCGTTCTGCCCTTAGATTTCTTGTCATATTCAAAGATGTCTTGATACTTGCTAATTAAGCTCTTCGCTTTGATTTTCTCGTCTGACGTCAGCCCGTGAAAAGATGCTGATATTTGATTGAGCAAAGTATCCGAAATCTTGCTAATTGGGGTTTTCTGAGCTACCATTGTTCTAATAATCGAAGATACGGATGAACATTCCCCTACTATAGTTCCTTGTTTAATTGTAACCGGATTTTTGAAGAAATGATAGCATCAAACATATTTTTTTGTTAATTTACTTTTATAGTATACGAGTATATTGTCATCGTTACAAACAAAACATGAAGTGATTGAACGAAGAATGAAGTAACAAAATATAGTTATTATTAATTTGAAAATACCTATATTCTTAATTTCGGAGACGCATGAAGAATTAAGTATGTTTCACGAGCGTAATGTGTATTTTTTTCCTCTTGCACTATTAGCGTGCGCTGGTAATAAAGAATCACTTTATGCTCTTCAAACATAAAGAACTATTAAATTATTTTATGCACAACCGGGCCAAAAAGCATGTGTTTTAGCCCTAAAAAGCGGGCTTAAACACTTCTTTATGGCCCATGGGCCAAAAAGAAATAATCCCTATAGATACATAAATAAAAGGACAATTTTTGTTTGTTGTGAATACTTGATTCTGCAAAATGTCATTTTGACATATAATCTATGTACATATTTTAATCTTTTGAACATATAATTAAATGTTATTTTATTGTGCATAAAATATTGTATGTGCCACGGGTGAAATTAGCGTTTCTGTGTTCGTGCCACTGGCCAGTAACGCCTGTCTTCACCCTTGGTACATAAATAACTATTTTCTACAACTACTATTGCCTTGGTTACGGGTGGAAAGGAGGCAAATGCAGACCAAGTGCGTTTTTGTAAACGGAAAGTACAAGTGCCGGAAGTAATTTGTGCTTAACGAAACTGTCAATATAAAAATTTAACTGAAAGCGATTTAAATATTGTACCGAGCGCTGAATTTCATATTTTAGCTACAGACGCTTATGGAAGAAGAAGATAAGCACTGGTATATTTTAACGTTTATAAACATAACCTTTATAAATAAAATTAGTGCAGATAATATCATCAATATTCCTAATCTGTACACATCACAATGAGTAGAGAAGTACTTCTAGTTATATCGTTAATAAATAGAATAATTAACAATGATTTTATTTAGAGAATAAGTGAATACATAATATTTATTGTTACGTATATTACAAACACAGTTGTTACAGTTGCTTATATTGACATAATGTGAAGTGGAAATTTTTATATTGTCTAAAGAAATATTGATTTCTTCCGTACCTATTGATATATCAACAGTATTATCGACAACAATTTCGGAGGTTTTAGAAGTACCAGCAGCAGGTCGATCATCACTGCTAAGAATAAATGTAACGTAGCTTGACATAGGGCCGCAATTATCTCTGGAGAAGTAGAACCACTTATTATAGTATTCAAATCTAGACGATTTTGAAAAAAATATTTTAAAATTAATAAAATATTTTTAAAGGAAACTGTAGCAACCCTGTAAAACATCGTTCTCGTGTATCATCATTAAAATTTTATAAATTCTGATAATATTTTAATATTTTTCTAAATTATCAGTTGTAGAAAAAATGTTGTTTATAACACGTGTCGAAAAAAGTTACAGAAAATATTGTATGCACCTCAAACAGAAAGTTGTTGTAGTAGTAATAATCAAATAAAAATTTACATTCCCATTTCAAATAAGAAAATTGCATCCGGTATTTTGTGAATCATTGGTCTAAAAGAAATTCTTATTTCGCTCATTAAAACAGTCTTATTAAATAGAAATTGTTTGCTAATTTAACCGACTTCCGATAAAAATCAGTAAAATTGGATTTATTCAACACGATTTACTATGATTTGTGATAGTTAACACATGAACCACTCCGTCGACCAGTACTAACTGCAATAAACCAGTGGTATGAATACAATTTCATGGTGCCGTTATGTTGGGATTACAGTTGGCCCACTGTATCTTACAAATGGTGAGCGGTGCAGTAGGAAAGCACACAGAGTCGTTGCAAAATGGAATCTGTGCAAAATAAAACAATTCGTAGAGAAGCGCGGGGATATTTTTGCAAATGTTATATAGATGTGCGATAATGAAACATAAAGTTAAATTTATCAACAAAAACTCAAGAAAAAGAGATGCGACGCCCATGGTTTATTGTGTAACAACACGATTGCGAGGAGTATTCTCTCTTACCGCATCGGTAATCTTTCGAGTCACCGACTGAAACGAGGCATAACGGATAACGTGTTCGAAAACGCGTCTGGCTACGGATAAGTTTCGCGCCTTTTCTTGTTTTATTACGTTGGTTGTAACTGTTAGAAAAAATCTAAATGGTGTAATTCTGTAAAAATAAAACCGGGGTTCGATTCCTCGTTATGGAGATTTTTTACATTTCTTATACTGTTGTAATCTAGAAAAATTATATTGTTATTATCAAGTAGTAAATAAAAATCCGTCTCCATTATGACAATGTTTACATATTGCCGTGACCAGGATTGGAACCTCGGTTACTATGGCCACAACGTAGGGACCTAACCATTAGATGATCACGGCTACCGGAGAACTGAACACTACATATGTCAACATTCACTTTACCGTTTATATTTTGCTGATTGGCATAGTACATGTTTTCCATTAGTTTAGTTGGTAAAGCACTTACTTTTAAATTCAAGGCCGAGGGTTCGAACGTGTTACGTCAGCACTAAGGATGTTTATGGTAAAAAGCTAGTTTGAACTAAGGCCCCGGGGGGATTCGAACCCCCGATCTCCTGTTTACTAGACAGGCGCTTTAACCAACTAAGCCACGGCGCCGACGAAACAGAATCAAGATCTAAGAAAACATATTTCACATCTAGTGTGCTGACTTGGCCAGTAAACTAACTGAAGTTTGCATTCTATTATAAATTAAATGAATATCTTGTCATATCTGTTAAGTTGATATCATCCGGAATGGTCTAGTGGCTAGGATCTTGGTTAGGATGTCTGGCCCTCACCCAGGGTACCGAAATAAATGTTTTGTTGGTTTTTTTTTCTGAGAGAGATAATCATGTCGCAGAATAAAATATAATCGCCCCCGGGTGGGCTCGAACCACCAACCTTTCGGTTAACAGCCGAACGCGCTAGGCATTGCGCCACGGAGGCTTATATATAATTTAATATAATACTCAGGGACTATAAATGTTTGACATTGTTTTTTTTTTTTTAGTGTTGCCTATATATTTTAAATTTAATGTTGATATATTTACTTGGTTGTCTAGTTCAAATGTGTCAAATAAAATATAATTGTAATACGATTACCTGTCATTGTTAAAATTTTATTTCACCTTGGTTCATAAAAATAGTTTTTGCTACTGAAAATAATACTTTTTTAATGGCCTATTATAGAAGTAGATTACATAATGAAAATGGCGATTGGATATATTCAAATAATGATTTACAGTAGCACCAAATTGGGACAACTTTAACCTAAAATATTAATCAAAAGATGTCTTTTTAACAGTAACGAGGGTTGCCAACTAAGCAAGCAGTGCCGGTTTATCGGGGTGGCACATTAACCATAATTAGATTTTGTGGTTAGTTTTTAATATCAACCCATCTCTTTTTTAAAACTGTGTAAATCAGTTCATGCGGAATGAGCGTGAATAAAGATTTAACGTCAAGTGAAATAAGAACAAAATTGAACAACTCTGTACTACTCCATGAAACTTGTTTGTTATTTCTTCATCCGAATGATTCTTAATTAATTTATAAAATGTAATGATTAGACATTTCTTGTTGAAGTCTGACTGTTCTATTTTATTAGCCGAAATAGCTCAGTTGTGAGAGCGTTAGACTGAAGATCCAAAGGTCCCTGGTTCGATCCCTGGTTTCGGCAATGTTTTAAAATTTATAATTAAAAAGAGCTCGACTAAAAATTGTAATTCGGGTCGGTAGGAATCGAAACCTGCGTTTACAGAGGTAATCTGTTTTTTAGCAAAACGTCGTAACTGCTCGGCCACGACTGATTATGAAGATATTTATCCAGCTGTTTTATCAGATAGTTTGATAATTGCTTAAAGATATTGCAATATTTTTATCTTTTATTAAATTTTTACAACTGTGTAAGTCATATTTTGAGAGCCACTGGTGTAGATATCAGCATGTCAGGATGGCCGAGCGGTTTAAGGCGCCAGACTCAAGGATACCTTGTCTGTGTGAAGCAGGCTGAGCGTTCTGGTCCTCTCTGAGGGCGTGGGTTCGAATCCCACTTCTGACATTACTATTTTAGAATAATAATTGAACTTATGGGCGACAATTAATGTATATACATGTAAATGATAATATCTTATACAGCCTTTGGATATTATTTTGGTTTATAATTTTACATATAAAAATGTTTTATACACAAGCAAGACGAACATAATTTGTTTTAGCCAAGATAAGCGGACTTAAGCATTTGATTTTGGCACTAGGACCATAATAAAATAATTTTCTATGAATACTTAATCAAAATGACAATTTTTGTTTATTTTAAATACTTGATTTTGCAAAATGTCGTTTTGACATAAACGTACATGTTTAGGCTAGAAACATATTTGTTTAGTTAATGTTAAGTTTGAATTCTCCCGCCTCCGGCGTACTTGTCTCCCGCGTGTTGTGAGCCAAGCAGTGTTGCCGTTTGTAGAGATTTCTCCCTACTCGTAGGGATATTTCATTTTTAAAAATATGTAGGGAGTTTTGTTCCAATATAAGTGTTTTCGTAGGGACATTTTATTACTTTCTAGTTGGCAACACTAAAAACAAATGGTTGATTCAGATTCGCAGTCGCACAGTGAGAAAGTGAGTGAAAGTAGTATATGTGACTACGAATTTAACTATAATCATTATCGTTACCTATTTTTTATTATTTGTTAATGGCCGATTATATTAAGGACATTTAAAATAAAAAATACACGTGAAATGAAAAGTATAGCACCTATTATTTTTATCTGTAATGTTTTTAATCTATTTTGCCATTTGTTCTTTGACAGTAACTTTAGTGCAAGCGACCATGTAATTTCCAGGCATCAAAATAATAATTTGTCAATTATTTACTTTTGCAAATTAAATTGCTTGGTTTCATTCATATACATTATATTTATACCTAAATGTCAGATATTTTTGTGATATTTATTAAAATTGATCTCTTGTTTTTTTTTTACGAATAATAGTTTATTTGTTATAAAATATATTATTGCAAGAAATGTTTTGTGGTTTTTATTTATATTATTTTGAAATACATTGATTTTCACGCGTCTTTGATTATAAATTAGGAAAAAAAGTATGTAGGGAAACGTAGGGATTTTTTACATTTTCTGTAGGGACAACAACATTTTTTATCTGGCAACACTGGAGCCAAGCAAAGTGAACAGGGGCTTGTCAGCTAAATGGGATTCGTTGTGATAGAAGTGTGTAGGGGGGGTAGAGGTGTAAGTTGAGTTACAGGTTGCAAAGAGAGATGACACTGTAAACAGTATTACGCTAGTTGGCAGTAAAATGACTGTTTGGAATTTCAAACTGACATTTAAACTAGAAACAATTTTTGGTTACTATGTTTGCTGTTGTTCTTGTGTACGCGTCCATAGTTCTTCTGTTGTACAATTTGTGTGTTCAGTGCTTTGAATATAAAGACACCAGGAAGGAGGATGTACTCAAATTTGTAGCGACCAAATTTAGGTGTCTCAAAATGGCGGCTCTTAGAGTTTGTGCTTACCAGTGGTGTAACATACAATATTTTTAGTAAATAGTAAAATATGATGTATTAGGAATAAAACAGGAAAATATATTAAAATGACAACTATAAAAGAAATTCTGATGAAATATTACGATAAAAATAATAATTTTTATTACGAGTTTTCGCTTACCAAAAATTTTAAAGGAAAAACAAAATCACAACATATTAAATGCAAATAGTATTTATTGGCCTTTAAACAATACAATTTTGTTATAATAATTTCGAATTTTATCTTCTTTTGATATATTTTTGCACATAAAATGTATTCTTAATGCTAAGTACTTACTTACTATACATTTAATTAAAACAATTTTATGACTACACATTAACGAGTTATCGTGAAATGGCATATGTGTAAACAAATTATTAAAAATTCACCTTAAAACAATATTATTAACAATGGCAGTTAATTTTAAATTTGGTTGAGATAGCTGTTCCCTTATTACGGTTTCAGTTATTTTACAAATTTTCACAACGTCATTATGTGGATAACATAGTCCACCTTTATTTTTAAGATCAATTAGTGAATTGAGTAAATTATTGTTGTCACCGAAAAGTGAATTAACACAATGTTCGCATTTTAAAGTTTTTCTTATTTTATTAAACACAAAGCCCGCAATATAAATTACAACAAAATCCCAATTATCACTTAAACAACCACGAACTGAACAGCTTCAACAGGTTTCAACAGAAGAACAGAAATGAGACCCCAATTTAAGCGAACACGAGTTTCACTCATACAGGAAACAATCTGACTTCGTTTTGAACCAATCAGAACGCGTAATTTCAGTGTCTCAATATGGTCGACTTCCGTCGCTTGTACTTCACCGGGTTCAAATCCTGGCGGCGGCAAGTTGATTTTTTCAAATTTAATTAACATTCACCTGACTTTAAGTCATTTACAATTATATATAAAATAATAAGGAGATGATGTGTTAAAACGCACAAACGAGATAATGAATCAAACAATTCATTGATTTTTTAAGGAACGTCAAAAACTAAACAGATTTATTTTATTTTAGTAAATATATATTATTGTTTATTGTTTACATTATAATTCATTTAAAATAGACGAAAAATAATTAAAACATGTGTAAGTTTATTACATACAAATAAAAAGAACAAACACGTTCCAATCTAAGTTGATGTCTTGAAATGTAAAATAGTTTTAAGGCTGTTGAAGCCAAGCTGCAATATAACGTCTGACGGCTAGTTTGGCGTTGGACATACTAGGAGAATCATTTATACTCATCGCAGACATGTCAGCACAATGAAAAGCTCCTGAAAAAAAATAAAATAAGCACACACACACACACACAGAAATAAAATAAGACATTTGTGTGAATGATTTACCATCTACAACATAGACTGGAAGATCTTCAGATGACTCATCACTTTTCAAACCAACAGCGTGCCATGCATCAAGACTGCCGTGCACGGAGATAACACGCGTGACATTGGGATTCAGTCCACCATATCTCGCATTAGTTGCTGCCACACCAGCAGCAATAAACTCAGCTGTGAATCTGAAAACAAAATAATCATAAGCTTAATATAAATGTATCACCACGCCTTCTACCCATTACTGGGTGTAGTAGCACTCTGCTGGTAAGTCATAGGCTACCACTGTGCTACCTATTCCATATAAAACTTAATAAAATCATACAAAAAAAAACTGGTATAATATTTACATGATAATTTAAAAAAAATTAAAAAATAAGTCTATGGATCCTAAGAATAAATTTAAAATTACCCCTGTGGCTTCTCCACCACTAACATCTTTGGAGGCCATGATTTGACGGTTGGTAACCGCACTTTATGCGCATAAATATATCATTTACCGAGATCTGCTTCAACAGAGTGCCACACCCAGGTTTAAGGTTCTCTGGCCACACCCAGTAAAGTATAATTATTTTATATTTTGCATTTGTCTATATCGAGTTCTCTAAGATTCAAAATCAATGGTTTGAAACATCAACATATCTGTTTTTGTCGTTTTTAACAGTGGCACACCTACATTAGTTTTTAAAAGCACTCTACACAGTCATTCATCTAGTTATAGTTTTTAATAGCGTCAGTCAGTTATTATAACAGTGTGTGCGTTTTAACCAATCCTGTCATTATTATACTGAGAATAAAGCTCTTGTGATTCCCGGGAATCATCTCTGTAGGTGATGTTTTGTTTGTGACAAATGAATGTGTGGAAAAAATCGATTTAGTTGTATTTCAGATACAGAAATACACCAACAAATTTTGGAAACAACTCCCAAGAATACATTAATAAGTAATCAATCGATATGAACCCAGTTCAAAATCTTTTAAGTTGGATGAATCAACCTCAACAGCTAAGTCAAAACATAATCTAATTAATTATAAGTCGAGAGTTGGATAAATTAGATAATAATTCTCCAGTATCTTTCTCAAACTTGTTGCTATTTGGCAATAGCCACTCAAACTCTATACGGACTTTCGTGACTACTGCCTGCCAACAAGTTCTCGAAACATGTGTCAAATTATTTTCAATTTATTCTCTCTCTGTCTTGTTATTATTACTGAGAGTAAATACACTTACTCTGGTCCAAAGCCATTCTTGCACGACAGTTCGAACAAGTAGGTAGAAAATGTACGGCCAAACAGTGACGTAGGAGTCCAGGATGTCATGCTGTACCCAAGTTGAGTGCAGGTTTGATAAGACCACGCTCGCCCTACAAATAACAATCATTTTTATTATTATTCTCGAGAGGAAAAATTATTAGAAACAATAATTGTTTTGATTCAAGTATTGACTTTTATTAAAAAACAACTATTTTATTATATATTGGAAAGTTTCACTGCCTCAGGACATTTTAATATTCGAATAGGTGAGAGGGGTCGGGAGGCAAAGTACGCGGCTCTTTGGCTATTTGAAAATGGAGATAAAAATAAAAATTTTCTTTTAAAAAAACTTATTCACAGAATAATTGATTTAATTTATATTTATATTATAAAATATAACATACGAATCTGTGTATGGAACGCCGTTTTACTATTTATTCCAAATTTTACTAACAAACATTTTAATTCAACAATCAATCTTTTCATGTATTGCTAAACAAACAAATACACAAAAAGCAAAATTTGAGACAAAATGTAAGGTTGCCGAATTAATAGAGATACGCATGCAGTCCGGATTATGCAATTAAAAATAGGGAAATTTCACAAAAAAATGATTACATTATTATTTCAACTTTTTCAATAGTAAAGGAATGTTATTTCAGGAATGTTTACGTTACCATGGATACGTTTTAGGACCAAAAATAACATTTTTACTACAATTGTTGTAGTGATAAATAATATAATAATAATAATAATAATAATAATAATAACCTTTATTAGTCCATACGAAAACTGGTATTTTTAATCCTAATGAAACAAATATCTCTTTTTTTATGGTAAGTAGTTAATCAAGTAATATGTAAATAGAACTGTTGCCAAATAAAAATTTTTCACTGTACATCTCAAACGATATGCAATTCCTAATAATTTGCTAAAGGCAAAGAAAACACGATAAACAAATTCAAAATAGTGACAGAATTTTGAGAATGAAAAAGCCATTGAGATGTAAAATTTCGCACAAAGTGAACATTAAAACGCTACGCGTAATAATGTCGAAATACAAATACAATAGAAGAGACAGAAACAGTAGATACTATAATAAATTTATTAAATAATCAACCGAAAACGTTTGGAAAGACCGGAAACACTTACTGTCGTACATTTAATAAATACAGAAAGAACACTTGTTCATTTCAGGCTTAGAACCAGGCAGCAGAAAGTTATATAGGTAACCATGGGACTGTATTTATAGTTAGACTTCCACCTAAGGAATGGCGCTAATAGTCTTTATGTGAAGATATCCATTTTAGGAAACTACAATATCGGCAATCATTGGTTACTAGATTGTTCCTGTAGTTGTCATTTGTAAGTATTTCAAATTTATCAATCTGTCAAATATCCAATTAATTTTTATTTGTGATATAATTTCATATAAATAATATCATCAATTAATATGAATTGATGTGTAAAAAACTGCACTGCTACTGGTAAGTAAGTGATCATATAATAGATAGTATTTAGATGAGGAAGTCATAATCTATTTTCAAGTTGACAAAGATTCGATAAAACTGCGATTGAAACAGTTCATATTATAAATAAATTGTATACACGAGAATATTTTAATAAATGTTTATATTATATTTATGAATTTTTATTTTGTGTAGTTTAAATAAATATAAAATAATAATAAAAATTACAAGTTGCCTAAATATGCATAACTGGTTGCCTATTTACATGACTTTAGTTAGACTTCCACTACTCAGATGGCGCAAAATACAGTCCTAGTGCGTAACATGGCAGTTTCTTATCTATAGTAGTATATTATGATCTGTGCTTAGAACATTTTGATATTTTAATTTTTAATCTAAATTCAATAGATTTAATATATATATATATATATATATATATATATATATATATATATATATATATATATATATATATATATGTATATATAGTGGCAATCGTGTAAATAAATTCAATATAAAAGAGAGAGTTATTTTGTGTTTTATAATATTTAAGTGCGATTTAAGTTTTGTAGTTTTAAAACGTCAAAAATCTATCCTGGATAGAGTAGTTCGCCGCACTGTGTTGAGACGTTGCTAACGAGACCTATAAGCGTACTGTTTTTGGCGCTTTTTATTTTGTAGGAGTGGTATGAATTACCCTCCCTCCTCCCACTAATTTCCAAAACTTGTATCAAACAAAAAATAACACAGAATAATTAACTATATAATGTATGGACCACAGATCATAATATACTACTATAGATAAGAAACTGCCATGTTACGCACTGGGACTGTATTTTGCGCCATCTGAGTAGTGGAAGTCTAACTAAAGTCATGTAAATAGGCAACCCGGTATGCATATTTAGGCAGTTTGTAATTTTTATTATTATTTTATATTTATTTAAACTACATAAAATAAAAATTCATTATTACAATATAAATATTTATTAAAATATTCACCTGTATACAATTTATTTATAATTTGAACTATTTCACTCGCAGTTTTATCCAACTCTTGTGAATTTGAAAATATATTATGACTTCCTCATCTAAATATTATTTATTATATGATCACTTACTTGCCAGTAGTAGTGCAGTTTTTTACACAACAATTGATATTAGTTGATGACATTATTTATATGAAATTACTTCACAAATAAAAATTACTTAGATATTTGACAGATTAAAAAATTTGAAATATTTACAAATGACAACTACAGGAACAATCTAGTAACCAATGATTGCCGATATTGTAGTGACCTAAAATGGTTGTCTTGACATAAAGACTATTAGCGCCATTCCTTAGGTGGAAGTCTAACTATAAACACAGTCCCATAGTTACTCATATAACTTTCCGCTGCCTGGTATGGACTATCATTTTGACGGGATATGTTTTGTTTGAGAGATTGAAAAATGTTTGAAACTTACTGTCTGCTCTGTTTAGAGCCTCGCTGCTGCTCATATTCACAGACGAAGATTTGCAAGGAGTTGGTCTCTTTAAAAATGCTGTCAGTCTGTCGTAATCTGTTGCCAAAGTGGAATTTTGCAAAACTTTGCACAGTTTAGCAGTTGTTGAATAGCTCTCTTGAAATTTACCGCCAATGCTCATAGCATTGAGGTAGAAGAACTGTTCAACGTCCACCCTATTTGTAACATCAACCGGCGCACACCAACTAGAAACACGAAATAATTGAATAAAACACCATTTGTTAAACAAGATGATGTGTGTTTGTTTTACTTGAGATCTTTCAGGACTTTTGCTACTTGGCCCACCGAGAAAAGACGTTGAATTTCTTCAGCACCTCTCGTGACAACTGAAGCACACTCAGGGCCCATGTTCTCTTGAACAACATCGAACCATTCTAGAAAATACAAAAAAAAAAACATACACAATCTAATTATTGATTATTACGATCGTGAGAAAAATCATCATCACTCCTTTTACCCATCACTGGGTGTGACACTCTGCCAAAGCAGATCTCGTTATTGATTCGGATGTAGATATTTTTACTTTACAACATCCATTTGAAAGTTTTTGTGTCAAATAATTCGGGGAACAATGCGCACGGAAAAACAGATTTCCCACGTTAAACGCCAATTGTCGTAAAATACGATAATATCTTTATCTACAAACTTTGTTTTTTATTTTTATTTTTGTTACTTAAATAATTATAATTATATGTAATTACTAGAATGGATCCTAATTTAATTTAAATAATTTACTTGAATAAATTAAGAAAATAGTAGAGTGTTTTAATAAACCAAATGTAATATGATAAGGTAATAATCAGAGCTGGGCAGTAGCTAGCTACTTTTGTAGCTTAGCTACTAGCTTAGCTCCATTTACCTTAGCTGTAGCTGTAGCTTAGCTAACTGTGAAAAAATATAGCTGTAGCTAGTATCTAGCTACTTTTTTTTCTATTAGCTTAAAAATAACAACTGAAGCTACTTTTAAAGCTACTTTTTGTAGCTTCAAGCTATAAAAAGTAGCTTGAAGCTACTTTTTAAGCAGAAGGTCATCAAAGTACGCATGCGTACACGCTAAACCCACACAAAATAATTATTTGTTGCCGGTTCTAACTGGCTCTAATACGCAAAAATACACAATAGGTGCCAGATGGTATTTGCTATTTTTCATATTTATGTACATAATAGTAAATTAACAGTCATTATAACAAAAGACTGATCATATGACAATGACAAATTTAATTATTTCTCAATAATTTAAAAAAGTAGCTTTAAAATTTAACAGCTACTTTAACGAAAGCTTTTAGCTGTAGCTTAGCTATGTTTTATAAAATATAGCTTATAGCTGTAGCTTAGCTACTTTTTTAAAGAATAGCTCTAGCTGTAGCTTAGCTACTTTTTTTAAGTAGCTCTGGTAATAATAGACATAGGCTTAAAGTTGTAGTTAATTGATTGAAGATTCAATGACAACGTTTCAGCCAAGATTATGGCCATCTTTAGGTCAAACGTTAAATTTAAACGAATAACAACAAGTAGAATAAGTTACAAAATAAAATATTGAAATTGAATATTTAGGACAAACATATATCTAATGTGAAACGTCAAACGTCAACGCTTACCTACAAAAACGCATCAGCTGTCAAAGTGTAACAACATTCATTGCTCTTGTATCAACTGTTTTTAGTAATATTTTGTGTTCGTCTGAAAAATAGTGTACATAACTCGCTCGAAAGTGTGATAACTGTGCTCGTGTACTTAAAACACGCGCACAACATCTTACACTTTCAATGCTTGTTATGTGACATACTATTTTAACTGTTTGTTAATTGTTTTTTCAAAAATTATTGAAAATTAAAGCTTTCGAGCAAATAATTCTAATAAAAATGTCGGAAATAATATATAAACGATTGTCATTTGTGTCATCAAGTTTTTATAATAATGGGGTTACACGTACATTTGTATAAATAAATCATGAAAAATAAAAGTAGTCATTAACAGGTAATGATTTAAAGGTGAATTTAACTTACCATGGAAATCAACCTTAGCCAGAATAATTCCACTGGAACTCACAGCAGCGTGCACCAAATGAGGATACTGCTGTCTCATCCAAAGAACCAACGCACCAGAATAAGACCCACCAAACACGACTACTTTGCTGTCAGCAAGAGCTGGATTATCTTGTTTGATTTTAATAAGAGTTTGAGCATAATCTTCTAACGTCTGCTCAACTGTCAGATATTTTAGATTCTCGGCATTCTGATTCCTGCAAATAATAAATAAGAAATTAATGTGAAATCTTGTATAAATCAATGTTGGAAACATTACTTGGTCGGTTGAGTGGGCCCATAGTATCTGTGTTCAAGTTCATACAGGGCAGCGTTATGAGATTGAGCCATCTGGTACATCTGTCCACCTAGAATATTTGCTCCACCACCTATGGGCGCCTCACCACCCAAACACACGAAAATTGGTCCACCCGATTGAAAATATTCATTATTTTCAATATATTTCTGTAATAATTAGGATTTAAGATAAACCAGCAAATATAAACTAAACTTTTATGGCCGTATTTGTTTGGGAACTTTGGGTTCAACCTTAAACTGACCTAGAACTAACTCGTGTTACTTCCAAATAAATGGCCGTATTTGTTTGAGAAATTTTGAGCCAACCCTGAACTGACCTAGAACTAACTCGTGTTACTTCCAAATAAATGATGCATCTAGTGTCAGTTGTAAACACTGGCGGTAAATTTAAAATCTGAATGCATGTTCGAAGCGACATCTGCTTAGTTTTGTTTGTGTGTTAAATTGCGCTTTTAATTGGATGTTTTGAGTCATCTTTATATTTTTTATATGTAGTCAAAAAGCAAATAACGTCAGGGTCTGTTTTTTTTATAATTTTGTCATCAGCACTATCAAAATAATGAATTTCGGAGTCGTAATAATGTGTCGTAATATTATCCTCTGTGACTTATATTGCAAGAAGCACATAATGCATATTGCTCTTCCATCATCTGCATAAATAATAGTTTAGTAATTTTTTTCAAAATATTATTATAAAATTACTTAGGTTTTTCATAAAAATAACTCCTAACCTCTCTATACTATTACAAATCGCGAGGCCGTCACGAATAACAAGGAACACAAGTTGATTAGAAAGAGATAGTAAACGGGTTGTATCTACCAACCCGCTAAAATAGCTGGGGCAGTAGGCTCAGTTTAAGGTTAGTTCCAGGTTACTTAAAGTGTGCCAAGGTTACTTTAAAAATCCCAAATAAATACGGCCAATGTTGCAATCTCAAGTGTCAGTTGTAAATATTGGCAGTAATGAATCACCTGACACAAATCCCACAAAATTTACAGTACGTTTGAATCAACTTATCAGGCCATCATCAAACTTGGGATTTGTGACAAGTGATGGAAAGTTTATTAAGACATAGTTCCATATCGCAATTGACTTGTCTTTGTATTATTGGCAGTAAATTTAAAATCTGCATAGTTTTGATTGCGTGTCAAATTGCGCTTTTAACTGCATGGTTTAAGTCATCTTTATATTTTTATATGTAGTCAAAAAGCAAATAACATCAGAGTCTGACCATTTTTTTATAATTTTGTCATTAGCAGTCTCAAAATAATTTATTTCGGAGTCGCAATTATCTATAGACCACGGGCGTGTGACGTCACGATTTTGTATGTGTTTCGTAACTGTCAAACGAGTGACTGTCACTTCAATATTAAATGTGTGATTAAAGCTGGATTTATAATGAAGTAATGTAACAAATAAAGTACAGTAAAGCAAGGTAAAAAGTAACGCAAGCAAATTACTGATTTATATTGAGAAGTAGAACCGAATACTGTTCTCCAATCATAGGTATGTTGCAATTTCTTTCCTTTCTTTAAAGTACCTATCTCTTATAATTTTCTAACGACGTTGCACATATTCAGTTAAAAAATCAATATACTCCATTCCCTGTATCAAAACGATGACGTCATATGTGGACGATGTTATCATAGATACGTTGAAATATAGCTATCTTTTTTTAATAATATTATTCGTACCTATGCGAATACCATTAACGTATGTCTTAATAAGATAAGACAAACGTTTCATGTTTTTTCACGTTCTATCACATTTATTATTTTAATGATAACGTATGACAGTTCTTACTAATACAAAAATTTACATTTACATTGTTCACATTTGTTTATAAAATCAAAATAGAGACCTATGGTCAAGATTTTGTTATTTTCTCACCTGTCATTTCTAAGTTTGTGACATTTTTGATACATAAATACAGACTGAGAAATAAGGAATGGCTACAAAAATTTTGGGTAATCAAATGCAGAAATGCGTTTGTCATCTTCATGATTATTTTGCGCTGGGGTTAGAGAATCGAGAACCTTTAATTAATTTAACTGTAGTACAAGAGGTACTGTGCACTGTATTTTGTATTTTCAAATATTATTTATTTATATATAATAATAATACATATAAAAATGCATATTCCTTTGAGTTTTATTTTACAAAATTACATATTATAATAAGGTAGGTAATATTTTTCGTGCGTTAAGATAAATTTATATTTTATTTTTATTTTATATATGCAGAATTTGGTTTCATTATAAACTAATTAAATTTTGTAAAGTAATAAATATTTTAATTTGACATTTAATTTTTAGGTTATGTTTTAAAAATGTCAATCCAATACCAATGTAAACGTTTTAAGTACAAAATCTTGAACCACATGGATACCGAATGTGACGTCATCGTTTTGATACAGGGCATGGAGTATACAAACCAAAATTTATTAATATAATAATATAACATTAAAAACTTGTTTGTTTTCAGAGTTCCTAATTTTTACCATAATTGTTTATTTTTTAAATCTTTTGATGATTTGTCATACAGAATTTCATTGGTCTCTGAAAATTGTATTATTTCTTTGCCCATTTTTTTTTTTAATTTAGATTAATGAAAATGTATGACAGTGACAGCTGATAGATTACGGTCGATAATAGAGATTACAATGCGAAGTTTAAAACGCTGATTTCTGATTGGCCAGCGGTAACAAATTAACGTAGAAAGATGAAAGTTGACCATCTCTTGCGTGGCTTAATTTACTGTACTGATTGCTTTGCGTCAAAATAAATGGTTCTACTTCAATCACAAGTTATAACTTGTTACCTTACCTTCTACTTTTGCGTTGCCTCTAGCGTACTTCATTATAAATCCAGCTTTAGACTATATAGATAGAATATATTTTTAACAAGTATATATGCATATAATTCCAAAAGTGACAAGTTTCTATTCTGTGCATCATTTTAAGTGTGTGATTTATTTTATCAAGTGAAACGTAATTTCAAGATTGTGTTGCGAGTGCATTCTTTTACAATTTTATACTGTTTAGATATTTATTAGATAGAAAATAAATGTTTAAAAACAATTTTATATGTTTACTTCATAGTTTAAAGCTAAGTAATTGTTATAGTAGTCAGTAGTTTTACTTTTATTGACATTTAAACAGTTCAGTTTAGGTTAACATTTTCGAAAGCAACTATTTTTACTAAAAATGTTAATATTTTACTGTAGTATTTAATATTTATCATTTATAATTGTTATTATGTTTTCGATTGTAGCAGAAATTCCAAAAAATCGATATGACGAATGTTTAAGATACTATCTGAAATGAATCAAAAGAAAAAACAACTCTTTGGCTGTGATATATGTTTTATATAAATATAAAAATGGTACACAATATAAAATATTGTCATAATCAATTTGAAAAGCAACTATTTTCGCTAAAATTATTAATATTTTACTAAAAATAAAATTAACCCCTAAGCCTTAATCAGTATAAAGAAAAATCTAAATACGTATTTCGAGAACAAAGTTCTCATCATCAGTAGACGAAACTAGGGGGAAAAACCAAAATTACACGACTTGTGAACCAAGCTAGTGGTCAAGGTAGCCTCCGCTAAACTTTTTACTTTAATATTTTACTGGAACAGTGCGAATCAGGATTATTTTGTTGTAAACTACATATTAAAATACGTTGTTGTAACCAATGGTTTATTACATCAATATATTATTGTAATCCAAATATTGTTATAATCAGAATATTACAAGAGCCAAGACCTAGCACTGTGATGCCGGCGTCAATATGAATAAATTCAAGTCAGAATACTTGAAATCTTTGAACTCTGTTGGGCGTCAGAACCACTTTTGATTAATTTCAGATAGTATCTCCAACACTTGTCTTTTCGATTCTTCGAAATTTCCACTACAATCGAAAACAATAACGATTATAAATTAAAAAAATTAAATATTACAGTAACATATTAAAAATTTTAGTCGAAGTAATTGCTTTCGAAAATGTTAACCTAAACTTAACTATTTAAATGGCAATAAAAGTAAAACTACTGACTACTACAACAATTACTTGGCTTTATACTATGAAGTAAACATATAAAATTATTTTTAAATATTTATTTTCTACCTATTAAATATGTAAACACCATAAGATTATAAAAGTATGCATTCGCAATACAATCTTCAAATTCCGTTTCACTTGATGAAATAAATCACACACTTTGTCACGCACAAAATGATGCACAGAATAGAAACTTGTCACTGGAATTATATCGCACACATACTTATTAAAAATACATTCTTTCTATCCAATGAAATGAACATACACGATTGTGAACGCAACTCTCGAACATAGGGATTTAACATGTAAAATCACAATTTTGTAATTTCCTGCTTCCCTAATTATTTCAAGCAAAAAAGCTTCAAATACAAGTTTTAGGGAATAAAATTCTGCATCTAATACAATAAACAACATTAATTTTGTATGCTTCGTAACGGCATAAATTTGATCTGAAAATAACGAAAATAACCTGAAAACTATTGATAGCCATGGAACTAAAACAAAATTAAACAAATGTTTGTCGTGTATCTGTCAAAATAAATGACATAATAAATAAAGAAATTATTTTGGCAGATTATACGTCAAACATTTGTTTAATTTTGTTTCAATTCCATGGCTATCGATAGTTTTGAGGCTATTTTTGTCATTTTCAGATCTAATTTGTGCCGTTACGAAGCATGCAAAGTTAATTTTGTTTATTGGCTTAGATGCAAAATTTTATGCCCTAAAACTTTTATTCGAAGCTTTTTTGCCTAAAATAATTAGGGAAGCAGGAAATTACAAAATTGTGATTTTACATGTTAAATCCCTATGTTCGAGAGTTGCGTTCACCACCCTGTATAATGTTGATGTGACAACCACTCGTTTGACAGATACGGAATACATCTAAAATCGAGACGTCATAAGTCCGTGGTTTATATACTGCTGATACTCGTATTTTATAGTTTTACAGTTTTGTACCAGAGCAAAATACATAAAAGTAAAATAGAAATAACAGAATAAATGATTCTGATTACACATTGTCCAAATGGTGGTAATCTATAGAGTATTTATGAAATATAAGGATTGCCATTAACTTATCGTCGAAGTAACAGAGTAATAGGGTGGCATGTCTTGTTTTAAAAATATCAATTTGTTCATAACAACTTACCATTTGCCAGGTGTTTTGATTGGTTGTGTTGAAATGATCCTGTGGTTGGGTAATGAATTTTGTAATTGGTCTTGGGTAACGTGCATCTGGTGGCGGCGCCGGCGCCCCATGATGGAACGAGAACATTTCCTGCCCCTAAACTCACAAAATATTACAATTAAATCATTATAAAAACTTGAGACAAATTGATACGAACCTGTGCCAGGGCAAGTACAGCTACGAAGAAGATTATAGACTTCATTTTTTGTCAGTACTGTCAAATCTGTTCCTTTATATAGTATTCATCTTGGATCAGATAATGTATTTTTATCTTAAACACTTGAAATTCAATGTCACACACGCGCATTTATTTATATTTAAATTAGAAACTTTTATAAAGACGTAATTCATTCCACCTGGTGATAAAATTTCTTCAGTGGTCAAAGTTAGGCGAATGCCATCTAACTATTTTTTTTATCCAATTAGCACTTGGTTTTTGGGAAATCAAATAAGAAACAGATTAGCAAGTCCAGAATTCAGGATTGCCTAATACTTTTTAATTTTTATATGTTGTTTAGTTTTTAAATGATAAACTCTGAAAAAGTAGATTTATTCCTAAATTTCAGCTCGTCAGATATTTCAAAAATTAAACGAGATATAAAGATGCGCTCGCAACGACACTGAATTTCTCGTACTTTTATTAAATTTTAAGCAAATTTTCAACAATTTTTGTATTTCACACAATTTACCAGTAGCTTGGTTTGTTATGGATACATCGAAGAGTTTCACGAAAATGCATTTGGGCATTTATAATCTGATGAAACTCGAGAGCTTTAACTCAAGGGATATATTGTCTTTTATTATAAATAACCAAATTTATTCACCACAGGGGTAATTTTAAATTGGTGAAAATATTTTGTCAGCTGTGGCAATCGAACCAAGGTTTTTAGGATCCACAGGCCGACTTTATACCTCTGAGCCATTACCCCATTTATTAATTTATTTATTTACATATTTGGCGTAGATTAATTGCGGAATGAATCTGATGATTTAAGAAAAGTGCAGGATTTTTACTTTCTTATACTCAGTATAAGGAAGTATTGGAATCGTGAAAAAAATCGTCAACGAGATTTTCGCGGAAATACGTGTTTTGAGGTCCACTGAATCCGTTTTGATGGATGGATGTGTGTCCGAATGTGCAATATCTCATCAACGAGATAAGATTTGTTCACGAAACTTGGTAATTATAAGTTTCATGAAAATATGAAGAGTTGAGTTGATTTTGAATGAAATTTAAAAACCGGAAGAGGAAGTTTACTGGACACACAAAACAATAAATTCCATTTATTTCAAAAATGGAATCAGTTACGAAAAAAAGTTTTAAACAAAAGATGTTAGCAAAAATATTTAGAACATAAAATGTTATTTGCAATTTTTCTGTATATGCATCTAATTTTGAGAAAAACTCATTTTTATATTTAATAATATATTTCAATAATCATAGTAGCATTAGAAACAAAAAACATAAATTTAAATTTTCGCTTTATCTAGTTATCTATGTCTTTTTACGGAAAAACAAATACATCATTAAAATGGTCAACTAATTTGGCAATTTTGCCTCAATTTAATCGACTTCGTATCTCACGGTTCTTGAGATACCAAGGGTTAGGCTCGAAAAACGGACATAAAGTAGTCAACATTACTAAAAAATGATACGTAAACAAATTTGATATTTGATATGTTTCAAACAGATAAATGCTGAATTAGTGAAAAACTAAATTACATGTTTAATAATATTATATAACATTCATATATTCTAAATATTAAATATGCTGTGTATAAGAAAGTCGTGTGCTACCCACACCAGATTTTTTATTTTAGTTTTGTTGTTTAGTAATTTCATTAGAGTGTTTACCTGCAATTGTGTGAAATTCACATTCAAAAACAAGCGCAGGGCGGCACTCCCTTCCTTTCTTATCTTTTTGTTTCATTTTCAGTTACTACATTGTGTGGACTTGTCTTTCATATACAAGTGCAGACTATCGCTTTCATCTTTTCTAATATTTATAGATTCGTTATTAGAAGTAAGCGTGAGTAATTTGAGATGTTTTATGCATATGTTATGTACTCGTACGTCGAAGAAAGAAGATGAATAATAAGTGAATAGGAATGATGTGATTGAAGGTTTGTTGTGTGATAAATGATTTCGAGTGTAATAAATGAATGAGTTTATATGGAGTGATCTATGAATGTGGTTGAAGTAAGGGTGGTGTGTTTGGATAATAATATTTGACGAGGGCTGATTATTTGATGAATGTAATGAGTGAATATCTTATGAGTGATTTTAGGGTTCGTGCTACCCCATTTGTTGGGATATAGCGTGAAGATATGTATGTATTAATTAGATAAAGTATATTTTAAAAAAGCTACGTATGAGTATATCGCGTTAGAAGGAAGTATATGCGGGATATACATCCGGTTACTACATGCAAATTCTGTGATTTTGATTGGTTGTTACTAAGGTGAGTGAAACTAGAACACATATGCATTTGCGCACTTTATCATAGGATTCAGTAGTATGTACAGATGTATGTACATTTTCAATAATAATATTCATGCTAAATTTTAGATCAAATTGTCTGATAATATGCTAAAATAAAAAAAAAACCTCAATAAGTAACCTTGACGAAATTTTCCAAACTGAAATCCTTCATTTTTAAATAAGCGAGATAATAATATTGAGTACTTTATTTACTTAAAACATTTAACGAAATTAAAATCTAATCTTCCTATCATTTTGTTTCATTGTTTATTAGACAAGTAAATAGATGAAATGCATTGATTAATTGGTAAAAACATCTTTATCTTTATCAATTTTAATAGCCCAAAATAGTAATCTGATTAGACAGCGACACGAGGTATCACTTTGATTTTATCCTAGTTAGTTAAGGTCATTTTTTTTCATTACTTAATTTACAATTAACATTATACGGGTTTAACTTTTTTTTTTATTTTCTTTAATTTAATTTGCTTGTTACCATCTAGGAATGGTTGAACAATATACATTCTTCTATTAATATGCAGGGGCAGATCCAGACTTTTGATTTAGGGGTGGGGGTGGTGTCACGGATTTATTTGTATGACTGGGGGGAGAGGAAGGGTGTAATGTAAAACTGAACATTAAAGAACGTTTTTATTTGCCACCATATCACATGTTTTATTATATTTAAAAAACTCACTTCCTTGTTAATAATATTAATTGAAATTAGATTGGCCTAGATTAGCGAAAAAACGATAATAAATCCTGAAAAAAGTAAATTTTTTCCCAAATTTCACCTCATTAGATATTTAAAAAATTAAACGAGATATGAAGAAGCGCTCTCAACGGCATTGAATTTCTTGTACTTCTATTAACTTGTAAGAGAATTTGCAGCAATTTGTATATTTAAAAAAATATACAGGCAGCTAGAACTATTATCGATACATCGAAGAGTTTAAACCGTTCCCATAGCAACCGTTTCCATAGCAACCGTTTCCATAGCAACCGTTCCCATAGCAACCGTATCCATAGCAACCGTTACCATAGTAACTGTTTCCATTTAAAATGTTCCAAAGTATTTGGCTTCAAGCCAGCTTCAAATATAGATTTAAACCAATTTAATCGTCTACAAATAATTTAGGAACATTTACCAGCTCAAAAATAAAACAAACATAATTTCAAACACACACATTTATTCATTATTATGTTTATGCCAATCTCTAGCAGAGGATAAAGTTATGTTAATTTGGCTAAATTACAAAATTGCGTACGATTATTGAAATGAAACAAGTCTTGGAGAAAGTTACTTTTGGACAGTGGATAAGTCTATCACACTACTTGCAACTCTAAATTACTCGTATGCAATTTCAAATTTTTCACCAACAGCTGCTGATTCACATTTTCTGTTCCCTATTTTTTATATTTTGTCCGATAAAAAATGAATATTTGTTTATTTACAGCCTGAACTTTTGTAAATCCATTACTTTTTACCGCATTCAAATATCTTTTCTAGTATGAGACTAACAGACTGCTAAATTTTGTCGGATCATTTCAAGTTCTTGATTATCTGCTGTTGTTTCATATTTTCGGTACTACATTTTTTATATCACGTCCGATAGTAATAACAATTTGTTTATTTACTTTCTAAACTTTGGGGAATCCACCACTTTTTAATGAATTCAAATATCTTTACTAGTACCAGACTAATAGGCTGCTAAATTTTGTCATACGATTTGTAGTTCTTGTTTAACAGCTGTTGATTCACATTTCTTGATTGTTATTTATTATCCAACTAAATGTCATAAAAGTTTATTTATTTGCTAAACAAACCTTGAGTAACCCATTGAAATATTTTGCAAACACAGATCTTGACTAGATTTTGACTAATGTTGCACTAAAAAAGTCTTCAGCTCTTTATTTTTTATATCAACGTTCAAAACTCATTGATTTCTATTTAACACTGTAAAGTTATATAATTGAGGGTATTTTATGATTGTTATTAGGTGTATTTTTAGGTAAAATGGGGCGGAACATGCTCAGATTTCAACAATGTGCTTTCGTACCACACGCTGATATATTTATTATATTGCCTGAAAATATTAAACATGAATTTATTAAATATATTACTTACTTGTTATTTTTTTCATTATTTTGCTTAAAATACATTTGTATTTTTATTTATTTTGTACAAAAAACTTATTTAAACTAGTTTACCTGACTGTTATTTTTGTTGTAGCCTTGGATAGGTCGTCTGCTGTCAGTACAATTCATATCAAAAAATGTAAACATTTTGAATTATTTATGATTAAATATTGATTAAATTAAATGGTTTCAGAAAAAATAGTAAACATAACACGTCAGGAAAGTGTTTTTACTTGACTCAGCGGATTAAAATACTCGGCCTGCGGCCTCTTACTTCAAACAACCGCTTCGTCAAGTAAGATATCACTTTCCTGACTTATTATAGGCGTATTCCATTTGTCATTAGAATCAGATCTAACTTACATTTACTGAACTAGATCATTGATTTATTTCGCTGGATTACTTCGCTGACATTATTTCTAATACTAGAATTACTGATTCTAATTTACTTTGAAATAATTCACTTTAATAAATGCTTTAGTTTGCTTAATTCAGTTCATTTACTCATGTGTCAAATTTATCTGAACTGATTTAAGTGAACTAAGTGGCAAATGGAATACAGCTTATGTTATGTTACTATGTATTATTTTTTTACAAAAAATTAAACAAAAAAAAGACGAGAAAAAATAGAAGACGCCAGAATGCGAAACAAAATTAAAACACAACTGAGAAGTTATGTATACATTAAATTAACATTGAAATAATAATATATATAATAATAATAATATTTTATATTATTACAGTAGCGTGCACCAAATAAGGGTACTTCTGTCTCAACCACATGGCCAACACACCAGCATAACAACAACCAAACACCACTACTTTGCTGTCAGCAAGAGTGGGATGATCTTGTTTCATCTTAATGGTGAATCGAGCAACAGCTTCTAAAGCCTGCTCAACTATCAGATATTTCAGACTCGCTACACTCTGATCCCTGCAAATTATAAGAAATTAATTGTAAAATCTTATAAATCAATGTTGGAAACATTACTCGGTCGGTTGACACTTCACATAGTATCTGTGCTCAGTGCTATACATGTAAGCACCATGAATTTCAGCCATGTGCTACATCTCTCCTCTTCTGAGAATTCCTAGAGCAATGGCCGATTCACCACCCAACATCACGAAAATAAGTTCACCAGTGCGGAAGAATTCATTATTGTCCACATATCTCTTCAATGATTATTATTTAAGGACTAAATTGAGAGTGACAGACGTGTGTCAACAACAAATATGTTGCTTATGTTTTGTTTGCACCTTCGACACTATTGACAACCAGTGCTGCCGCGGTGACTTTTAATATTTCATTATTGTAGCAATAGATGGCTCTGACTGTATCAACGGATTTTTTTTATTCATGGTCTTGATGGAAAAGGTTGGAGAATCAGATTAATTGCAGCAAATTTAAAAATTATGATCCTATGTTTATACTTATATAATCTCAGATTTTTTTTTTGTATTTTTATTTTGTATTGAAAAAAGGCATTGATGTACTGAAATGGGTGATTTCGTACAATTGTACCAAAACAAATCCAGCGCTCGGATACGCCAACTAGCGGTAAAAAAATAACTACTCTTAGTGGGATTGTTTCATTTATAATGCATGTTTGTATGGTAAACATACGAGTTTCTATAACGTTAATTTTAAATTTTTACTATGAACAACCTAAAAAAAGACAATCTAATACGAGCTGTTGCTTTTAAGGATGCAAATCGCCTTGAACTATTGCAACTTATGATAAAAGAATCATCCTCAGTTAATAATTTGTAATACATACTCCGGCAGCAATTTTTTAACTCAAATAGTACACTACTAATTTCATACATTAATAAATTATCGTAGCACTGGTCAATAAGTAAATTAAATTTAGATTTTAATTCGTCAGTTAAATTATGTTCTTATAATTTTGTATGCCGGCCTGTAGAACGTAAATGTAATTCGGAACCTTCAAAACATGCAATTTATATATTTTTGTATTGACTAAATATTCGATGTTTACATTTTATAAGTTTAAATTTTTGGTAGTTGAATACCTATCCCCATATTTAGTATATATTTTATAACTACAAATCATTAATCTGTGCGAAAATAATATTATTCAAGCAAAGAGTAAATGATCATGAGAAGAAAAATCTGCTTTTATTTTCTAATATTACGCGAGTTATTCAGAATTAAACAAATATATACAATTTTCTTACGAATGTGAAGACATCCAAGAATTAAAACAAATGCACAATACTTAATTTCATCGTCAAAATTGGCGAAACGAACACTACATTAACATATGTATTTTTATGTAAACAAATCATTTATCCTAGCAAAGCTAGGCGAACGCAGCGCCTCTATAGTTGATTTGAGTTGTCAAAATGAAAATAAATTAAAGTAAAATATTATATGACGATATTTACATTGCTGTCAAATAGTTGATACGTCGTGTAGCAGATGCGATATGTTAAACATAACTCATTACTTGATTTATTTCACATAAATTTAATATTTTAACTTTTAAATAATGTACAAATATACAATGAGCCGAATTATGCATCCTTCTCTAACTAAACAAACTTCTCTAAAATAAACAATATGAAGATACGAAACGATACATTATCAATAAGTGAAAATCACAAGATGTTTTCACATGGTTACGAAACACGATCTTGAAGCTATAGTCAAGTGCTGAATTCAGCTCACTACGATTATTTTATTGAACTCTGTCCACTCAAACCAAATATTTGTACAACTATACTGATAACGTTATAAGGATAGACTGCGTTATCTTCTAATAAAACTTAATAAAATTATAAAAAAAAACTGGTGTAATATTTAAATGATTTTAATATTATATTCATGGATTTTGTTTACTAAAATACGTAGCTGTTATTATAAAAATAATATAATAATATAATGTCAGTGGTATCGATTCGGCCTGTGCATCCTGAGAACCCTGGTCCGATTCCCACAGCCGACAAACATTTTCACCACATTAAAATTACCCCTGTTGCTCCGCCACCACTAACATCTTTAGGGGCCGTAATTTGACGACTGATAACCACACTTCACGCGCATAAATATATCACTTACCGAGATCTGCTTCGGCAGAGTGCCACACCCAGTAATGAGCAAAAGACGTGATAATATATTTATATTTATTTATTTATATACTGTGTTTTGTGCATAATTATCAGATACAAAAGAACAGTTAATACATTTGTACATGTTCTAATCAGTTCCTAGTCAAGTGTGTTCACCGGCTTGAGTACTTGAACGTAAATATGTTTAGATTATGTAACTATTGTTCGTGGAAAATTTATATATTTATTTTCCCTTTTATTATAAGATGGGTAAATTGATGATAGATTAAGATGACTCTATTTTATCCCACTTCTGAGTTATTAACGGCGGGTAGGGTGTACAGTTAAATGATATATTTAAATGAGGATGAAACAATAATTATACAAACTGTATATATAGTCAGCTTGTTAGATATACTTTATGTCAAACAAGTATATATATATATATATATATATATATATATATATATATATATATATATATATATATATATATATATATATATATATATATATATATATATATATATAACTTAACTTTCTCGAAACACCAATTTAGTTTTTAAAAACTATTTATTTTGACTTTTACTAAGTTATAACATTTACATATGTTTCTACTTCTAAGTCTGAATCTGAACTAAGGTTACATATCATTACTACATACTAAAGAACTCTACATATCATAATGTCACGTTCGGGGGAAATGTCTGTATCAGCAGTTTGGTGATGAGTGGAGCACTGTAACTCCTCCCTTCCTAGAATTGAGCTCCTCCTGGGAGTTGAAGTTCAATGTCTTCCGTCTGGATTTCGGATGGTGTCTTCCTTGAAGTGGATCTTTTGGCTCTTCGTTTTCTTAGCCATTTTATAGCAAAATAGCCGATGGTCATCGCAATGATGATGTATAGTAATACGGACCAGATACTGGGAATGTGAAAATTGATGGATTCTTCTTTTATAGGGACCATTGGGTTAAAGGAAATATCATTAAGTTTTAATGGATTTAGGTTAATTGAGAAATTTGTAATATGATGAGGTTGGATTTTAAAATTTAATTTAGGTAATAATAATGGTCGTCCTTGGATTTTACTTGAAAATACTAATTTTTGGTTTTTGAAATAAATTTCACAGTTATCCTCATTATTTATTAAGTAGATTCCTACTAACGGCTTGATGCTAGTTTCGTCTTGACATTTGATTACGACTTTTTCTTCCTTGGGGAAGATGGCCAGGTATTTGTTGAGTTCTGGAATGACTTCAACGTGGTTTTTTATTAAGTTTATTTTTGTGTAGTGGCAGTGGGTTGAAGTCTGCTCTTGGAATATTTCTTCTTCGCAGCTTGCAGGAAAATGGGCGTGATATTTGTTGGGACATTGGAATATTTTTGCTCGTACACACATGTCATTCAGAGGGATAATTTCTTTATCAGATTTTAAAAGATATTTTGTATTTGGGATAATTGTAACAAAATCTGAACCACATTTTGTTGGAATGGGATATAAATAATATAATTCGAAATTTTTTTCAAAGTTGATTGGGGTGGAAATAAAATAAATTATTTGTGTAGGTTTTACTTTACAATTAATTTTTAATAAGGATTCAAAAGCGAGTAAATTTTCTTGTTTAGGTTCAAATGGCAGTTGTGCATGATAAAAGTTAGAAATTTTATTAAGTTCTGACAATAATTCAAGAGGGTGTATAATACTCGGGTGTAGGGTTCGTAATTTACAAAAAGTAATAGAGTTCTCAACATCTTGTAAGATATTGAGGACCGAGTTATATAATATAATTAACTGGTCGTAAATATTTTTAGCATAAAGAATATCTTGAAAATGCATATTATTTATTATTTCTGAAAGTTGTAAAATTTTGGATTTTAATATTTCTTCATTATGTTGAATATCGAGGATCGTATTATTGAAATTTGTAATAATTTGGTGATTTACTGAGTACGCTAATTTAATTTGATTTTCTAAATCATGCTCGTTCTCTTGCATATGAGCTAACATATCATTATATTTTTTTCCGTCTTCCGCATCTAAATTTCCGGTTATGGATTTAAAAATTGTCCCCAATCCATCTATGAGGCCACGTTTATTTCTGTAATTAGCGTGTAGTCCGATGTTAGTGATTTTTGTGTCTATGTTAGTTCGGATGAACTCTAATATTTTATCATAATTATTTAATTCATAAAGGTACTGTGTGTTGTTAGATATTGTTAATTTTAATGTATCGTATTGTGTGTTTAAGCTGTTGTACTGATCAAGGAGAGGTTTGAGGTTATAGTAGTGTATGAATGTGTGTGTGGTTTTTTCGAGCTTAGCGGCACCGAGATTGATGGGAAGGATTCCGAGATTTTCTGTTATATTTCTTATGATTGTTCCTCGCCCCAGCGCGAACAGCCTGGAAGTGATTCAAAGTTATAAGTTTTTTGTCGGGGTCGTTTTATATTAGAAAGATGTATTTTTTCTACTGTGTTGCCATGAGAGGCCTTGATTTTACCGGTTTTAAGTGTTTTATTTAATTTAGTAATTTTTTCGCGTTTGAATTTATTTTTTGTTTTCTGCTGTTTCTGTTTATTTTTAACATATACTGTATCAGATATATCGGGTAGATTTTCTCTAACTTCGTTAAATTTACCGATTACCTTTTCTTTATTTTGTTTCAATTTATCGTTAATTGTTCCATAAAGTAATTTTGTTTTATTTTTATGATTTTCTATATAATTATTTATAAGCTGTTTATCTATGTCAATGTTAAAGGGTGATTCTGTATCTAAATGGCCGGTAATAATTTCGCATGGTTTAAGTTTAGTTACGGAATGAATTGTATTATTATATGCCAGAAGGGCGTAATTTACTTTGGATTCTATGGGTTCATTTTTATATTCATTTTGATTATTAAATAATCTAATGTGTTCAATGAGGGTAGAATGAAAACGTTCAATTATACCGTTAGAATCGGGGTGCTGAGAACTTATGAAATGAATGTCGATTTTATGTAATTGTAATAGTTCTTTTACAACAGAATTTTTAAATTCTAATCCGTTGTCCGAAATTATTTGTTTTGGTATACAATGGTGTGTAAAATATTTTATAAGGTTATTAACCACTTCTACACCTTGACCGGAATTTAATTTGTACGCTTGAGCATATTTCGAAAATGAATCTACGATGGTTAGAAATTTTGCATGTTCTAGGGTAATACTGTCGATATGTAAAATTTGGAAAGGTTTAATAGCTGTGGGTGTGATGTTAAATTTTAATTTTAGTGGTTGTCTATCATACTTAGTTAATTGACATATTTCACAGCTGTTAATAAATGTTTGAATAGACTTTCTTAATTTCGGCCAATAATATTGTTGCTTTATGCGTGTTTCCGTTTCATCAATTCCGCGATGATTAGTTTTACTATGATGGTGGTTAGTTATTATTTGTATGATTTCTTCTTCTTCGATGACATCGGTTAAGTACTGTGTGCATTTGACAATATTTATTTCAGAATTTTTAAAATAGTTCTGGAGTATTAAACTTAATTTTTCATATAATTCATCTTTAAAATAGATATGATATTTTACTCTAGGAACAATATATTCTTTAAGGAACGTTATCATTTCATTTTTATAATTATTTTTTGAAAATTCAACCAAAATTCTTTGTTTTGTTTGATTATATAATTTAATTATTTTAGGGGGTTTAGGATTATATCCTATTTCTGATACTATAATTTGATTCTTTCCGTAATTAACCGGGCACTCTACAATCGGCATTCCGATAACAGGGTTTTCTCTGTTCGAGTGTACTGTGATATCACTCTCGCTCGATGAATCATCGTCGTTTATCACACTGGATTGTACGTCGCCTACTTCAACGGCAAGGGATTGTGTGTCGTCATCGTTATTATTATCTTTATTCTTTTCTAATTTTTTATAAAAATTCTCCATATATTTGTTCAAATGTTCAAGATTATCTGATTCATTTATATTTAATTCAATTTGAGAAATTTCAGGGAGATTGAAAACTGTTATTATTATGTCGGTGTTTTGAAAAATGTATCCTAACATTGTTTTAACTTCATTCCAATTTAATTTGTCCGTACCGCAAGCTATTTTAGGTATACTCAAGTTATTTATTTTTTGATTTAAACAAAATTCTTTTAATTTTAATAATGTGTAAAATAGTCCTTGTTTAGTAGGTTTATTAAAGTATCTTTCTTTTGTAATTAAATAAATTAAATATCTGCCTCGGTATTTTAGATAAACTAGGTTATAAAGTTGCGGATTTTGTGCTTTGAGTTTATGAACGTTATTATATCTAATTTTGAATTTTTCTGCTATACCAGATGACATTTCTAAATCTTTGCTCACACAATGAGCTAAACTAGAATCTAGTGGTGCATTGAATAAATCGCCTGTGACTTCTATAATGATGTTTTTAGAATTTTGATTTTTATTATTTAAATAATCTTGATATATAATTACAGGTGATTCATTATCCAAATTTTTGAGTGAATTTTGGGTTTTATTATCGTCTTTTGGTGGAATACGGCTAAGTGCATCGGCGTTGGTGTTTAATTTGCCTTTTTTGTATATTATTTCGTAGTCGTATTCTTCTAGTCTTAGTCGCCAGCGTATTAGTTTTTGACTACATTGTTTAAGTGACATTAACCACTGTAATGGTCTGTGGTCAGTATAAATTTTAAATTTGCGTCCGAAAAGGTACGGTCTGAAGTATTGGGTGGCCCATACGATGGCCAACAGTTCTTTTTCAATTGTTGAATAGTTTGTCTCGGTCTCGTTTAGTGTTCTGCTAGCGTAAGCTACGGGCAGGTCATTGCCAAGGCTGCCTTGTGATAACACGGCACCTATCGCTACGTTGCTTGCGTCACACGTCAAGATAAATTCCTTGTCAAAATTTGGGTATTGAAGTAACGGTTCATTAGTCAGTAAATTTTTACAAAGTTCAAAGCATTGTCTATACTCAGGGTTGTTTATATCAATGATGGCGTCCTTCTTTAAGCACTTAGTAAGGGGTTTAGTCAATTTTGCAAAGTCTTTAATAAATTTACGATAGTAGCCTAGGAGTCCTAAAAAGCCTTTAATTTGTTTACTAGTTTTCGGAATAGGGTAATTTAAAATTGCTGATATTTTATCCGGATTCGGTTTCACGCCTTCGGGTGTTACGATGTGTCCGAGGTAAGCTACTTCCTTTTTTAAAAATTCCGATTTATCAACTTGAATTTTGAAATTAGATTTTCTCAGTCTGTCAAATACTAATTTTAAATTATGCAAATGTTCTTGAAGCCTAGTGCTGAAGATAATTATGTCGTCGAGATAAACGAGACATTTGTCGTGTGTTAGTCCGCGTAAAATATTGTTCATAACTCGTTGGAATGTCGCTGGTGCATTTTTAAGTCCAAATGGCATACGTAAAAATTCGTAGTGCCCGTCTTCAGTATTAAATGCGGTCTTGGGTATGTCTTGGCTGTCCATTTCTATCTGATGGAATCCCGATGCCAAATCGAGAGTAGTGAAATATTGACAACGTCCGAGTTTGTCTAAGAGATCAGTAATATTGGGTAACGGGTATTTGTCACCGACGGTCTTTTCGTTTAATTTGCGATAGTCTATGACTATGCGCCATTTTCTCTTACCGGATGCATCAATTTTTTTTGGTACAACCCAAATTGGGGAGGACCATGGGGAGTTGGAAGGCTTAATAATATTTTGTTCTAACATTTTATTTACTTGAAATCTAACTTCTTCCCTATGCACGTTGGGGTATCTATATGATTTAGTATAAACTGGAATTTCGTCTTGAGTTTTAATAGTGTGTTTAATTTGGTTAGTGAATGTCAATTTTTGATCGTCAGAATAAAAAATATCGGGATAATCTTTAAGTAAATTTAACAATGCATTTTGTTCTTCGGAGTTCATATGAGCGGTTCTTATTTTAGAAAAATCGAAGTGAGTTTTCTCAACGTGTGTAATATTTAGATTTGGGCTACTATAAATTTCATAATTATCAATTTTTTCCGCTATAATTGGTTTTAAAAGGTTATAATTTATTTCCTGGTCAGATATGTTAATAATTGAACATAATGCGTGATAGTTATCTGCGACCGTAATGCACTCTGGTATTCTCAAATGTTCAGTTTTAATTTGGGGTATTAATACAGTTCCTTGTTTAATATCTACTTTAATTCTAATAATCTTTTCGGAATTTGGTTCTATAACGTTTTTATTTATAGTTGTTATATTATTTGTATTAGAATTATTTAAAGATTCATGATATTGTATTTTAATTTTTGCATTTGGTGTTATAATTAAATCATTATGAGTATCAATCAAAATTTTTAAGATTTTTAAATTATCCATGCCTAAAAGTAAATCGAATTGTTCGTGGAAATTAAAGAGATGGTATTTAAGATGTGTCTTATCTTTGTTATTAAATATTTTTGAAATAGGAACTCTTGTGCTATGAACCTCAGTAGACGTGCCGTGAGCGGTAGTAATTTGAAACGGGTCGTGACGGATGAAATTCTTGTAATATTTGTATGCTATGTCTGGTTTGATAAAAGATTTTGTACTTCCAGTGTCGATGAGAATTTTTAGATTATTCTCGGGGGTAATGATGAAGGGAAGTTTACTTTGGTGGTTAGTCAGATTTAATAATTCGAATGTAGGGAAGGATCGAGACTCGAGGCTGTTTCTCCTAAAAAACAGTTATCGGTTTGATCAGGAATGTTATTGTCGTCATTTACTAAATTTTGATCTGTGACTTGTTCTTGTTCGTTAAAATTATAAGTTTCCAAATTATTAACTGGTTCTGTGTCTTCAATATTAAATAATTCTTCTGTTGTGAAATTGTAGTTGTGTAGATTTCGTCCGAAGGGGTTTTGTCCGAATTGATTTTGTCTCTGGTAAGACGGGTTCGGTCTGGGACGATATTGTTGAGTGTTTCGAGTGGAAATACTCATTGGAGTGGGTTTTGGATAGTTTTGACTGGTAGATGGGCCTTGGTTATTGTGTGGCACATTATTTTGGGGTATAGTTGTTGATTGATTATTAGGACGTATTGGAGCTCTGTTAGGTTGATTATAATAATTATTAGGGAAAGGATTCGTATTATAATATGTTGGTCTAGGAGAGTAATGCTTTGTGTTGTGTGCAGGTGGTTTGTGATTTGGTTTAAAATTATTCGAGTTAATGCTCTTAGATGGTTTGGAGACGTGTTCGAATTGAAAGTCGTTCGCTAACATTCCTAACGCCACATTTAAATCAGAAGGATTTTTGGCTCTCATGAGTTGACCGATAGGTTCCTTTAAACCACGTAGCAATATGCGTAGAGCATAATTTTGAAAGTAATCATTCATGACAAGAGCTGCGTCGGCTGTAGCATGAGTGGATATATAAGATATTTGCAGATTTAGAATGTGCTGCAATCTTCCGTAAAATTCAAAAACATTTTCATTTGGATATTGTTTAAGCTCGGTCATTTCAATATTTAATGTAAACCAATCGCGTTTATCCGCAAACGCGTTTAATAATGCCTTTTTCAATTCTTCCCATGTTTTGACCGTACAACTTGCAATATTAACAGCGGCTTCGCCCTTAATTTTTGTTAGTATACTATTCATTAAGTACTCGTTTTGAAAATCTGTTGTGTCGGTGGTAATATAAAATTTGTTTACAAGTTTTTCACAAATATCAATAAAACGAGGGAGTAATTCGCGCTCGCCGTGGAATTCCGGCAGCATATCAAGGTATTCTTTCTTTAAAGTAGCCATTCTTAATTGAGATTGTCGTAAAATGAAATTTGTATTACTTAAATTAATTTCAATTAGATCGTCAAGATCTGGTTCAGATTCTGTATTTGAGCTTGTATCAGAATGAATGAGAATATTTTCTCTAAATGACATGTATGACTTACAGAAATATTAGTGTCCGCTTCATGTGCCCTGAAGTCGTCCACGGGGTTGAAGATTGCGACCGAAGTTCTCTGATGTTCGTTCAGATGGTTACGGATGTCGAATCTCGGCTTCTGATGTGCTCTGAGTTGCTCTCTGGCTGGTGTTGATCGGAGAAGTTTTTGAATTTTTTCTTGATCGATTGCCAATTTAATCACAAATGTGAACCAAATTATATTCGTTAATTTGTACTGGCAATCCTACCGACTGCGCCACTTAACTTTCTCAAAACACCAATTTAGTTTTTAAAAACTATTTATTTTGACTTTTACTAAGTTATAACATTTACATATGTTTCTACTTCTAAGTCTGAATCTGAACTAAGGTTACATATCATTACTACATACTAAAGAACTCTACATATCATAATGTCACGTTCGGGGGAAATGTCTGTATCAGCAGTTTGGTGATGAGTGGAGCACTGTAACTTATATATATATATATATATATATATATATATATATATATATATATATATATATATATATATATATATATATATATATATATATATATATATATATATATATATATATATATATATATATATATATATATATATATATATATATATATATATATATATATATATATATATATATATATATATATATATATATATATATATATATATATATATATATATATATATATATATATATATATATATATATATATATATATATATATTTACAAATATTTAACCTAAACAATACATTATTGTAATATTTACAGTGTGTTCGAGAAAGTCTCAAATATTCAAGCACAAATATTTATTGATTATTTAAATTTTGTATGGGTTTTATTCAGTCTTACATATTTCTGTAAATAAAATAGAAATTTAAACAAATAATTGAACAATTTGTTCCACACACGATTCACTACAAAAGTTTGTACAGTTGCTATGACGATCAGTATAAAATCAGATGTTTCCACTATTTGTCAGTGGCTCCAGTGTCATTTTTTAAGATTTCACTTTAATAATTATTACTTATATCATCATATTTATTTGACAAAATGCACAGTTATCATTTTAACATAATATCTTGACTAGACATTTGCCTATATATGACAATTAATAGTCTATTACATAACAAGCATCGAAAGTGTAAAATAACGTGCGAGTGATTTAAGTATACGAGCACAGTTATCACACTTTGGAGCGAGTTATGTACACTATTTTTCAGACGACCACAAAATAATTCTAAAAAAAGTTTATAAGAGCAATGTTGTTACACTTTGACAGCTGATGCATTTTTGAAGGTTAGCGTTGACGTTTGAGGTTAGATGTGGCGATACCAACTGTTCTAACCGTAATGTCAAAGTATTAAATAATGCTAAAATATCACAGGCAGATTCATAAAACGGATTAGCGCTAACACCGATTTTAATATTAACCATAACTCTGTATTAAATTAAAACAGATTCATGAAATATTACATTTGATGTTCATTAACTCTCTTTTTAACCTAAGTTAAAATAAACTTGTTTCATGCATTGAAAACAGAGTTAAAAACGAAATAAAAAATGGTATTAGTAATTATTAATTTAAAAAATTAAAATTTGTCTGTGTAAATCTGCAAAAACTTCGAATTAAATAACAATACAAATTCTTTTCATCTATTTTATTATTTTCTTTCATCTTAACGCCATCTGTTGTCAAATAGTGCAACTTCACCTGATATGTTAGAGTGTACGTTGTAACAATATTTTAAATTTTTGTAGTAATTTATGAATTTGTTATGGTTACTTTTAGAAGTGGTCGTCTGAAATATACATTTTTCAATAGAAATATATCAAAACGATATGAATTTACACTGTTACTGTGTAGTGAATCGTCAAATCTTTTATTTAATTTAACCAAAATACAGTTGAGATCCCAATGGTGGTCCTCGTACATCAACAAAAAATTAACAAGTTTATATGACACTTTTGTATTATCTGTATTTGAAGAAATATTTAATGAATTTTGTATATTTATACACGAAATATAATACATATTGTGCAAATTATATTTGGGTCTTATTTATATTTTTATTTTCGTTTTTCGTATGGCAAAATCAATAATGTGACCACAGCTTTATATAAACGTTTTTATGTCTAATAGAATCGCTGTCATCTATCAAGTAAAAATTATGCTTGTCCCTAATATAGCATAAAATAATCGGTCCTTTTTTTACCTGATAGTGAACAAATGATATAAACTATATTTCTACTGCAAATTTATTTAGACTAGAATACTAATTTGACGACTTGAAAATTATCGCCTGAATGGGCCTTTCAAGACTTTTTTGAATTTTTTATATATTAATCTACGTAATAAAATAATTATACCCAAATTTTTTATTTTTTAAAAAAACTTGTATTAAGCATGATAAAAATATTTAAACTTTCGAAACAAATGAATATGACGTAGTTGCATCTTAGCTTAAAGAGAGACAGATAAGACAGAGATAAATAACACGTAACTTGTCGTTGTCAGTAGAATCCTCAGACAAAACATAACTAGACGGATAACATCGGCGTTTGTTGTGAGTCAGAAAGGGATAGAATAACTGGTTGGCGAGGCGGGTGCGCGACAAGGAGCAACTTGCATAACATCAAAGTGTACTCGCTCCTTGCCGCGCATCCGGCGGACCCTCAAGTTATTCCATTCCTCTCTGCTTCACAACACTGCATTGACTTGAATACGGCATAATTCGTCTAGTATTATACGTCATTGGTAGAATCGTAGAATGCTGAATGCTTATTTCTTCTTCGTCTTCTTGAGCACCGACAAACGTTTCAGACAAAGCTATGTGATTGGCTTAATGCAACTACGTCATTGTAATATGACAGTGCGAACGTTTTAAATTATTCAACTTTAACTTTCATATTTCAGCAATAAAGATATAATTTATGGTATGATTTTGTATTGTATTAAATATAATGTACGGTCAAGAATTTATTTTAATAAATATATATTAAAAAGCTCTACCACTTGAATCCCCCATTGCAGTTAAACACTCAATGTAAGATCAGAAAACGAATAAAAAAGATCAGAAAACGAATAAAAAAGATCAGAAACGAAGGGAGTGTCGTCCCTGCGCTTGTTTTTGAAAGTGAATTTCACACAATTGCAGATAAACACTCTAATGAAAAAACTAAACAACAAAACTAAAATCAAAATTCCTGCACTTCTGAAATCATCAGATTCATTCCCCAATTAATCTTCGCCAAACGTTCCTATCTTGACACACCACTTTAGCTTCATCCACATTCATAATTCCTTTCATACAAGCACGTTTGTTTCTCGTACTCGGAAACTTACGTTCACGCAACAAACCCTCTATCATATTCATCCATTTGTTCATAGGTCGCCCACGCAATCTTTCACCCTCAATTTCACCAACATATACCTGTTTCACTAATCTCTCATTCGACATACGTTCTACATGCCCTAACCATCTCAACTGACTTATACCTACTTTTCTAACTACATTCTTCTCAATTTCACACTCATCATACACCAATGTATAAATGACTGTATAATGTGGAGTATCATTTTGATGGGATATGTTTTGTTTGAGAGATTAAAAAATGTTCAAAAGTTACCGTGTGCTCTGTCTAGAGCAATGCTGCTCATATTCACTGACAAAGATTTGTAGTTTGCATTACAAGGTGGTCCTTTTACTATAAGCTGTTAGTCTCTTGTAATCTGTCAAGGAAGTGGGATTTTGCAAAGCATTGCAAAGATTAGTCACAGTTGATGGTTTGTCATATTGAAGTTGACCGCTAATTTTTATCGCAATGCTTTGGAAGAAGAAGTCAGCAGCATACGGATATTCAAGTTCAAACGGTCAGCATCGACTAGAAGCAAGAAATAACTGAATAAGACACATTGCTTAAACAAGATGTGTTTGTCTTACTTGAAATCTTTTTGGAGTTTTGCTGCTGCATCGCCCGTCGAGAAAAGACGTTGAATTTCTTCAACACCTCTGCTGACAACTGAAGCGCACTCAGCGCCCAAGTTTTTTCAAACAAAATCGTGGTATTCTACAAAAATACAAAAAAAAAGGAATCTAATCATTGATTATTCAATTTATTTTTCCTAGATCGTGTAAAAAGTGAATCGTTTTCAGTGCAAGAAACGATTATTTTTTTACATGACTACAAAGCGGATTTTATGCAATTGCATGTATTTTTGTTATTAGGCACATCATACTCGTATATTAATTTATATTGGTTTCGTCGTAAGAAAAGTGTATCAGAAAATAAACTTTATTATAATTTTACAGAAATAGATTTTATTAAAATAATAACGATGAACTTTCTAACCCGTCAGTAGACGTAAATATCTGTTCTATAAGTGAATATGGCAATGATTTAGGATTTTGGAGAATGTCTTACAGAAAAAGATTAAAATTAAAATTGACATTTTACAGATATGCTATTGACAGTTGATTTCCATTATCCATTATGGTTAAGGTGGTTCTATCATGACAGTCTCATACAAAAGTATAGGTAACCTAAAAAGTTTATAAAAACAATTATTACATTTTTGTATGGTATAGGTTATTAACAGAATTCACTTTTTGCTGCAATATCGTATTTAACTAGTTTATGAAATTCAGTGACATAACAAATTTTTTGGAAGTGAATGTGTCATGCCAACCTATAGCAGTGTAATATTTTATACCGCAGAAACTCAGACAACATTGCGAGAACCACAAGCAGCATGATATTACCAGTCGGTACGAAACGTAACTGTATTATCGATACATTCTGTTGACAGTTCATAACAAAAATTACAAAAATACACCAAAGCAATAGGGACTTACCTCAGACAAACATAAGTAGACAAATTATGCCGTATTCAAGTCAATGCAGTGTTGTGAAGCAGAAAGAGTTGGAATAACTTGTTGGTGAGGCGGGTGCGCGGCAAGGAGCGAGTACACTTTGATGTTATGCAAGTTGCAAACATTTGTATAGTTATTCTTATATTCAATTACTTACTGTTTATACATCAAAGTAAAGGTTAGTTTTTGACATATTAAGTGTTTTGTATACGCACTTTTGTATTTAAATAAATAAAATGCTCGCGTCTGATAACTGTCATCAACATAAATGCAACCTGCATAACACCAACTTGTACTAGCTCTTTGCCGCGCACCCGTCTCATCAAGTTATTCTAACCCCTTCTACTTCACAACAAACGCCGTTGTTCTCCGTCTAGTTATGTTTTGTCTGAGGGACTTACAATTTTGACGTCACATGCAGCAGACCCCCTCTACACAATTTTGTGTGAAACAACAAATTTCTAGAAAGAGCGAGGTGACACCATGCCGAGTCGAACAACTGCTTTCTCCTTTTAGCACTTATGCCCTCAGATCCCCATATTTGTTTGACGTTTAACGTTTGGATCACGTGATAAACGTCAAACTGTAATGCTATACTATGTTCGCTAAATAACAAATTATTAAATTCTGTTTTACTCACTAGATGGCAACCGAAGAATTTGAATTGTATAAGTCTTTATTACTATCAACTGTAACTACAAATAAATAAATATAAAATGCTGTAATATTTTTTTTGTAGTAAAGTTAATATCTTTTACTGATCGAAATAACAACTTTCATAGTTCTTGCAGGGTGCATTATCCGATCGGAAAAACAGCAGATGGGACTTCAGCCGATTGGGACAACAGCCGACGGGACATTGCCCGACAAACTTGGACTGATGACGTCACACATTGACGTTATGGTTTATGTACAAGTGAAAGGTAGATGGTACTTGTATGAAAAATATACTGTAGTGAAATCGCGCCTTGTAGAATTCTATAACAGAATTCAGGCGATTATTTTCAAATCGTTAAATTAGTATGCCATTCTAAATAATTTTGCAGTAGTAATGTTGTTTACATCATTTGTGCACTATCTTATACAAAAAGTACCAATTATTTTATGTTATATTAGGAAAAATTATAATTTTCACAGACGACAGCGATTCTATTGTCCGAAATAGAATTCTATATGGCGCGATCCGGGGGCTGGAGTGATTTATAAACTGTTTCTGTTAAGACGAATGTTTTGACATATAAGTTAACCTTAAAATCTATAATAGGTAATAATTAAATGTAACTGAACATTAACAACAAGTTTATTATTATTATCATTCAATTGTGATATAGATACAAAATATTGCATCTTATTATCTTTAAATTATGGTATGCCATTACTGAAACCGTAAAATATTTTAATTATTATTCACATTGATATTTTAGATTATTCCAAGGTCCAAAAGAAAAAGTTGGAAGTGGATGAAGATAAGAAATGAATATATGAAAATAACAGTTAACTTAACTAGATATAATATATGACATAAATTTTTAAAAGTTACATTTTTTAACTTAATAGGATGCGGGCACTCACGTAATACTGTGACGTTTTTGTGACGTAAAAACAGCTGTTCGGGCAAAGATCACTGCGCCACTTACAAAATGAACTATTTTTGTGGCGATATTTGAAAAGAACGGTTCTTTTCAAATCTCGTTCCAAAAAAATAGTTTATTTTGTAGGTGGCGCAGTGATCTTTGCCCGAACAGCAGTTTTTACATCACAAGAACGTCACAGTGTCACGTGAGTGCCCGCATCCTATGCTAGTTTTAAGCTATTTTCTTTCGGTAAGCGAACCAATCCAATCTGATTGAACAGATCCGATTATATGACGTCACAACTGATTGAAATCGTGATTCAAAAGAACTTTGATATTTGCTAATTTTGGGCCCTTATGCTATAAGATCCAATGTAGCGCGATGGGGCCCAAAAAATATTATTTAAAGCTCCATGCGGAGCTAAGCGTAAAGTGTCATGTGTACCATTGAGCCTTGAGGTGGGGCAAAGTCTCACCGTATAATGTGGGGCCCCACGCTGATTTAGGGGAACAGCTATCATCTTATTATATAGGAAAGTTTGTACCTGTTAAATTATTTCCAAATAAATTTATGCCCACTATAGTGGGCTCCGTTTTTCCTAACCATACCGTGTTTGGTATCATACGAAAGGGCATAAATATGACATTCAGAAAAATAGAAAAAAATAACGGATGGTTAAAACGTGGTATACAACAACGAAAAGAATCTTTGCAAAAGGTGCCATAAAACAGCGAACAGTGGCTTAAAATGTGTAAAGTGTGAAATCGTTTCACACACAAGTTGTGTAAACAAAGTGAAATGGCCTATACTCTTGGACAATACGACAAATTGTTGTGCACAGATAAATATGGACACTGATGGTGATTCAGACACATCTTTTACAAGTGTAACAGAGAATAAAAGTATTAGAGAAGTTCTTAAAGAACTTATTAAACAAAAAGATAATATGATTTTAAATTAGAAAACCACAATCAACATTTTAAGAGAACAATTAGATGTTATAAATAAAATCCTAATTAATAACAAAGTGATACAGGTGTCGCAACCTAAACATAATGACGTTAAACAAAATAAAGTTGACAAAAATATCAACAAAAATCCAAACAATAACCGGCAGAGTCGACACCAATTAACAGCGCTGCCGGTACAAAAGTAGGCGATAATAAAGATAAAAATATAAACATACAGCAACAAAATGGTGGAAATAACATGGACAGCATTATTAAAAATAATAAAGCGGATAAAATAGATGGAAACCATCCTAAACCTTTGGCACAAAAACTTCAAACACTTTCTACGGAGCAAAGATCTACTAAACGAAATAATAAACCAAAGTATGGTAAAAAAGGATTAACTGGAAATAATATCTCTCTAAAGACGGTTCAAAGATCAGCATATATACACATATGAAGATTACACCCCGATACAACTGAAGTGGATATAAAAAATTACCTTAAAGAGACATTTCCAGAAGTGCAAGCACAAAAATTGCAGGCAAAATTTCCGGAGATGTATTCATCATTTAAAGTTACCATTCACGCGGATAACTTTCAGCAAGCAATGAATCCAGATATATGGCCATAGGGAGTAGGATTCACCGTATAAGGAAAACAACGACTACGAGATAACAAGCAGTTAAATATCACAACGAACTGAAGTTACCAAAAAATATGACATCTTAGCTCTCAACTGTCAAGCTCTGACCTTTAATAAGAAGAACATTATTCATTTAGAATATATAAACAATTTGGAAAACTTAAAATTCATTTTTTTTACAGAAACTTGGTGTTCCTTTTTAAATATAAACAATTTTGAATTCAATAATTTTTACGATAGCGTCTTCCTTCTCTAGATCAAATTTTCGGGGAAGGGGTGTTGGAATCTGGTGCCCTGACGACCTTCTTAGTAATGTAGAACCTCTGAATATATCACAATTTCGTATTGAAAAACGATTTGAAATTGCAGGTGTTATCTGGAAACCTAATTCCCATGTCACCACTCTCATATTAAATGCTGATAGGTCACCAAGTGCAGATTTTTTCACATTCTGTAATGGCATATCTTTTGTCTTAGATAAAATTTTTAATCGTAATAGTGGTATCATTTTAGTAGGCGATTTTAATATCGATCCAAAAAGAGACGATAAGGAGTACGAAACTATAGCTAATCTGTTATTAACTTATAATATGTCAAATGTGGTAAAAACTCCCACCAGAGATGAATATATTTTGGATTACACTTTTACTAACTTGGGAAATCTTGATTACAGCGTTGTTGATAATAATATTTCCGATCACAGAACAGTTCTACTGAATAGCAAAATAACAACTTCTATAAATAGATCGATAATTTATAAAAGATTATTTACCAAAGACAATATTAACAACTTCATTCAAAACTTGAAAAATGAAACCTGGTCCAATGTTTACTAGTATAAAGACACTGATGAAGCCTTCGATTGTTTCTTTGAAATATTTTTGCATTACTTTGATTTACATTTTTCAATAAAAAGGATTCGAAGTAGATGTACCGAGTCCTGGGTAAATGATAATATTAAAATTTCGAGCAAAAACCTTAAAGAATTGTTTGAGCTAAAGAGAGTCTTTCCTGAACTAATATCTGTTTACAAAACTGCTAAGGAAAAACTTTTTCGTTTAATACTACTAAGAAAAATAATCTCAAAATTGCACACGATGATACCATTGTAGAAGACCCGCACGAAATATCAAATTTATTTAACTTATTTTTTCGGTGGAAAAGGCTGTTTTTTGTACGTCATCACTATTCATTTCAATCTGTTGGAAACCAGAGGCCAGATCTAAAGTTGTAAAATACTGGCATTTACCGAGTTTATCTAGGAGTGTGGTAATATTGGGAATAGGATATTTGTCGTCAATGGTCTTTTCATTCAGCTTGCGGTAGTCAATGACCATCCGCCATTTTCTTTTCCCGGACGCGTCTAGTTTCTTCGGAACAATCCACACGGGAGAAGACCACGGTGAATGTGATGGTCTGATAATGTTTTGTGTTAGCATTTTGTCTATTTGTTCCGCACTTCTTGTCTGTGTATTTCTGGTTATCTGTATGTCTTAGTATAAATGGGTAATCCGTTCTTAGTTCGTATATGATGTTTAACGTTGTTGGTAAAAGATAAGGAATTATTTTCAGTATGGAATACGTCAGCGTGTTCTTTAATTAATTTTGTAATTGCCGATTTTTCTTCCGGATTCATATGTTGAGTTCTAATTAGCGATATGTCGAAAGGTGTTTTTGCATTATGATAATTAGCAAAATTTATGTTATTAATTTCGAAACATTCTAAAGGTTCTATTAAAATATTATTATCTGTGGTATTTAAAGTTATTTCTGATTCATTTGGATTTATTATTGGGTAATAAAAGAAATGATTATCAATTTTTGCAATACCTTCTGGTACTATGGCGTTAGAAATTTGAGATTCTGGAATAAATACTTCTCCGTTATCTATACAATTGGTGTAAAACTTTATAATTTTTTCGGATTGCGGCTCTACTGATACGTAGTGAGGACGCGGCTTTAGCTGATGATAGTGAATCTTTATCTCGCATGCCGGTGTTGTTATCTTATCTTTTACTAGGTCGATGTTCGCTTCTATTGTTTTGAGATTGTCGAGTCCTAACAATATGTCGAATTGGTCATGGAAGTCAAAGAGATGATATTTGAGCATAATATTTGGTTTATCAAATAATTTTGAGCAAGGTAAAATTATACTAAAGTTTTCGGTAGATGTACCGTGAGCAGTTGTAATTTTGAAAGGGTCGTTTATAATTTTATCTTTAAAGAATTTACGTGCAATACTTGGTTTGATAAATGAACGTGTGCTGTCGGTATCAAGCAGTACTTTTAAATTTTGTTCGGGGTAAACAATAAACGGTAATTCACTTAAATTATTGGTTAAATTTATTAACTCAAACTCGTTTCCGAGGCAGGGAGTTCTAAAAAATTATTTGAAACAGTTTCTTGTTCGATTTCGTTGTTATCAATGTCTGATTCGGGTTCGTAAATAATAGCATTATTTTCGTCATAATACTGTTCGTCCGTGTATTCGGTAATTTCTGTAGTGTACATCATTTCTTCGTTAGGTTTTGTTTGTGTCTGGGGATATTGTCGTGTATATTGTTGTGTATATTGTTGTGGTCGGGATTGATTGTTGTAGCCTGATGGGCCTGGTCTGGGTACGAATGTCTGTCGAGTGCTGATACTTATTGGAGTTGGTTTTGAGAATCGTGCATTAGGATTTGGTTTGAAAGCATTTTGTTTAGACATTTGACTTTGATTGAAGGGTTTATTCATTGGTGTATTGGAATATAGGTTAGGTCGATATGTTAATTGTATGTAATATGTTAATAGTATGTATGCTAGTCACTGGAAAATCCAAGTGCTATTGCTGGTATGCGACCACTTGCCTGGGTGGATGCAGCATGTCTATGGGGTTCATTTAGGGTTGTGGTCAGGGTCCCTGTCTAGGTGGAGCAGCACCTTGTCGAGGTGGCAGGGCTTAACCACGTTTCTGTTATCGTCGGCAGTATCAGAGATGTGTAACTAAGAAACTCCACAATCGTATATCATACATTTTTAAAACATAAAATAAAACTTATTGATAATATATAAATTTTGTTTTTATTTTGAATATGTTGATGTATGATAAAAGAAAAAAACTATAATGCGGAATTGACAATACTACTCAATTTTTATTTTATAGGCATACATTTTATGTATAATAATTTAATAAATATATTCATGTACGAATTCAGCCCACTCTTTTTCAGTGTGTTCTCGAAATTATTTTATAAAAAAGAAAATCATCTAATAAGCTCTGCAATTGTAGATCCTATGTTTGAAGGTTTTTATAAAGTATTTTTTTCTGACATTTAAAAGATTTTGTTTTACTGCAGTGATAGATATATTTTTATTTTAATTATGATTTTTTTCTAATAAACAACTGTTATATATTATTATATAAATAAAATATTTTAGGTAAATAAATCTGTTTTACGAGTTTGTTACCTGTGTTTATTTAATTATTATAACAAACGTTGACCTTGAATATCTTGTAAAAGGAACGAGATACTAAGATGTTATTTAAACAAATATTATAGATAATTGAATAATGTAAAATTTTGATGTAAATCATTTTTGTAATATTTTATTTTTCCTACAACTGTGCGATTTCTTTGTTATTACGTAACTATAATTGCCTTGGTTACGTATGGAAAGTAGATAAATGCAGACCAAGCAAAGAAACACTAGTGCGGAAAGTGCTCCATTACGTAACTGTCAAAAGAATATTGTTTTGACAGCGATTTAAATTTCGCGCCGAGCGCGGAATTCATATTTTGACCACAGACGCTTATGGAAGAAGAAGATACGGTGAACCAGCCCTAGTAAATATGCAGTAGTATATTTTGACGTTTATAAACGTAACCTTAATTTGCAGTATATCTAATCTGTAGACAATTAATAAAAAGAATCTCTATATGTTTTTTCCCTTTCGTGATTTTGCCCTCGTGAGCATTATGAAGCATGTGTATAGCGGACTGGTTATCCACATACAAAGTAATGGGCAAGTCCGAGTCTAGAATTCTGAGTTCACGTCCGATCCTCCTAATCCAACTTACTTCGTCAATAGATGAGACTGCAGCCCTGTATTCTGCTTCAGCCGTCGAAGTGGCAACGAGATGCTGCTTTTGTGTAAACCAGACAATTGGTCCTCATCTTCTCAGAAGAACTCCACTCGTTGAGTGTCCGGTCTCAGCGTCTCCTCCATAGTCGGAGTCTGAATAGGCCTCCAGCGTAGTGCTTCCATCGAAGAAAATTCCGGCGTTAATCGTTCCCTTGAGGTACTGGAAGACTCTTTTCATCATTCTCCAGTGGCTTAACATAGGTTTGCTACATTGTCGGCTCAAAAAATTAACGGCAAACCCAATGTCTGGACGAGAAATAGTGGCAAGATAAAGAAGACTTCCAATAGCTTCACGATATGGAGTGTCAGTAGACACACGCTTGTCATTTATTCGATTTTCTTCCTTCGTTATCATACCTTTCTCGGTGGGCGTCAATGCTGGATTGCATGAGTTAAATTCAAAGCGTTGTAGTATTTTCTGTGTATATTTTGCTTGACTCACAGAAATTCCTTTCGGTTCAACTTGAATGTCCATTCCGAGATACGATACTTTGTTCTGTATCTGTCGATTGAAAGTGATTTCAAAATCTTTATTAATCCTGTCCAGAACTTGATAAATCTCCTGTTTGTCATTTCCAGCAATTAATCCGTCATCGACGAATAATGTCATCATTATGGTTCTCTTCTTGTTGTAGTAAACACAAGGATCATCATCTGTGCTGTGCAATCCAATTCTCTCAAGAAAGCTTCCAATCTTTTCATTCCACTTCTTGGGAGCTTGTTTAAGTCCATACAGACTTTTCTTGAGTTTGCAAACTCTGCCTGTTCCATCTTCGAAACCTTCGGGTTGTATCATGTACAGATCCTCCTCCAGGTCCCCGTGTAAGAAGGCTGTGGTCACGTCGAATGTGACAAGTTTCAGTTTTTTAGAGGCTGCATGACTCAAAATCAGCCTAATGGATGCATGACGAGCTACGGGACTGAATGTCTCAGAGTAATCGATTCCCTCTTTCTGTTCAAAACCTCGGGCGACCAGTCTTGCTTTCAACTTGCCATTTGACTTTTCACGCAGGATCCATTTGCACGTCAATGGTCTCACTTCTTCTGGGCATTCTGTCAATGACCAAGTTTTCATCTTCTGCAGAGCATCAAATTCCTGCTTCATTGCTCGATACCAGTTTCCGTCTCTCAGGGCCTCTGATGTTGATATATCTTCTATCTCACCAATCATAGCCATGTTGGTGCTATTTTCTCCACGTAAATAATCCATAACGTAATCGGAGAATCTCGACGGCGGTTGTATCTCTTGACGATTACGTAAACCTAATCTCCTTGGCTGCACGTCCTCTGGCGTGTCTGCGCGTTCGGCTGGTTGATCATTCTGTCCGTCATCATTCTGGCTGCTCTCGTTCTCGGCTTCTGACTCATCCGAATCTGGGTGTGATTCTGTTGTTGCTCTGCCTCTTACAGCTGCCTCTACTTCCGTGGTTTTCAATCCTGTCTCTACCTCTTCAGCAAAGGTGACGTTGTCAGAGCAGATAACATCCCGTACACTTGACAGATAGATCCTGTAACATGGGGTATTCCAATCGTATCCTACGAATATTCCTTTTTTTGATTTTGGATCCAGCTTTGCTCGCTTGTGTGTGGGGGTCAGAACATAACAGTTGCAACCGAAAACTCTCAATTTATTGAGTTTTATTTGACGTCCGAACCATAGTTCTGCCGGACTTTTTCCTTTTTCGGAGCTTGTTCCTGTCTGATTTAGTGTGAAGACAGAATAATTCACGGCTTCAGCCCACATATTTTCATCTAAGTTGCGTGCGTGAATGACAGACCGGGCTAGCTCGACTACTGTCCTCATCTCTCTTTCGATCCTTCCATTCTGCTCCGGTGTGTAAGCATTAGAGAAAGTATGAAACACTCCCAGCTCGTCCAGCAGTTTCTTTGTTTTTGCGTTTTTAATCTCCTTTCCGTTATCTGACCTCAAACTCTTGACCTGTCTTCCGAATTGATTTTCGACAAGCTTGACAAATTGTTCTAACTTCTCAGGTGCTTCGTCCTTTGATTTAAGAAAGTATACCATTCTATAGTGCGAGAAATCGTCCTTAAAAAGAAGAAAATATTTTGCTCCTCCAAGGGATGGCTTGTTAATCTCGCCAAGATCTACGTGTATCAGATCCAACGGTTGCTTGGCAACCTTCTCGTTTAAAGGATGGGACACTCGGTGCTGCTTACCAAAAATGCATCCTTCGCATACTTGATTTTCTCAGTCGTCTGTATATGCAATTTTGTTCCTGTCAAGAATGTCCCTGACATGTCGAATATTCTGGTGTGCCAGTCTTTCGTGCCAGGTTTTGATTGATGTGATAGCAAGGCACTGTTCCAATCTCTCTCGTCGCAATTTCATCCTGTACAGACTTCCATCGCGTACAGCTATTGCTACAATTTCTTTCAGATCCGGCGTCTTGAAAATTGATCTGTCAGAATCTGCAGTTTGCACATAGCCCTTATCCAGAATTTGTCCCACCGAAAATAGATTAAAGCTCAACTTGGGTACATATAAAACGTCTTGCAGTACTACCTTGTACCAGTCTCTGCCATTGAAAGCTTCAAGTTTGGCGTTTCCTATACCTGTTCCTTCCAATCTCGTTGCATCTCCGATGAGTACAACAGACGGACTCTCCAATTCGACAAAATCGGTGAACCAATTTCTGTGTGACGTCATGTGTTGTGTTGCAGCACAGTCCTGGTACCAAAAGTTTCGAGAATTCTTCCTAGACTCGATGTCATTCAATTTTAACCGACGGTTGCTAGTGCTCTTCGATTTGACTGTCTTGAATCATTTCTATCTGTTGCTTCATTTCCATTTCTGTTATCTTGTCTTTTCGTACAGTCTTTGGCGAAATGACCTTTCTGTCCACACGTGTTGCAACCGTAATTGTTTTTGCAATATGTGATGTATTTGGCACATGGTTTGTTGCGGCAATTCCTTTTCATGTGTCCTTTCTGTCCACACTTGAAACAACTTGGAGACGTGTTGTCTTGTTTGGTAGAGCTGTGCTGTCCTTGCTTTCTGTTTGTTTTGACAAGTAATGCGTTTCTTGTTGATCCATTCGATTGTTCACTATCGTTTATACGATCTTCTTCCAATCGAAGTCGCTCAATCAGCGTGTCAATCGTTTTCTCAGTAGCGGCGATGTTGTCCCAGGCGGTCCTGAAGTGATAAAGCTTCGGAGGTAACATGTTCAGAATACGTGTCATTATCCAGCTGTCTCGCATTCTATCCCCATCCGTTGCTAGATCTTCAACAATTTGCAGAATTTCCATACAGTTGTGTACGGCTGATTTACATGTATCGTATTCATAACAAAAAAATTTTCTTTGTAAAACAGCAGTTGAGACATCTGACCTTTTGCCGTACATATTTTTAAGTTTGTCCAACATTTCTTTTGCTGACCTACAAGTTGCAATTTTGTTTGCAATATTACCACTGACATTTAATCCTACAATCGTTTGGGCTTCTAAATCCCTTTTAATCCACGCTTTCACTGCTGCATCATTGAGATCACCGGCAGGTCTAAGCATCGTGCCTAATGCTACATCATAAGCATCACGCGATTTCAATGTTAAGTCTATTTTGAATCGCCACGATACATAATTCACGTTTCCCTGCGCGTCCTCAGATAATGATTCTATATGTGACTTTACAGAATCCATAATTAAAAATTTTAAATTAGCGTTGACTGACGACGTTGCTTCTGTCCGTTGCTGACTGCTGACTACTGACTGAAATGCTGACTTATCTGGTTGCTGCGAATTTCCTCGTTACTGACTGCTGACGTCCAATGTAATTAACGATGACTGCCTTAGAGTTTCTCAACTGACTGACTTTCTCTCGATTCCAATAATTCAGTTTTCCACAGCATGAACTGGGCCCATAACCTGATGAGGATTTGTAGCTTTTGAATTTGGACTCGAGGAAAATAAATAACTTGCTGAACAATTATTGAGAAAATATATTTTATTTTCTAATGAATATTAATCATAAAAAAGAAGGCGCCTGCAAAGAAAACAAACATTACAATTTCTGTTCGTTTACAAAAATGTTACAATCGCACTTGAAAATACAATTTGCATTTGCCTACCTTTTAAATATCGAGACTTCGCAGTTTCTCTGACATGTTACATACAAATTACAATAATTATTTTATTTATGACAAGTACGTCGTATGTTTACAAAATTTTTCGAAACAATAATAATAAAACATTCATGGAGACAAATGAAATAAACTGTGACGTAACATTGCCAACTAATAAAAAATAAAACCTGCGTAAACTAATTAATCTCAACAGGTGTTAATGATAAAGAAGAATCACTCACTGTACTATTCCAATCAAGATGATTTTGTAGAAATTATTTTGACGTTAGTGAAATATTTTTAAATAACGTAGAACAATGTGCAAGCAATCAACAAACAAACCATAGCAACGCCGTAAAACATCGTTCTCATGTAATATGATTAAAATTTTATAAATTTTATAAATTTTAATAATATTTTAGTGATTTACTAAATCGCACAGTTGTAGGAAAAATGTTGTTTATAACACGTGCCGAAAAAGGTTACATGCTCATGCAGATTTCCGCACTCGGCAAGCCTCGTGCGTTAAATTCTGCACTTGCACGTAACGAGCCTTTTTCGGCACTTGTTATAAAAATAACTATTATTTAGAATTTATTCAAAGAAATGTGTAAAAATGTATTTTTAATTGTGAATAACTTTGAATGCAAATATGATATTAAGAAATTGTTTAAACAAATGTTGTAGATAATTAAATAATGTATAATTTTGATATGAACTATATTTGTAATATTTTGTTTCGTTTAGGAGTTATATCTAAAATTGATTTAAAATTGTGAGATATTAAATAATTTTTTAATAAATATTATAGAGAATTGAATAAGTTACAAATTGTATTTAAAGCGTTTCATAATACACTTCTATTATTTCTATTTTTTCTTTTATTTTTATAAATAACACTATGTAACAAGGTTTTCTGCCTAACTTTCTTAGTACTTCAGCTCGGTTTCTGATACAAAATCATTCAGGAAAATCTTAGTGGCAAGCCAAAAAGTTTGCTTTTGCGCCCAGGGCGAATTTTTTTTTAAAACAAAAATGTTTTCATGAATATGCTGAATGAACTCTATATAACCATAACTTAGTACCTGTTTCTGACTAAACTTATAGAGAAATGTATGGAGAAGTCAGCCAAAGTGCTAAAAGTAGCCTACAAGCGGATTCCCGAAAGTTATAGGCCAAAAACTTGAAAAAAACCCTCAAATTTCATGACATTTCCTCTAAAAATCGGCAAATATAAAATCGTAACTCAAATTTTACGGACTAATATTGATGTTCGGCTGTTTGTATCCCTAGAGTAACTCATTAGGAAGCGTTATATGCGTTATATTCGTTGGTTATAATTCACTTGTCATTTAAACACATTTGCGAAAAAATCGAAATTTCCTTTCATTTTAGTGAAATTGTCTAAATTTTCAAACTAATACCATTGGTTACGTTCAATTGGCCTAGCGCTAGCTGGCACTAGCGAATTTGTTGTTCTGAACTGTGCGCTAAGTACAGTTTTGCTCGAGCAGTTAGCGAAAATATCGGACATATAAAATCGGCGCTAAGTATTGGCGCTAGATTGGAAAACGCGGGAGTTTATAAATTCGTAGTTGACAGCAGACATGATGCAACTTAACAATTATATTTATTTGAGAAATGTTGATGGTACTTTAAGTTTGAATGAAAATGGAATGCCAATTATGATTAATGCTAACAGTAATTACATATTTATTTTATAGTTTGATACTTTATGCATCCAATAATTAACATAATCTTATTCTATAAATCGTGTTTTTTTTAGGTGTATCGAATTAAAAGATAAAATTAATGAGGAACAAAATACGGGATATTCAAAATAAGAGAATATAAAATTTCTAGGGCTATGATTATATTATAAATAAATTATCTTATGTTAGAAGCAATTTCGTTTCTTTGCAATGATGCAACTGTTGTTATTTCAACATTCTGTTCCGAGAATTCGCTTATTAATATTTTCCTGTTGTAACAAGTCAAAGTCAGCACATTCTTAGTGAATACAATTAAGTAAAGTAGAGCATGTTGTAATGAGGTCAAGTATTCAAAATAATATCGTTTATGTATTAGCTAACTCTTTGCTGACTTAGCACTTTGGAGTAATGTATAAATAGGTTAGGTTAGTAAGTAAGAAGGGCAGTTACAGAACAGTTACAGAGCAGTTACAAGAGTTACGGTCACAGTCACAGAGTTACAAGAAACAGTCACGTTTGTGAGTGAAGTGTGTGTTCAAAGAAGACAGTTGAAATTCAGAAGAAACATTGTATTAAAATTACGTGTGAATAAATATTTGTTATTTGTTGAACCAAATTGTAAGTACAAACTTATTTACAACAACCCTAGTACTTGTCCTTTCTCCGGTCTGACAAGAACCCATATAAATTATTTGTTAATTCTCCTTTAAATAAGGGAGGCTTACAAATTGGTGGCAGCGGTGGGATATTTTGTCAGATCAGGGTGGCCAATCGTTTTTGGTCCACTCGCGGAAAAGCAAGTATTAGGAATTCAACAATAACAACAGTTGTATTCTATCTGATACAAATGTAATGGCAGCGATTTGCGAATTTTTTTTCCAAACTACACGAACTAAATGTTTGATAAATTGAGAAGCATGGATTAGGTGACAACAAGCAAGTAAGTGACTCAAGAAATATGTACGGCCAAAGAAGATCAAATTACAACGAGAGAAGACGCTCTGTAGAATGTTACATTTGCAATGGCAACCACTATGCCAGGCAGTGTCAGCAACAGCATCAGCGTCAACGAGCGAATCACTATCCGAGGAAAGAAAATTACCATTATCATAGGGAAGAAAATTACTACTATCCGAGGGAAGAAAATTACAACTACCAGAGGGAAGAAAATTACAATTATCCGAGGTAAGAAAATTACAACTACCAGAGGGAAGAAAATTACAATTATCCGAGGGAAGAAAATTACAACTACCAGAGGGAAGAAAATTACAATTATCCGAGGAAAGAAAATTACAATTACCAGAGAGAAGAAAATTACCATTATCAGAGGGAAGAAAATAACCATTATCAGAGGGAAGAAAAATACAATTACCAGGATGAAGAAAACTACAATTATCAGAGTGACGATTACTACGACTACCAGAGAGAAGATGACGACACTCATTATAGAAGAAATCAAGTTCAGTGTTATAATTGCAATGGCAACCATTACGCCAGTCATTGTCAGCGTGAGCGTCAGCATAAGCGTCAGCATAAGCGTGAGCGTCAGCATATGTATCAGCGGCAGCAGTCAAATGTTTACGAAAATCAAAAAGAAGAAGACATTGAAGATGATACACGCTGTAAATGCGAGCAAACAGAAATAGGCCAAAATAAGAAGAATAATGAAGAAATAGACCCGGAAGAATTAAAAGAGATGGAGGAAATTACGTGGTTCTTTAATATGTTAAGAATGGCGGAAATATCCGGTGACCAAGAGGCAGCTCTTATGATTTATAACCATTTAGATGGCATTCCGATGGACGATGGAGTATTAAGATGTTTTGGATGTAAGATGCCTAAGAAAAAGTACTGTCTTTGTGAAGATATTAAAGAAAGAGAAAGAGAAAATATTGCTGAATTAGACAAGAATGAGGATGATTCCCAACAAGTGAGTTCAGAAGAAGACCGTAGCAGTGAAGAGAGACCTAATGACGCCGTTACCAAGGAAGCTCCGGAAATTTACGAGGTAAATAGGGAGGAAAAAGAAGCATCAGGGGTTAAAAATGATGGCTTAATAGAGGGTACGGGTATTGAGGAAATTTCACAAGCGGTTAATGAAGGAAATGACGAAGTTGGACAGATCAGCATTAAGTTCGAAAACAGCAAACAGATTCAGAGAAATAAAGAACAAAGAAAACAGTACGATAGGAAGAATCCACATCAAATGAAGAACTCCACAACAGATGGCCAAAAGATGAAAAGAAGTATGAGCAAACGAGATTCGACATTTAAACGACACCAGCAGTACTACAAGAAGAAATTCAAATCAAATTTGACATCCACAAATAACCACATGAAAGAACAAGATGCGAGGTATAAACTTCAATTTTATTCTAGTGTTGTGCGGTATAAAATAAACATAAGACGATGGTGGTGTTTATTTGGACTATTTTTCGATTGGTACGTGAAAAAAGTGTTTTAGTGTTTATGTATATTTAATTTAAAATTAGTAAAAGTTAAGGTATAAAAAAGGGTATGTAACAAAGAAATAATAGTTAAATTATGTTTTGTGTAATATGTAAATTGTGCCCCTTTACAGGAAGCAAATTGTTTGAAGAAGGGAGGAATGTAACAAGTCAAAGTCAGCACATTCTTAGTGAATACAATTAAGTAAAGTAGAGCATGTTGTAATGAGGTCAAGTATTCTAAATAATATCGTTTATGTATTAGCTAACTCTTTGCTGACTTAGCACTTTGGAGTAATGTATAAATAGGTTAGGTTAGTAAGTAAGAAGGGCAGTTACAGAACAGTTACAGAGCAGTTACAAGAGTTACGGTCACAGTCACAGAGTTACAAGAAACAGTCACGTTTGTGAGTGAAGTGTGTGTTCAAAGAAGACAGTTGAAATTCAGAAGAAACATTGTATTAAAATTACGTGTGAATAAATATTTGTTATTTGTTGAACCAAATTGTAAGTACAAACTTATTTACAACAACCCTAGTACTTGTCCTTTCTCCGGTCTGACAAGAACCCATATAAATTATTTGTTAATCCTCCTTTTAATTAAGGTCTGGGTCACACTGTAACCCAAATGTATTGGTTTGACACTTCATCAAGCACTTCTAAAATTTGATCGTTCAGAACGTTCGAGCGTGTTGCAATAACGTAGCGCTAGCAGCTTTTAAAATGTTACTTGTTTTGAACGCAGCCATTCTGTTATTTTTCAATAAAAATACGTGAACTTTTCGACTCTTGAAAGTTAAAAATGAATACTTTTGGCTTGCTACACTAAATAGTTTTATCGTCGCTTTAAAATCCGAAAATTGAAAGAGGTAAATGTATGTATACAAATGTCACAATGCATATATAATGCATATTTATTTATTTATTTATTTATTTAATTATTTGGGAAGCCGACAGTTACCCAATAATGGGCTTCCACATATGAACAGAACAAATTAGATTATAACAAACAATAACAATATACAAAGAAAAAAAAAGTATCTAATAATTTAAACAAAGAATTTGGTCTTATACCTTATTATACAGTACAAATTTCGTTTTTGAATTGCTTCAAATTTAAACAAAAACGATCTAAATGCTGAAATGTGTTGTTGTAACATGACATTCTATTGACAGGTGATTTTTTATAAACGTTACTATTAATTTTAGGGATATAAAATAAATTATAATTTCTTGTATTTGCAGGCGATATGTAAAAATTTAATTTATCGATAATGCCAAGATTATCTACTAAGTTATTAATTAATTTATATAAATATACCATATCAACGTTTGTTCTTCTTTGCTCCAGTGACAATAATTTTATATCCTTAGAGATACTTTCATACGACACATTGTTCATTTTGAACTTTTATTTTAAAAGAGATACAAATTTCTTTTGTACAGACTCAATAAGAACAATATTTTTGTTATACATGGGATTTCAAATTTGTGTTGCATATTACACAATTGGGCGTACAAAAGTGTTATATAACAAAACTAACGTTTCCTTTTTGTCAAATGATTTAGACATCCTGTATACAAAGCCTAGAGTTTTATATGCTTTTTTAACTATGAAATCAACATGCTCATTTAAAAGTAGTTTAGAGTCAAATATGATTCCAAGATCACGAATAGATGTTTTACGTGCAATGTTGATTCCATTTAGGTTGTAAGGATATGTTATTATATTTTTATTTCTAGAATAACTTACTATATAACATTTATTTATATTTAATTTTATGTCATTTGCAGAACAATAATTACATAATCTTAATAAATCATCTTGAATACAATGACAATCCTCAAACGAATTTATTGCTTTAAAAAATTTAAGATCGTCTGCGAATAGTAAAAAGTCACTATGAATAAAGCATTTGGATATTGAATTTATATATATATATATATATATATATATATATATATATATATATATATATATATATATATATATATATATATATATATATATATATATATATATATATATATATATATATATATATATATATTGTGACGAGTTCTTTACCAACTTGGCGACAAATGTTGGCGCTGGTTGCTCGGGCGCCAGCGGTTCCGGATAGCAGGTATGGAGATTGAGGTTTGGGTACGAAGAAAGAATAAAACATACAATAATGGTAAAATAGTGCTGTTGCGTTTTATTTGCAAAAAAAGACAATTCGTTGGTATACTGGAAAATGGTCCGGACGGTGGTTGTGTTGCGGGTGATGATAGCTGCCACCACTAGGGTCGGTGTACCCGGGAGAATCGTTTCTACCTGGTTTCCGTGGTCGACGCTGGGCGTCGCGGCGCTGATATGACCCGGGGAGTGGTCGCAATCGTCTGCTTGGGTGTCCGCGAGTACGAAGAGCGCGAAACCAGAGTTTGTAAAAATAACGACGCCGAGCGTCCCGACGGCGGGGTCCACTAAGTAGCGGCTGGTTAGTAGTGTCGGATGGCGAAGAGTGGTTTTCCAACTTTTTTGGAAACCGACGCCTCGCGTCGCGACGCTGGGTGCTCGGAGATGACGGACGGTGTGCTGATGGTAGAAGTGAAAACCGTTTTTAAGATTTCCGTGGGGTACCCGAGTTACGGCTGATAATGTACGGAGTATCGCGACTGAGGGCGTACCCCAAAATGACGGTAACAGGTGCCGGACGCGGTCGACTTCGGCGACGGCGCGACGGTAGCCGCGGCGGACGTCGGGGATTTCTCGCTCTGACGTGGTTGGAGTGAGATCCGGCAATCTCGTGAAGTTACCAAAAAATGGAAGTGGCACGAGACGGATGGTGGTAGCTCGGAGGAAAACGCAAGTGTTACGACCGCAGACGCCGGGGATTGCTCTCTCTGGCGTGGCGGAAGTAATCTTGGCTGTCTTCGCACGAGTACCAAAAACGGAGGGTGACACGGGACGGACGCTGGTAGCCCGGAGAGAAACACAAACGTTACGACTGGGACGCCTAGGATTGCTCGCTTGGGCGTGGCAGAAGTAATATTTTGCGCCTCTGCACAAGTACCAGAAAAAGGAGGGGGACACCGGACGGACGCTGGTAGCCCGGAGAGAAACACAAACGTTACGACTGGGACGCCTAGGATTTCTCGCTTGGGCGTAACAGAAGTAATATTTTGTGCCTCTGCACAAGTACCAGAAAAAGGAGGGGGACACGGGACGGACGCTGGTAGCCCGGAGAGAAACACAAACGTTACGACTGGGACGCCTAGGATTTCTCGCTTGGGCGTAACAGAAGTAATATTTTGTGCCTTTGCACAAGTACCAGAAAAAGGAGGGGGACACGGGACGGACGCTGGTAGCCCGAAGAAAAACACAAACGTTACAACTGGGACGCCTAGGATTGCTCACTTGGGCGTGGCAGAAGTAATATTTTATGCCTTTCAACAAGTACCAGAAAATGGAGGTAACACAGGACAGGTTGGGCGGAACTTGGGGAAAACGCGACGTTCTCCTCGGCGGATGTCTTAGATTGCTCGCTCGGACACGACTTCTTCTTTGACGGCTGGTGATCTCTCAGGTGACTCGCTATCTTCGAGGTTCGCACACTCGAAGACGGATGAACTGACTGTGTTTAGATGGCTGAGGGCCCGGTTTATATACTGTTTTGCTAATTAATCCGGTCCTAGGATGTTGTCGGCGGCTCGCACAATGCTAAAGGATAGGAAGATTTGGTTGAATTTGGAAACTGGATCACGGGAGTTTGGATTTGGTTCGAAAGTAGGAAATCGGGTGAGATGGATAGCATTGTGTCCGCGGCGAACACGGCGCGCGAGTACGGTCCTGCGATCGCGCGCTATTCGCGATTCCGTGACTCGCGCATTAAAAACCGCGGATTCTGAGCCGAAAATCAGTGTGACGCGTACACTTCGTCACATCATATATTGAATAAAAGTGGTTCTAGATGCGATCCTTGTGAAACACCAGAAGTTACTTCAATCATACGTGACTTGAAACCATTGCAGACAACTAATTGTGAGCGATTTCTGATATACATAAGATTCGATCCAACGTAACAATGATCCGTGAATTCCATAAGCTGATAATTATGTTAATAATTTGGAGTGATTTACGCGATCGAAGGCTTTACTGAAATCTGTATACACGACATCAACTTGAAGTCTATTGTCCATACATCTACTTATATGTTCAGTGAATGGTATTAAATTATTTAATACAGATTTTTTGGTGCAAAATCCTGATTGTTGATATATAATTACATTATTAAAATCTGACTTAATTTTCTTAGTTATCAAAGCTTCAAACATTTTCCCAAAAGCAGAAAGTATAGATATAGGACGATAGTTGCTAATATCTCTTTTATTACCAGATTTATGAACTGGAGTAATGTGTGATAATTTCCATATGTCTGGAAATATTCCAGTTCTTAATGATTTACTATAAATCAAATACAAAGGATAAGATAGGTAGTTGGCACAGGATCTTATAAATAACGGCTGTATTCTATCTGGTCCACATCCTTTCTTAATATTTATGTTCTGTAAATAATCAAAAATATCATTCTCATGAAGATAGAGATGACTAACATTTGTAGAACTAGTACTATATGGTATATCAGATAAATCAGAGCTATTATTTCCATCAGACTCAATGTATACAGACTCGAAAAAACTAGCAAAAAGATCGCAGATATCATTTCCACAGTAAGCTTCATTATCATCATAATGCATAGAATTTGGCAAGCTGCTACTATTTCTTATATTTTTAGTATGACTCCAGAAAGTGTTCGCGTTGAATCGAATATTATTTTATATATATATATATATATATATATATATATATATATATTTATGTAAATGCTTTATTCATAGTGACTTTTTACTCTTCGCAGACGATCTTAAATTTTTTAAAGCAATAAATTCGTTTGAGGATTGTCAATGTATTCAAGATAATTTATTAAGATTATGTATAATTATTGTTCTGCAAATGACATAAAATTAAATATAAATAAATGTTATATAGTAAGTTATTCTAGAAATAAAAATATAATAACATATCCTTACAACCTAAATGGAATCAACATTGCACGTGATCTTGGAATCATATTTGACTCTAAACTACTTTTAAATGAGCATGTTGATTTCATAGTTAAAAAAGCATATAAAACTCTAGGCTTTGTATACAGGATGTCTAAATCATTTGACAAAAAGGAAACGTTAGTTTTGTTATATAACACTTTTGTACGCCCAATTGTGTAATATGCAACACAAATTTGGAATCCCATGTATAACAAAAATATTGTTCTTGTTGAGTCTGTACAAAAGAAATTGAGTTCGAAGTTGGCATCTTTTTCAAACAAGACATTATTATTATTATAAATTAAACATATTTATATTGTACATATTTTTTTAAGTTGAGGATTGAACGAATTAATAAATTTTATAACATTAAATTTATGTGCAAATAATTGTGGAAAATTATTTTAAAATTTCAAATGAATTCCTCAAAAATGACTGGAAAGAAGATGATAAAAACATCAGTATATCTATAAATATATTGAGCTATATATCAGTAAATTTTATATTATTTGATTTAAACAATTTTGAGAAAATAAAATAAAATATAAAATGCTAAAAAACCTGGGAAGTTATTACACAAGATGCCTCTTAATCTTTGCCAATTATTTCTATTCCATTTCCTTAACAAGCTTTTAACAATATTCCTTCATTTATTCCTTGGCCATTCACTCAATACGTTGTAATCAAATCATTAGTATTTCAAAACATCGACTCGCCAACCAACCAACCTGGCCAGGTGCCTCAAAATCTTCACAACGTTCTTACAATGTAATCGTAATCAAAGGAAAATCCGGATATGCATTCAATGCTATGCCGAATATTAATTAAAATATGTATATGCGCCGCAAGTTGCTCTTGTCCAGGTTTAGCTCAGCCGTTTAAGCCAGCGTGAACTAAGCAGTTGATATAAAACCGTTAACTGGACAGCGGATGTAGAGTACAACACCCCTACGAATAAAAAAAAGCTAACTGTGTTGTTACTATAGTAACAACACAATAGAAGGCAATAATGAAACAGCATGGCAACGTACATTATTATTGTATTGCCCTGGTGCTTAATTATATAGAAATAATAGAAATAATTGACAAAGATTAAGAGGCATCGTGAGCCTAATTTGATAAGAAGTTGGCACCTGAATACAGATCTTTTGAAACAAGCAATTATTGATATGAATTAAACATGTTATATATCATACATATTTTTGAAGTTAAAGATTGAAATTATTGTATTAAAATTGAAAGTATTAAATTTCTGAGCATATAATAATGGAAATTGTTTCAATACTTTGATATAATTTATTAAAAATGGTTAGGAGAAAGAAAAAAAATATCAGTATAGTAAATTTTAAATCAGTAAATGTGTAATAACTTCCCTTGGAATTGGAAATGGCAACGGTCTGAAAAGAGCCTTGATTCGCAATTGTTTATTTTTAAATGACGTGCGAAACGCCTACTTTTTTTTAGTGATCGTAGGATAAAAATCATTGACGCCATTTCTGCATACTACACTGCGGTTCGGTAAGACCGCGGACTATGTGAACTGTAACTGGGATTTAGTTCCTGTTGTATAGTGTTGTACAGCGAAGTAATAATAAATAAATAATTCATTTCATACCGCTCGTTTATACTTTTCTCTCGAATTCTTTCTTTCACGCAACAAATCTTCACTCATACATATTATAAATATCTAGGGATGAAAGTAGATTGATCTTCGCTACTTTTAAAGGGATAGGAGGGCGGGGTAAACTAAGAAAAAAAAGGTTTTATATTTTATATATAGAATTGATCAAAGTAATTTATAACCCTGAGGGGAGTATCTTCGGAGGTCGCCACTATCATCGGTACATTCAGTGTTTAGAATTGGTTTTACAAAATAGACGAATTATTTGTATTTATGAAATTCTTTCCCTTTATAAAAATAGTATGTCAACAGAATAATAATTATATTGGTTTAATAATAAATAACAATATTATTAATAAATTTGCATAAATGCGTATATTGTACATGTTGCGCCGTCAAGTGTTTTCACTAAGACTGTATATGTAATCAGAGTGAACTCTGTACAATGAATATTAATTTAACGCGCAACTAATAAATAATCACGCGGATAGCGGGCCACCAAGAAGTATTTAGACTCGACTTGCTACGAGTATTTAATTAGAAATGGAACTGAATATTATTTAAACAATTAAACAATGACACAACTACAACCGACGGGAACTTACTGCATGGTCAATAATAAAACAACAACACGAATTCCAGTATAACAAAATTATATAAACTTTTATAAAATAAAAACACAAAGAAATGAAAGTTATATAATATAAAATAATCTACTTTTAAATCCGTGACTCTATATAATCAAGAGACGCTAAAACTAATATACAAACAACTCAATTTCGATCCTTTATAACGCAATCAATATTTACTTCACAATCGCACAATTTGACAATAAACAAAATCAACTTACATGTGCTTACAACAACAGCTTGCAATTCGAGAACCTTCTTAGTACCAACCAAATACTTTAACATTTGACGAGAGAGTGAGGGCGAGACAATACAATTTCCGTTTTTTATAGCTTTAAGGGCTGGACACTACTAACAGAAGTTCTCAAAATTGCTTGCTGGAGCTATTCTCGTCATAAGGAAATGCTTGGCCTTTAAACTAACATTTTTACGGTAACTGATGTCGCGCCAAATCCAACGGACAAATACTTCCAAGAATTGCATACAGAACAAAGACTGACCAAACATTTCTCTTATACAGAAAATACTCAAATTAAACAAATAGTAACAAACGCGAATGCGGCTTGTTACATATATTTCACTTTCACTCCAACCTAGAGCCACACCATTCGTTATATACTCGAATGGGTGGAGTTAAAGCGCATTCTAGCCACGGTGTTACTTTGGTTTGTCGCGTTCTACATGCAATAATTATTTTCATAAAATTAAAAAATTATACATTTCAGCTCAGGCCCAGGTACAATATTTTCGAATATTTATACTATTTTCCATACTGCACTGTTAAAATTATGAACTTTTTTTTCTTTTCTTGTCTTTCCTTCTCACAAGTTCGCTACTCGTCTTTTTCCTAATCACGATTTCATACATGGCTGGAATTAAACATCCTAGTCGGAGAACTAGTAACTGAAATAAATATTAATTGTGAAATATATGAAACTGTAAGTACAGAGCACAAATCAGTAAAAATAACAGAATATAATTTGTTATGCAAACCTTGGTATTGAGTTCGTTCAGTTTTCATGTTACCATTACCAAAAATTAAAAAAAAATTACGTCGTCGCACTTATTTGTAAAATTTTCTTACCGGTACTTTGTACCGGCTCTATTTTTCTTACCGGTACGGCGTACAGGACCGTATCGGTCTAGTTTCGCCACTGGCTACAATATTACGGTTGTTTTGCTGTATATTTTGGGAAAAAAACGAAAATCAAAATTGGATAGTGACATTTTGATAGTTGGACGGTCTAAATTCTATACCGGCTGCGCATTAATATCCCGCGACCGAGGTAAATCTGATAGAATTTTACAGTTTTATTTATTTTGTTGTTATATTGTCGACTAAATTAATTTATTTATTGGAATTATGACGAATAACCATCTACTAAATTGAATTTAACCAAATCGTAAACTAGACCGCCTAAACTCAATGTAACCTGTTTTGGGCATGAAATTTTAATAGACATACCTTAGTGAAAATTATATTTGTAGGCAACTTAAATCATTCCCAATCCCAATCATATTTACTGTATATGTTAAAATGTATCGTTAAAAATCTAATATAAGTAGATGTAGTCTAAGTGTCATATGACTAGTTTCATCGCCGAAAGTTAAATTTTAAATTCAGATTAAATAAATCAAATTAAATCGAATATTTCACAGTAATGTCAATTATTGCATATAACATGTAACTTTGCTTTGATTTATTTATGTCATTTTTATTTAAAAATTTATGTATTCGCGGTTAAACTAACCATAATTTATATCATATAAGTACTAATATAAATATGTGATTATAAATTTATAACTGTATCATCCTTACTTTTAAAATTCCACTGTTTAATAAAGTAGCTTATAATCTATTTAATCTAATACCCCTATTACCCCTATACAATTCATCCGCATTTTCATACATACAAACAAAAAAAAAACCTTATTTCCTCCTAGCCCAAACCAAAACATATTTTACCCTTATGCAAAATCTTGTCAGCTGCAAGGAGCATGGTGGACGGGAATTCATTTGCAAGGACGTGCACACCACGAAGAAGATGGACCAACTCACTTGTGCAACGCAATTACTAGCACCACATCGTAGATTTACACCTGAAGACTGTGATTCAAGTTGAGTACAAAATTAAACAATTAATTAAATCGAAACGTCAATTCGAATTACACTTCATCCACTCTAGATGTAAATAAAAAATCAAAATACAAAATAGTGTTTCGCTTTTGGTCGGACATATGACTTAATAAAAATATATCATTCATGCATAAGTTGTTTTATTATAAAATTAACCTATGAACAAGAAAAAAAAACTTTAGTTTTAATTGTCAATATATATTTTTTCATTATAAAGTAGATAAGTATAATAAATAATCAACATACTCTCTAATTTGTAATAAGTTTGTAATAACTTGTGTTACAAATTAGTATTTATGTTATGTTATAATAAATAATCAATTTGTATTTCTTTTGCATTCCTTAATATCCCTAAAGCCAACTGATCCACGGTCGTCATGTGATTCAAATCTGATATTATTCCAATTTTTCTCGCTATTTCAATTATGGATATCTTTACTTATTAAAAATTGTAAAGTACATAAAACGGTTAAATAATTGTCAGAGCCTCGTTAGTAAAATCAGGGAACACCAACGGGAAGGTGAGGTTGACTTGGACAGTTGCACTGCCCCTTGTCCCCCATTAAGGTGCGGCAATAGATCAGTTGCCAGCCCCCGGGATTCGAACCCGAATTAAATCTACTTGAGAAGCAATCAGGCTCAGTCGCCAATACTGTGTAATGAGACAAGCGTTCAGCTTAAATGGCACGTGGATCTTTGAGTCTCAGAGGTGAGCGCATCAGTGGTGCTCAGGTCTTGCATCATTGCTGGCTTCCACGTCCCCGTAGGCCAATGTGGCACCAGCCGCCACAATCACTGCCGCCGCTCCACCCCCTCCTCTACCACCCTCACCGCCCTAACCACACGTCCCCAACACAAATACTCGCTATGTCTTACTGCCCTTTGTTCCCCCATGGAGGCGGCAACAGACTAGTCACTCGCCTCTGGAATTTGATTACAGGTTTATTCTTCCGGTATGTACAGCAGCCAGGCTGGGAACGCCAATACTTTGTAGTGAGCCAGCGTTCTGTTCATGTGGCATGTGGGTCTTTGAGTCTCAGAGGTGAGCGCATCAGTGGTGCATCATCGCTGGCTTCCACGTCCCCGTGGGCCAATGTGGCAACAGCCGCCACACTCACTGCCGCCGCTTCACCCCCTCCTCTACCACCCTCACCGCCCTAACCACACGTCCCCAACACAAACATTCCCGATGTCTCACTCACAAAGCCATTACGCCTCAACCTACTAACAACATGCCCATACTACATATGCAAATAAACATTTCACTTTCCATAGTAACCATTACATATTATTTAGGTTTTATTATTGTATTCGACAATATTCTACATAGTCCAATAGAAAATCAGTTGCTAACAAAGTGTAAAGCAACCAATAGGAATATAGAATAGATATAACTAATAATTTTAATATCAAAGGTTGTTTTGGAACAATAGAATCCATAAATGTCAGTAACAATAATGACAAATTTCGCCACCATGTAATCAATCATTCATTTATAACTGAAATTGAAAGCGAGAATTTTGGTCTTTTTTAAATAAGAAAAGAAAAACTTCTCGTATACCTGGAGATATGTACAGGGATAATAACGTATACACAGACACTTCTTCAATTGTGCAAGGATTTGCCGACTATTTCGCTAGTGCTTATAGCACTAAAAATAGTATTATTAATTTTTCAAACATATACAATAAATCTGTATCTTCGAATTATATGGCTATTACTAACATTTCTAATGATGATATTATCTTTGCGATCAACACTTTGAAAACCTCCTGTACTGCTGGCCCTGATAATCTCCCAGTCTATATTTTGAAAGGATGTCGTGATTTATTTATTAAGCCGTTACATATTTTATTTAACTTGTCTATAAGACAAAATATTTTCCCAACTGTCCTAAAAAATTCTTCTGTTGGTCCCATTTTCAAATCTGGTGATTTACATAATATATCTAATTATAGGCCTATTTCCATTCTGTCAAATATTGCAAAGTGTACAGATACATATATCGTTAAGTTTGTAAAGCAATTTCACCAAACCGACACGGTTTTTATGCAAGGAAGATCTACCTCAACTAATCTGACAAATTTTTCTGAATTTATTGTTGCTTCTCTCAATAGTAACACATAAATCGATGTCATCTACACAGATTTTGCCAAAGCTTTTGACACAGTTAATCATAGCATATTACTGCATAAGCTTCAGTATCAATTCAACTTCTCTCCTGAGCTAATTCAATTCATGCAATCATACTTAAATGATCGTAAGCAATATGTTTATTACAATAACTTTAAATCACATCAATTTACACCGCTCTCAGGTGTACCCCAAGGGTCTAATTTAGGCCCTTTATTATTTAACTTATTCGTAAATGATATTACTTATTGCTTATAATCTTCCAATGCTTTATTATATGCCGATGATCTTAAACTGTTCAAAATTATCAACTCAGATTCTGATCAAATACAACTTCAATCTGATATTGACAATCTATTAGTTTGGTCTTCATTTTCACTTCTATCCTTTAATGTTAATAAGTGTAAAATCATGACATACTCGATGAAACAAAATCCTTGTCCTTATAGTTACAAAATGAAAGATATGTGTCTTGATAGAGTTAGAATTTATAAGGATTTGGGCGTCATTTTTTATTCAAAATTTTCTTTCACTGCTCATCTCGAGTACATTATCAAAAGTTCATATAAGAATTTAGGATTTATTATAAGAAACTCGCAATTCTTTCATAACGCATCGTCACTTCAAATTATTGTCTATTACTGTTATAGTAATTATTTTCTATTATATCATGTAGTAATGTTTAAAATGTTTCTGTTTGTATTTTTTTTCATTTTCCAACCCTCAGTAATTGGGATAATTTTATCCTGTTAAATGGTTGTAAATAAATAAATAAATAAATCAGAAATTACGACAAGTGATGAATAGGAACTTATACAATTCAAATTTTTCGGTTGCCATCTAGTGAATAAAATAGAATTGAATAATTTGTTATTTAGCGAACATGGTACTGCTTTACAGTTTGACGTTTATCACGTGATCCGTACGTTAAACGTAAAAAAATTTGTTGATCTGAGGGGAGAAGTGTTAAAAGGAGAAAGCAATTGATCGACTCGGCATGGTGTCACCTCGTTTTTTCTACAAATTTGTTGTTTCACACAAAATTATGTGCAGGAGGGTCTGCTTCGGGTCTGCTGCTTGTGACCTCAAAATTATAAGTCCCCATTGACTCGGTTTAAATTATCGCAGATGTAAAAAAATAATATTTAGAAAAGACGCAAAATAGAAAAAATGGTATACATAACTCATTTTATAAGACTTGTACTATAGAAAACTCGCCTGTGGCTCGTTCTCTAAACTTGAACGCGTGTAATAAGAAGTCTTATAGAATGAGTTATTTATATTACATTTTCTATTTTGCATCTTTTATAAAAAATGGGGTAGGTAGCAGAGTGGTACCAAGTCGGCCTGTGGATCCGGAGAACCCTGGTTCGATTCCCACAGGCGACAAACAATTTTCACTATTTTAAAACTACCCCTGTGGGTCCCCCACCACTAATACATTTGGGGGCCGTGACTTGACGACGGCTGGTAACCGCACTTCACACGCAAAATATGTCACTTACCGAGATCTGCTTCAGCAGAGTGTCACACCCAGTATTGGGTAGAAGGCGTGATGATATACCTATTTATTTTATTTTATTTATTATAAAATAATACACGTTGAGTGCAGTAAGTGATAAAGTGTGAAATAATAATAGTTAACAAATTGAGTCGTACGATGTTATCGTTTTGATTCGATTTAACCTGGTCAGTGCCGAGTAAAAAGATGACTGGACTAATTGACGCTTCGTGTAGCACATCGACGCATCGGTAATCAGAACTTCGGTAAAACAAATAATCACTACAGCGCTGAACAACACGTGGTATCCATGGTCGATGATGCATTATCGTGACACGCGGAAAACCTGACACAGTAGCCCTATTCACGAACCAACGTTCGCCTAGCTACGGAAACTGTTGTGCCAAACGTGCACACAAATAAATATCTAACGGCGGTGACCAGAGAGTCTCGAACCCAACCGATAATTACAATCAAAATACGTATTAGTAATACAGATCTATTACTAATTAGTGCAACAACAACTAAATCAAGTACGACGACAATAAGTAAGTATTTCGTGTACACAAACTTAATATCAAATACTTTAATTTAAATAAAAAATTAAACTAAAACTTACTTTACAGAATGCAAAATGAATCTACTGTAAAAGTTAAATAAGAAAATACAAAACTAGATTTTCAATTCATTAATCACCTGAGATTTAGGACGGCTTGTAGTAAATGACTAAATAATGACTTCTCAAACCCGCCTTAAAGCCGCAGAATACAAAATTCTAAACAATGGTTGTAGTGCTGCCGTTGCAATCCAGATATAAATCTGCCAAGAAAACTAAACTTAACCAACAAATCATTCAAAATTAGGTGCTCTAGTATTTCATTGAATCGTTTACCATCTTTGTCCACGTTTCCGAGGACAAATTTGAAAACGGTGCCCAAGCCATCTATAAGTCTTCTTTTATTTCGTATTAATTCGGTTGAGTGGAAGTTAATGTTTGTTATTTGGTTATTGATACTATTTCGAATTATTTCTGCAATTTTGACATAGTTATGCAGTTCATCAATGTACTCGCATCTTGTATTATTTGAGATTGTAATTTTCAAACTTTCATCATGGTCATTTATATTATAGTATTATTCAGGGGTTTAACAATATAGTAATGTACGAAGATGTGAGTGGTTCTTCTATTTTTGCAGTACCCAATTTAATGGGTAGTATTCCTAGATTCTCCGTGTATGTTTATTTCAGGAAGCTCTAAAAGTGATTACGATACTCATGGAATAAATATGTAAGTACAACAAGAATAATTAGGTATTACTGAAACAAATAGATGAAATAGATCAGGGGGCAATCCTTGAAAAATGAAATGTCAGTGCGATTTGACAGAAGTAAATAATAACGTCACGTGATTTACGTCTCACATAGTGAGGTTTCTTCCTTTATTCTTAAAATAATTTCTCTCCTCACTACATGACATTTTGTTTCAGTGGGTGAAATTTTCTCATCAACTTTTTTATGGTGAATATCAATTTCATTCCTCGAATGTAAAATACAAATTACTCGTATGCATAGAAACAATTATTTGTACTTAAAATTTCTCACTTAATGACCATTTAGATAGGTGAAATATATCTCAATTTGTTCCGAGAATCAAGAAAGTGAAAAAGTTATGAAATGAAATAAATGTGAGACTTAGTGAAAAAAATTAACATATTTCAAGAATCGATATCCAGATCATAAAAATATGACATTGCGAAGATTAATTAGATAATTACAGAACTGATTTTCTACTTTTTAGAGCGCTTCTCACAACTGTTTTAACCAGTATACGAGTAAAAGCTTGATTTTTAGGTAACTATAATGCTATTTATAAGAGCAGCTATCTAGAATATCGCATTCCTAAACATTTTTATCGCGAACTAATTATATTTTCCAAACTACTTTTCAAGATCTCTGGTTCTCAAGTATTTTTTTTTTTACTAAAAATAGGTATGGAATATATTTGTACATATTTTATATGTGATATTAGCAGTGAATTATATATTCCTTTAAAAATAACAGCAGACTGTAATATTTAGGCATAAAAATTGGTTCTTTTTAATGACGTATTGATTCGATGAATAAGTCTATAATTCAATATTCAACAAAGAACGTTGCTATTTTAGAACAAGTTTCTGTTGCCACAGAAATAATAACTAAACAATTTTAATTGTTACACATTTAAAACCTACAATAATGAAAATTACCTGGGAAACTACTAGTAAAGCGATAAATAACACGCAAATATGACACTGTGTAAGTTATTCCAATATATTTTTGGCAAAAAGAGACAAAAATCGAAATTAGAGAAAGTAGCATATACAGTAGGAAATTCAACCTTCTATACCGGCTCAGCAATAGGTAAGTCTAATAAAATTTAAGAATTTTTTTCCGAGACATAGCAAATTAACAAGGAATTCGTACTCCGAAATACAGTGACGTACCTAGAACTTTTGCCGCCCAGAGCGGTCTCCAATTTGCAGCCCTTTCTAAGTCAATTAAATGGTGGTTTTTGTAAATTAAAAAAAATTTATAAAAATAAATATATCATTACGACTTTACCCATTACTGCCGAAGCAGATCCCGGTAAGTGATATATTTATGTACGTGAAGTGCAGTTACCAGTCGTCAAATCACGGTTCCTAAAGATGTTAGTGGTGGAGAAGCCACAGGGATAATTTTAATTCAGTAAAAATTATTTGTCGGCTGTGGGAATCGAACTGGGGTCTTCAGGATCCACAGGCCAACTCAAAACCACTGAGCCCTTACCCTGTTAAATTAATAAACATAAATAAACAATTATAATTGTGTCAAACTATATGTGTGAGGACCTTTTTTATCATTGGATGGCATATTTAAATTAGGCAGTAATAAAGGCATTTTTCGAGATAATATCTTCAACCCTACATTGACTTGACGATGAAGAAAAATATTCGAAATCATATAGTAATTCATAATTCGTAGAAATCGAATAGTAAACTTATGAAGTGAACAAGTTGTTTTTTACAACTAAAACTAAATATAAAAAATGCCGCCCGGTGCGGACTGCACCCACCGCCCCTCTCTAGGTACGCCACTGCCGAAATAGTCTATAATATCTACAAGACTCCAGTTATGAAAGTATTGTGTGGACATAAATGTTTATTTTTGTACAACATTCGAGTAAATAACTAACAATACGCAATTGAATGGTTTGGTATCATTTGTGAGGTTTTGATATCTCTCTTAGTCCATCAAAGTATGATGTGTATTTTTCTGTAATTCATATTTTAATATTTTTGATTTACTTTCTTAAATTATTTATAGGTAACACGTTGAATGAAATATTAATTTTGTCTTTACATGATAATTAAATGTGTTAGTTGTATAGTTAAGCTGTAGACGAGTTTAATTAAATTTATCCAACTATGTTTGCTTGTATTCGCGTGTTATAGTTTTGTTGATGTTGATGCATATTATATCTAAAGTTGATGTCATATTACTTACGGGGTAAGAGAACAACAGGTGGATGTTGACAATTCTATCTCCGTCAACCTCCCCAAGCTATGCTTTATTGCACTTTCGTTAGCAATCCAACTAGCGGTGCAGATGTCCAATATTTTAAAATATTTAAACAATGTGTCAGTGTACAGTTCAGTTGCTGCGAAGATTGCTGTTTAGCAGTGTGGTTTCCAGGAATTAAATCGCCCATCGTACAGCCCCAAACTACTCTTAGCAAATATATTTGTTCGTTTTCAAAATTAAATCACAAATATTTAAAATTTATTTTGCCAATATATTTTCAAAGGCTTTTGTTAGATGTGTGCAAAATGTTGTTTCTGTATATGCTAGTATAGGCCATGCATTTACGACAACTGTTTTACAACTACATAATTTTTTAATTATTTATAAAATATTATATTACTTATAATTTTAAATTTTATTTCACAGAGTACACTTATGCTTTAAGCAACAAAATTGATGATAATTGTTATTAATGTTACAACCAAAAAATTACACGTCCCGTTTAATTTATAGTAACCCTCACGTTCTATTTACAAATTTTTTGTTTCCACAAAATACTTGATTATAACATATATCCGCGAAAAAGGCTTTTTTTAAAAGAAATTCGGTGGTTACAAACACAATATTTTGTTTCATGAGATCTCACATGTTATGAATTCTCATTATCTATGATTTAAAATACATAAAATTATTATTATTTCCAGGAAAAATTGACAACTGCAAGAAACAATATTTGATTGGAAATGGATCTTTTGCAAAATTACCTAAGTGCAACGATATAATTCAGTTTGAAAATGTCCTTGGCAAACAAATATCAAAATTTGTAAATTCCATGCCGTTGTCTACAATCACTAATACTGAGAAACCATTCTTTTTTAACTGGTATTTGGAAATGATAGAACCAGGTCTGGATATATTTCGCGTTCCGGTTGGATTAAATTTTGGAGTTATTTTATTTGTTGATAAACCAGATATTATGTTTCAAAATTTACACCACATTAAATTAATAGTTGGTACATCTTCATTTCAAACAAATGATTTGGCTGTTGTTTCTGAAATTATGAAAATTTTAAATGGACAAGCATTAAGAATAAAAAAATACAACAATGTGATTACCGTTTTATACAAATTATCAAGTATAAACAAAATTAAAAGAGTTGAAAAACTACAACATACAAGACAAAAGAAGATTAAAATTATGAGTTGTAATATATTGAAATTGAGGAATGGTTTCAAATCTACTCGTATATGTGCTTTCTGTAGTCGATGCAAAAATTTGTTGTCATTTAAAAAATAAAAATAAATATATATTAGAACATAATTTGTTTTATTTTCTCATTACGTTCATAATTACTTACTTTGTAATGTTCTCACTACCACTGAAACTTCAGAACTGGAGGTCAACTAGCTATTGTCCGAGATGTGGTGTCCATTCAAAATTTCTATTATCGTCAAATAATAATAAGAGCTTAATTTCTACATATAATATACCCATAGCCAGAGCTCGGCAAGTACCAGGACCAAAGTACTTAAGTATAAGTACCGGGACTAACCATGGTCAGTACTTGTTATGCAGTACTTTTTCAAGCACAGCTTGAAAATACTTAAGTAAAGTACCAGTTTTTTTAGACCAAAGTACTTAAAAAATAAGTATTTTGCAAGTACCAGCATTGGATATATTCGTATGAAATAGTTTTCCTGTTATTGTTATTTATTTTAACATATTCTAAATATACATTTTGAAAACATGATTAAAAAATGAAAACATTCTTTAATTTAAAAATAAATAGGTACATGCAACATTTAGTATGTAGTCGGAAATTACAAAAAAATCAGTCTTATATATAAAAATATATAAATATATATATATATATATATATATAACAAAAAATAAAAATATACATGTCTGTGCTCCTCACGTTCACGTCACAGTACAGCACAATAAAAAAACTGCATTAACCGCAAAATCAAAGTACTTCAATGTTTCGAAATATTTAAGTACTTTTCGTGACTTTAGTAATATTGACGTACTTAATTATTTGAAAAGTACTTCAATATTTTTTACATTTACTATCAAAAAATGTAAGTCTTAAGTACAAGCTGAAATTTAGTACTTAAAAATTTCAAGTATTAAGTAACACAAAAATAAATGTACTTCAGTATAAGTATTAAGTACCAGAAGATACGAAAAATTGGTACTTAAGTACTAAAGTACTTAAGTATTGCCCAGCTCTGCCCATAGCATACCTAGGTTTGTTGACTTGTAACGAATTGACGCAACTCATGTCACTTTACAATTCTTCAATTAAAGATTGCATGAAAAAGCATGAGTATTCGCCGAGTGTTTGTAGCTCAATTGGTTAGAGCAGTCACTATGCAAGTAAAAGGTTCTGGATTCAAATCCCGATGAACGCTCATTGCTTTTTAAAAAAAATTACTTCTAATATCTACCAACAGACAATTGTGTCAATAAACAAATTCTTATATAATTAATTAATAATATAATATAGTTTCTTAAATTTGTAACTAAAAGTTAAAAGATAAATGAAACTAATACTAAAACTACAACTAACGACAACACAACACTATATTTTATATAAATGAATGAAAAACACACTACTAGCAAACACAAAATGAAAGAAGAAACAAATAAATACAAATGAAAGTAATGGTAAACTTATGCAGACCAACTGAAAGTGTACCTCTGTTTCCAGTTTGATATATCGTGATCAACGTTATCTATTAGTAGTTGAATATTCCCGAATTGTAACGTTTATTTTATCTTGAACGCTCAAGCGTAGCTCCTCTGGCAATGAGAAATGAAAACATAATTTCGCTTGATAAGAAAAAAATAATATAATAATATTTAGTTAATCATGTAGTGGAAATAAAGGGTAAAAACAGGAGTTTCTGGCCCGTGGCTTGATTATTAGCACGAGGCGCAAAGCTCAGGGTCAGAAACGCTAATTTCACCCGTGGTACATTCAATATATTAAGCATTACAAAATAACATTTAATTATATGTTCAAAAGTTCATTTTGTATTCACGATAAACAATAATTGTCATTTTATTTATGTAACCATAGGAATTTTTTTATAGTCCGAGGGCCAAAAACAAGTTGAGCTCGCTTTTTAGGACTAAAACACATGAATTTCGGCTCAGTTGTGCATAAAATAAATTAATTTGAATTTATAAAAAGGAAATACAACATGTTTTTAATTCGCTGACGGCAAAATGCCAGGCTTTGTAAAACTTTGTGTGCGCGATCGCATACCTTGCACACTCCTAGATCCGGTCTTGACGGTTCTATCTACCTGATAAGCTTTGTTGTCAGAACGAAATACCATAATACCATAATTACTATTATATTATATTAGGTTTTTAAAACAACTAAAAATTTATAAAAATAATAGCCTCTATCAAATCATAAAAATAAATATACGTATTGTTTACAATAAATAAAACTATAAATATATACTTATATAAATTCGTCACAAATTTGTTGTTACAAAATCTGGTTCAGTGTGTCACAGAATAAAGTACAAAAAAGTCTATATTCTACAAGTAACTATATGACAGATAAAAAGTATAAATAATTATTTATTACAGATTGTACATTTTTTACATAATAACTTTTATTAAATTTTTTTTAGATATATTCTTTACAATGTGCAAATCAAAAATAAACTTTATAAAAGAATTATAAATGATATTAAATCAAAAGTAAACTTTATAAACGAATTATAAATAAAATTGTAATTTATTGTACCGGTTCTAATAGCCAGAGATACTGAAGAACCTTTCTTGGCAAAATTAAAAAAAGAACATATTTGACTCTTTCTTTAAACATAAATTTTTTTAATGTATTTTTTCCACTAAATTAATCTAATGTTACTATAATTTTTAATGACAACTCACAAAAATTAAAAAATCAATTAAAACAATATTTAATATGCATATTATTTAATTAGCCACATAATTTAATATTTCTTTTTTTTTTGAGGAACGATGATTTCTGGAAGTAAATAATTAAAATAAAAAAGTTCTAATTTACTCATACTGCGTTTCCAAAATTCCCTGTTTCTTTTTACAATTTCTATGTGCATATCGCACCTGGTATATACCGTAAAATAACACTTGTCCATTTGTTATTTTTAATTGCCCTTGAATCTGACAATAAAACTTGTGGTTTTGTTTCAGTTTTATTTTATTAGATTTAATTTGCAAATAATTAATTTTTTTTCTTTTGGATAGCTTCCATTATATTCATATCAAATGAACACTTGATTTCTACAATTCCGTCTTCTTCAACTAATCCATCAGGAGATGCTGCTAAAAATGCCTTTTTTACACCAATAAACATACCACATGTTTTCACACTAATGTTCATCTTATTCTCTAATTTTGTTATTGCTTCTTGTTCAGTGTCAATACCATACCTCGTTGCTGCATTTGAAAAAAAATTATATTCCAATGATTAGATAAATATAGTCATAAACAAAGAGTAAAAAAAAATTACATGAACAGGCTTCTAGAATAGGTAGAATTTTAGAACATAGATTTAAAGCCGTATTTTACTATTTTTGTTAAAATATCTTTAAATACTATTTATATGAATACAACTTATTATAATAAGAAAACTAGAAAAAATTAAATTTAAACTGCTTTTTAATGGAAATTAAAAAATTTCGGTGAGAGTTATGTGTGTAAAATCACGCAAACTTTGTGCCCCATTTAACAGCAAATAAATTAAAAATTAAAAAAAAAATTCTTTTATATCTTTTCTATCGAATGCACTGTTATATGAAACATAGTCATTTGTTAAACAAAAGATATTTCAATACTAGTGATCCATGTTTTCGTTGAATTTTAATACCAACGGGATATTCCTAACTTACAAGAACTTTGGTACGAATATAATTTTGTTTACGTTCCGCGGCTACAGAAGACTACCTAGAAATCTAAGCAGGGGCTGAGGATAAGGACTAAGGTCCCAATGTCATAAATATTTCTATTGTTCGTTCAAACTTTAGCTATAATTTAAATACAAGCTATCAGCTATTCAGCTAGAGTATCTTGGTTGCATATTTTAAGAACCCTCTTACTTGCAGAAAACAGAAATAACATTTAGGTAAACGACACTCCTAAAGGTTAGAATACTAATTAATATTGTTGCAAAATTTTATAAATATTTAAAATAATTATACAAGTGCTTAGTTATTGTACAGTAAAGTATTTTTTGTAACAACTTTAATTCATTTAAAATCTGTCAAAAATAAATAATAGTTTTAAGTTAATAATATATTTAATTAGCTACTTACGGATAATTTCAAATATTTAAAGCAATTCTAAATGGTTTAAAACAATTTTAAAAAGTATTTGGCAGCTGAAATTTTTTAGCCGTCGTTTTAGAGCACTCAACTAGCGTTTAAAACATTTTCAAGTGATTGTAAAAAACATTTGCTAGTTGGAATTTTCTAGCCATCGCTTTCAGCACTGAGCTAGATTTTAGGATAGCTTAAAAACCTTAAGAAATAAATAAATGTCCCTAAATGTTAGATAACCAACATTCCAGTTATAGCAAATGTGTAGCATACTTTATCAGGAGAATTAAAAAATAATAATTTCAAAAAATAAACATAACCTAAAATTTAAATGTCATATTAAAATATTGACTACTTTATAAAATTTATTTAGTTTAAAAATGAAACCAAATTATGGAAATATGAAATAAAAACCAAATATATATTTATCTTAACGCACGAAAAATATTACCTACCTTATTGAAGTATGTAATTATGTAAAATAAAACTCAAAGAAATATACATTTTTATATGTAATTCTTATTATATATTAATAAATATAAATAAATAAATATACCATTACTGGGTGTGGCACTCTGCCGAAGCAGATATCGGTAAGTGATATATTTATGCGCGTAAAGTGCGGCATCCTCTTGCTGGACAAATTAAATGACTTAAAAAATAAATAAATAGCACGAGATGAATTAAATGACATCCCCGGACGAAACTAAACTCCAAACACACAAATCTCTCAGATCCAACTAACCACACACACACACACACACACACACACACACACACACACACACACACACACACACGCACACACACACACACACACACACACAATCACACTAAGACGCGCCCATCCACACACTCTCTCACAAACACACACACACACACACAAACATACACACTCACTCACTCACTCACTCACACACACACACACACACGTACACACATACACACGCACACACGTACACACTTACACACACTCACTCACTCCACTCACTCACTCACTCACTCCACTCACTCACTCCACTCGCTCACTCCACTCACTCACTCCACTCCACTCACTCACTCACACAGACGCACACATACAAGCGCGCGCGCTCTCTGACACACGCACGCACACACCCCCACACGCACTTACACACCCTCACTTACTCACTCGCACAAACACACACACACCCCCACTCACTCACTCTCTCTCTCACACACACACACACACAGACATCATTGAGAAAATAATCAAAACGGATTCACCTCAAAACACGTATTTCCGCAAAAATCTCGTCAACGATTTTCCTTATATTATACTGTGTATAAGAAAGTAAAAACGTATTATTCATATTTATGGACCAAATTTAATATGTAACTTTGCTCGTTTCAGAGAAGCAAGCAGTAATTTGAAATGCATTATTAAATGTACCAAGAATGTTGTCAATTTTAATTAAAAAAATAATTAATTTAAATTAATGGGGTAGGTGGCTGAGTGGTATCAAGTCGGCCTGTAGATTTGAGAACCCAGGTTCGAGTCCCAAAGCCCACACACAATTTTCACTTTGTTAAAACTACTCCTGTGGCTCCCCCTCCACTAACATATTTAGGGGCTGTGGTTTGACGGCAAGTAACCGTACTTCACGCGCAAAATATATCACTTACCGAGATCTACTGCGGCAGAGTTCCATACCCAGTAATGTGTAGAAGGTGTGATGATACATTTATTTTATTTTATTTATTGAAAAAATTTAAATGATGACAAAAGTATTTAAGGCGAATCATGCACCTAATTAGGTGACTAAAGTTGGCATCTGATATCCCCCCTATTCTGTAACTGGATCATTATCTGTTATTGATCGATAATTTAATAACAACTTTTATTTTTCATGATTACTGTATAGATTATTATAATTTTGGTGTTATGTGACCAGAATAATTTACCGTGGCATTTTTATGTTATTTTAATAAATTTATGTTTTTTTGTTTATTTTCAACTAAAACAGTAATTGAAAATAATTTCCAGATATTGATTCTACTTCTCAAAATCAGTTGAAAGGAAGATAACAATTAAAATTCTGTATATTTATAAATACAATTATCTACACCCCAATCAATTTTTATTCCATTTGAAATAGACTATTTTCAAATAATAATAAATTGACAATGTATCTGTTTCTTGATAATAATTTATAATTAGTTGTTTCGTTTCCTTAGAAACATACATTTATTTTTACGAGTATATGAAAGATTTTACAAAAAATAATAAATTATATAATAAACGAGTAATATAAAAAATATAATACTATGTGTGTATGTACTTATTTATTTATTGCTGCCACAAACATAGAGAGTAAGTGGCTCAGTGATCCCGAGTTGGCCCGTAGATTTGAGAACTAGGTTCCAATTCCCACAGCCTACAAACAATTTTCACTACATTAAAATTACCATTGTGGCTTCCCCTCCACTAACATCTTTGGGGTCGTGATTTGACGGCTAGTAACCGCACTTCAGGGGCATAAATATATCACTTACCGAGATCTGCTAAGGCAGAACGCCACATCCTATAGGCGTAATGATATATACAATTATTTTATTTTACAATCATATAATTTAATATTTGCATTATTGTGGAGCTTCTTAGTTCCAATTCTCGGTTCCTAATATGCACTTTACTCATATTAAAACAGAGTATTGGTTAAGCCCTGTCACCTCGTCAAGGTGCTGCACCACGTAGACAGGGACCCTCCCACCACCCTAAGTCCAGTCAGTCAGTGTCCATTGGGTCTCTCCATAGCAGATGATCGCCTATCGACCGGCAATACCTTGCAATCAGACAAGTTTCCAAATGGTTGCACTCGAACCAACCTCCTGGCAATCCACCTGGAAAAATGCAACGTACTTACAAAGCAAACACAGCCAATATCAAATCATCTACTATAAGAGGATGCTACACCCAGAAATTGGTGTAGCAGTCGCTCAGTTCTCATCCAGAGTCAAGGAGTCTGTCTCTGCAATGCACGAAGATTTCTACTAACCGCAATTACAAGGCCACAGACAAACTATACCATAGCCTGTCTGTGGCTTTGCAACCAATGAGCAAGATTTCAAAGCAGCTACACGCCAACCGCCACTTGGTAGCCACTGGGAAAATCTCACGAGAAGCAAAAAATTCAGTTCATAAAATTCAACAGCAGTTGCAGAGCACCACCCCCAGAAATGGGAAGCGGCGGTCCGAGTATACTGTAGTAGCACGACCTCTGCCCAGTATAGCTATATTTCATCAACCAGCTTACCTTACAATCAGTCAGAAAGCTACACTCCTACCAACCCCCCTGGCAGCTGCTTGGAAAAACTAAATTGCAAAGCATAGACAGTCAATCAGATATCATCTAATACCATAACAGAGCTGCCAACACCCAGAAAGCGGGTAATGGCAAACGATATGAGAACTGAGCAGTCACTACATTCTTCTACGTGGACATTTACAAATCGAACTGTTTCATTACTATCGTTAAGAAATAATTACAATTAATAATGAGTTGTCATAGTGATACTAATTGTTATTACTAATATGTGTACTGATTGGTCAATTAGACAAATTTGAATTTACGGGCGCCAAGTACAGTCTGTAGCAGTGGTCTCCAAACTGTGGGTCGCGAAGACATGTGGACTTATTTGTTATTGCTTTTCTTTTAAATTAATAACAATATTAATGCTTCTTTAAGTATCTACATAGAAAGTGTTACACATATTTTGTAAATAAGTATATTTTTTTAGTGGCTAGGATCAGTGGCGTACCTAGAACTTTTGCCGCCCTTTCTAAGTCAATCAAATGGTGGTTTTTATAAATTAAAAAAAATAAATATAAAATAAATATATCATTACGACTTTTACCCATTACTGGGTGTGGCACTCTGCCGAAGCAGATATCGGTAAGTGATATATTTATGTACGTGAAGTGCGGTTACCAGCCATCAAATCACGGCCCCCAAAGATATTAGAGGGGTAATTTTAATTAGGTGAAAATAGTTTGTCGGCTATGGGAATCGAACCGGGCTCCTCAGGATCCACAGGCCAACTCGAAATCACTGAGCCATTACTGCATTAAATTAATAAACATAAATAAATAATTGTAATTGACGCAAACTATAGGAGGGGAATTTTTTTACCATTGGGTGGCATATTTAAATTAGGCAGTAATAAAGGAATTTTTGCAACCCTACATTGATTTGATGATATAGAAAAATATTCGAAATCATATAGAAATTCATAATTTGTAGAAATCGAATAGTAAATTGTTGAAGTGAACAAGTTTTTGTGACGAACAAATTGGATGATATTAGTCGTGTGACAAATTAAAAACATGAAAAAAAGCAATAAAAATTTCGGGAAAAATTTGTTTCAACAAATAAAATGATGCATTCATCTACTAAAAATACAATTATACCTAAAATAATATTAATATTAAATACTAAAAGAAAATATATAAAGTGACAAACTAATATAATCTAACTACAACAGACATTCAATGATAAATATTTCACGATTTACCTTCTACGTGCAGAATAATTTCATCCTCAGCGGAAGAACCGTAAGGATGGAGGAGAGTTTGTAGGACGTGGTTGTTGTGGGGGAATATCTGAAGGATTTGGATATGGTTTGGAATGTTGGGTATCTGTTGAAGAAGCTGTTCTGGTGGAATATGTTGTGGATCTTCCAGATCGGCGTTGTGGCCTAAAACAAGAAAACACCAATTATTATTTCTCTATCAGTTTATAATTTTTACGGTGAATATGAATAAGCATAGTTAATTATTATTTTTTTAAACATTTGTATGTAAGCAATAATTTTCGGCGATAGTTATGTGTATTTAGATTGCTTAACATAAAATAAGTAAATGCTTACCTAATCCTGCACGAAGTACATTTTCGAGTCCCCTTACTGCGTGTGTCATATGTAGCAAAAACCAACGAATGTCGCCATCTTGATCCAAGATGTTCTGGGCGGTGTTGATCCGGTGATTTAGTCGCAGGTACTTGTATCGTGGCCTCCGCGGTGGTGCCACTGCGTCAAGACTGCGCAGGAAATCGACCGCCTTCATGTGCTCCATCCGTTGTAGACACTCAGTGAACACCCAGATGTTGGGGTGTTCTCGTGACACCGTATGCAGCAGATCCCGGTGGAATGACTCGACTGCATTATTCGTTCTCTGCAGCTGTCTGAAAACAGAGATATCAGCGGATAACCATCGTGAAAGATAGGCGAGGAACGGGTCAACTCGGCCCTGTGTTCTGCCATTATCCGTAGCTCCTGCAGCCCCTGTTCTATCAGCTGAGCTGGCAGAAGGGGTAACACCATCGCCATCGCCACGTCATCCGCATCCCTCCTCACTAGCCCAATGGACGCAGCTCGCTTGTGCACAGCACGAGCGAAGTGAAACCAGCACCCTAAGAGCTCAACTCCTGGGAATATTGCCCGTATTGCTTCCCGAAGAGCTACCTATACAGACAATAACTGGTATGAAACAAAAAGGAAATGAATAAATTATATTAGGAGTATAATCCATTGCACACCTTGGTTGATGTATTGGAGAATCGTTGGCGAAGTGAAGATCACTGCTACCGACTGATCTTCTGCAACGATGAGCCTCCTGAAGAACTCCGTTTGGCCTGGTCCTAATTCCGTTGCATATCTTCTACGCCACCTGTCCTCCTGCAATGTAGCGGCGTATCCCTTGCTTCTACTTCGGTACATCATAGACCTCACGGCTTGTCTTCCTCCAATTTGCGCAACAGCTGCCGGTGAATAGCAAAGTTCAATGTCAGCAAAAATTCGGCCATACTTGTATTTTCCGTCGCGCTTCGATGACGTAACTCCGACTTCAAACGTAATACTTCAACATCCAATTCATCGGGATCGTGATTGTGTGGTCTTGTGAGTTGCGGTGGCGCATGATTCAACATATTTACCTTTGCAGGGCAAAAGTTCTCTCGGCATTTAAAATATAGAATTGATCCATCGTTCCTTCGCTGATTTAGTATATACAAAAAATTAGCAGCATCCACCCATACCACACTTCCCGCTCTGCTACCCTCTAATTGTTCCCTATAAAAAATACATCATTAATATCAAAACAATAAATACCAGAAGCAAGTATACAGTTTCATTAAATTGGCTCTATTGCATCGGTTGGTTCTATTTTTCATAAATAACCGTTTAAAATACTCATGAAAACTATATTATATTATATTCTTGAAATTATTACAAAATTACGTTTACTAGTATTTATATATATTGAGTAACTTGTATCAATTTGATGTAATAAGTTAAAACATGTATTTACACTTGCATATACATTTAGAATTAATTAGTTGAATTTATACTTACATTTGTATGCCGGAAAACTTCTCTGCCAAATGCAAAAAAATAGACAAAATTGGCGGGATAAAAAATTAGGTTATGTTTATATTCCTAAACCTACAAGTTTCAATATTTGTGTTAAGATGGAGTTCAAAATTACTGTTAAAATTTTTATGTAAATATCATTAAATAAATAAAATCTGTGGAATAAGTGTATTATTATAACTAAAAAAGTTTATAAAGTAGTATAAGATTTGCAACATCCGAAAACAGACAACTTTCCTTAGTTCAAATTTTTTATTTGAAGCCCCAATTCCTAGTTATTGGCGTTTTTTTTTTATTTTTAGAAAAATCATCATTACTCCCTTATTTTAAGAAATATTTAAAAAATACAAAAAACTTTCAGCATTTGCTTTCGATTCTCTAAAATATTTGTATTTACTATTATTTTCTATTTTATCATATAACAAAATGACGACCGATCAAAAATTTCAAAACAAGATATTTTCAAAACCACTTTTTGAAAATAAAACATTTATAAAATCCTTAAACTATCTACTATAACATTTGTTTGTAACATTTTTTTCGATCAGTCCAAAAAAAGTTTTTATTGAAATTTAATTACAAGATAAATTTTAACAAACTGCAACAATCATTTAAAACAAAGTAGGCTTCCTGCCATTAAACAAGAAAAACAAGTAACAAACAAACAAGAGAGTTCGAATGTCGAAGTGAATCGTGAAAGGTCACAGAGAAATCGAAGTTTAAAAAGCAGACTAAATTAAGGTATTTTGTAACTTATCCTTATCAAATCAATATTATTCCACTTCCTAATTATATTTCCTCCTAATATAAATTTTCAATAACAACTTAACACAATTTAAATTACATAGTCGTGGGTTAACCTAAAATTACTTAACATACTGCTGAGTCAAGATCAAACTCTAAGCTACAGACAACCATCGCCATCTGTAGTGCGGGGGCGTTTTCGCCAATCACCGCTACGACAGGTAGCGATATGTTAAGACGCAGTCATACCTTCTTTGGTGTAGAACTGGTCACAGCAACAAATAAACTTTAGGCGTAATAACACTCATCCGACTTCAAAACTAATTCCCGACCTCTGGATTACTTCTGAACACAGGGGTAATCTTAAATTTCAAAAATGGATAACCAGCAAACAACATATGCCCAAAAGACTACCAAAAACACACAGAATATACCTCAAAATTTCCCAAAAAAAGAACAGGCAATAATCTTAAATACAAATGAAAACCTGACTATAAGAGATTATATTGTGTCGATAGGAAACATAGTACAACCTAAAAACATTATATTTGTATCAAAGATATCAAATAACCGAATTTGCATATACTTATCAAGTAAAGAAATCGTCACTACACTCATAGAAAAACATAAAACAATCGAAATTAATAATTATCAGATAGAAATGCGCCGGCTAATTACCCCATCAATAAAATTAATTCTGTCCAACGTATGTCCATCAATTCCACATCAATTTTTAGAACAACTACTAAAACAACATGGAATTAAACCAGTATCTCCTATTTACTTTCAACGTGCAGGCCTACAAGAAGATATATATTCACATATCTGTAGCTTTAGAAGACAATTATACATATCAAATCAAAGTAACCTGATACAAGATAGCATACTATTTAAATACGAAGACACAGAATATAGAATTTTTTTAGCAGGCGAAAATGTAATATGCCATCAATGTAAAAACACGGGACATTCATACTCAAAATGTGAACACAACGTAAATAATTTAACCCAAACAAACGAGAAAACAACCAATAAACGCCCAGCACCCACCGATTCAGAAAATGAGAACAATCACAACACAACAAAAAACCAAACACCCGAAACACAAGAACCTGAAAACACAAATACAGAAAGTATAAATTTATCACAAACAAACTGTGAAGAAAACAACACGCAAGAAAGTACAACCAGTAGCACACCAACAGAAATAAATTTTATACAACCCCAAAAAAAGTATAAAAAAATAAACATCAGATCTAGATCTCAGAGTCCAGCTAAAAAAGTAACTATAGATGAACAACTTGCACCAGTTTACGATGATATTATTAACAATCCGGATAAATACGAACTAACATATGATCAATTAAAAGACTTTCTACAGAACACTTTTGGTTCAAATGAACAAATTCACATAGCAAAAGAATACACAAACGACATAAATAAACTCATCTTGTCACTAGAAGACATTAAAACTAAATTAAATGATAGATCCTTAAAAAGCAGAATCACCAGAATAACAACAAAACTTAAAATTCAATCCTTCGATAATAGGATAAATGCACCAAAATAAAAATGAACATAATTCAATGGAACAATAATGGTCTATACGCACATCTAGCAGAACTACAGATAATTTCAAGAGAACATAATCCATCTTTCATTTGTATACAAGAAACAAGATTGCAAGGAAAGGATACATTTAAATTTAAAAATTATGAAATACACAGAAAAGACAGGCAAACAGATCAAATAGCAAGTGGGGGCGTCGCAATATTAAGTAAATCTTCTATTGAAGCACAACAAATTAACCTTAATACAGAATTAGAAGCAATAGCAATAGAAACATACTTCCCAACAAAAATCACAATTTGTAATATATACATCCCCCCAAATAAACCACTTACTAGATATGAAATTCAGAACCTACAAAACCAACTACCACAGCCGTATATTATTCTAGGAGACTTCAACTCACACAATGTTTTATGGGGAGCTCAACATACAAATCAAAGAGGGAAAATTATTGAAGATACTATATTAGATAATCTAATACTATTAAATGACGGCTCACCAACATATTTATGTACTCGTACAGGAAACTTTAGTGTAATAGACCTCACATTCGCACACGCTAATATCGCAAGTAGCTTAATATGGCAAACCCTGTCCACAAATTTGTCAGACGGCCATTTTCCAATTAAAATTACATATGAAAATATAAGAGACGAAACAAACATTAAGGAATACAAAGCATGGAACTTCAAAAACGCTAATTGGGAATTATATCAAAATACAATGAAGGGAATGGAACAAGATTCTAATTTTCATAATATAGACATAATAGTTAATAAATTTACGTCACAAATAATACAAGCAGCTGAAATATCAATTGGATATAAAGAACTCAACAAAAAACCAAATACTGTTCCTTGGTGGAACCAGGAATGTAAAACTGCTATTAAACACCATAAATCCGCTTTATATAAATATAAGAAACATAATACATTAGAAAACTTAATAGAACTCAAACACTCCAGAGCAATATGCCGCAAAACAATAAAGAAAAGCAAAAAAACATCATGGAAACAATTCGTCTATACTATAAATAAGGATACACCGATCAAAACAATATGGTCAAAAATTAATAAAATAAAAGGAAAGCATACACTCACAGAAATTAACAATCTTGTCATAAACGGAAAAAATTTTACAGACAGAAAAGATATTGCGAACACCTTAGCAGACCAGTTTGAAAAAGTATCGAGCAACGACAATTATACCAAACAATTTATCGAACTTAAAGAAAATGAAGAAAAAGAAGTTTTACAAATAAATTGCGACCATACAAATGCAATTAACAGAACTCTCTCATTATGGGAACTCATAAACACAATTGATACAATAAAAACAGAAACTAGTCCAGGTCCAGATAATATCCCCCCAATCTTAATAAAACAACTTCCGTTAGAATCAAAAGAATACCTCCTAAAAATTTATAACTTTATCCTATCATCAAATACATTTCCAGAAACATGGCGAGAAGCAATTATTGTACCAATACCAAAATCGAAGAAAAATAAAACAGACCCTTCAAATTACCGCCCCATATCCTTGACAAATTGCTTAAGTAAAATCATAGAAAAAATTATATCAATAAGAATAAACTGGTACCTAGAAAAAAATGAAGTTTTAGCAGAAACACAAACTGGTTTTCGAACAGGAAGAAGCACAACTGACAACCTAGTTATTCTTACTTCAGAAATACAAAAAACATTTAAACTTAAACAGCACATGATTGCAGTCTTCTTTGATGTAGAGAAGGCATATGACACGACGTGGAAATTTAACATAACCAAAAACTTACAACAACATGGCATAGAAGGCAATACTCTCTATTTTGTTCAGAACTTTTTGAAGGATAGGAAATTCAGAGTAAGAGCAAACGGTATCTTATCTGACCAGAAACACCAAGAGAACGGAATTCCACAAGGATCAACGTTAAGTGCCACACTTTTCCTAGTAGCAATCAACACGGTCGTCAAACATATAACTACACCAGTAAAATATGCAATGTATGCAGACGACTTGGTTATATACCATAAACACAAAAATATTGACTGGATACAACATCAATTACAAAAAACCATAAACAATTTGAAAGAATGGTCAAACAAAACAGGTTTCAAACTCTCTCAGACAAAAACAAAAGCTATACACTTCAGTAAACATAAAAGAAGAAACATAAATCCACCAATTACACTAGACAGCAATAACATCAAATATGAGACAGAAATAAAATTCTTAGGACTAACACTAGACAAAAAATTAAATTGGAACTCACATATAAAGAAACTTATAAAGGAATGTCACATTAGATTAAACATAATAAAAGTGTTAGCACACCACAGATGGGGAGCAGAAAGATCTACACTTTTACTTATATATAGATCTATAATCCGAAGTAAAATAGACTACGGCTCTATAGTGTACGGAACAGCAAAACCTAATATTTTACGAAACCTGAATACAATACACAATACCGCATTACGACTGATAACTGGGGCTTTTAGAACAAGTCCGATAGAGAGTATATACTGTGAAGCAAATGAACCATCACTAATTGATCGAAGACAAATATTATCATTAACATACATTACAGACCTTGCAGCACATCCTTCTCATCCAACATACCAACACATATTCGACCATACGTCACCAATACCAAAATTAAAATCATATTTCCCATTCCAGACACACATTATCAATCTTCTTAAATCCATAAACTACACGATCCCTGAAATAAACAGCAACCCTGTATCTAATATCCCTCCATGGTTACATGAAATACCAAAAATTCACCTCGATTTACATAAATTCAAAAAAAGTGAGACTATCCACGCCATCTACAAAAATTATTTCAAAGACATCAAATTCCAGTACCATAACAGCACATTTGTGTATACAGATGCATCAAAAATGGAAGAAAAAACCGGTTCAGCTATAGTATTAGGAGAGGATATATATACATTTCATTTGCCCGACCATACAAGTATATATACAGCAGAACTTTTTAGTATATACCAGAGCCTGAAAGTCATCCAAGATTCAGCAATTAAAAACCATAGTTATGTAATATGCTCAGACTCCATAAGCTCACTACTATCCATTAAAAACCTATACACAAAACATCCTCTTGAGAAACAAATCCAAGAACACCTATTCCAATTAAACCAAAATAATATCACGGTAATATTCATCTGGATCCCATCACATATTGGAATACCTGGTAACGATGAAGCTGACACCGCTGCTAAGGAAGCTACTAGAGGAATCGGAACTACAAAAATACATCTGGCCAGCGACATAAAAAATCTCATTAAAAGCAAGATAAGAAAAGAATGGCAAACTAGATGGAACAAAATAGAAAATAACAAACTTAGAGAAGTTCAGGACAAAATAGAAAACTGGCAACCCATTACACAAGAAAGAAATGAACAAATAGCCTTAACAAGATTAAAAATAGGACACACCAGAATAACACACGATCACTTATTTAATAGAACTGATGCCACAATTTGTGATATGTGTAACGAAATAATCACTGTACACCACATAATCATCGAATGTCAGAAATATAGAGCTGAAAGAAGACACCATCAAATCCCAGACTCACTGAAGGAAGCCCTAGACAATAAACACTGTATTAACACAATAAATTTTATTAAAAACACTGAACTTATTAACAAATTGTAAACAATATTTTTTAAATGTAAAACATTATACTATGTAAATATCAGATTCACTTGTAAGTGCTAATACCTAACGGTGAAGCACGTTAAATTGAAATAAAAAAAAAAAAAAAAAAAAAAACAAACAAGAAAAATAAATAAAAGTGTATAAAAAAAATAATACATTTAATATTAAGAAATTGCATCAAAAGACTTGTGACAATAACACACTAATAGTGTTTTATTAGGTATATTAAACACGCAAGAAAAGTTTAAACACGTGACCGAAGGTCGAGTATTTAATATTCTTAAGAGTTTTATATATCAATAAAACACGAGTGTAATACAAAATTTTATCCACAAACACAATACCGTTAAACCGTATGTCCGCTTTCGGTTCGCAACAGCGATTTCCCATCTTAAATTTTCAATTATATTTTCTATCTCTACTCTGCGTTTTAAACAAAAACTATGTTGATAAAAATTGTTCAGTATTTTATTCTCAACAAATTAAACATAATTTTGAAAAAAAAGAAAATAAATATATCACGCCTTTTCCCCTTACTGGGTATGGCACTCTGGCGAAGTAGATCTCGGTAAGTGATATATTTATGCGGTTACCAGCCGTCAAATCACGTGACTTAATATATATAAAAACTACTATATTCTAACATATTACTACGGAGCTATTGTCCCACCATATAAATAATAATTTTGATACCTATAAGATTTATTTCTAAAAAAATATTATTTTCAGTAATAGAAAAATGAGACATAATCCAGCAGAACTATACAATTCCACAGCATGTAAATTCGTAGGGAGAAAAATAATAAATGTTTCTTTAAGAAATTCGTATGAAAGTAAATGTAATATGACAGTGGTTTGCATGAACTGAAAAGAAAATTATTTTGAAAAATTAAGTACATCGTTAGAATTAAAGAAAGTCGGAAAATATACACTAAAACACCCTGAAAAAGTAAAAAGGAGGTTCAGAAGTAGAAGATTAAATAGATGTGGAAAGAAAAAGAAGTATGGAAATTCTCTTCTAGATAATAATGAGAAACGACATCATATGCCTGACAAAACTAAATAAATAAAAAAAAGTTGAAAGAAGTGGTTTAATGGGCTCCTATACCTATTTTTATTTATTTTTTTTATGAAACTACATGATAAACTATGACGATCAGTATAAACGCGGGTTGAACATTCTTTATATTACAAGAGATATGATTTTTTTATATTAAATGTTGTATTGGAGTTGTGACGTCCCAAGTTCGGTTCAGTGGTACTTAACTTGTTTCCTTCAAAGAGTACAAATAATATTCGATTTCATTCTTGAAAAATAAACTGAATATGTTGAAAATCATATTCTATAGAAGTTGCAAGCCCAGGAACAAGGAATTAAATTATAATAATAAATATACAACATGTTGAACACGTACATACCAGCAAACGGCGAACAGTTTGCAAAACCAATGCTGAGATGTCATATTTAGTTACGTTCTACTCCGCGCATGTCTCTAATTTACCGCGGGAAAATACTTGTGGCGAATGAGCGCTTTCGAACATGGGACGTCATTATATTTTTAGTCGCTTATATCTCTGATGTTAAACATGATTTTTAACAAATTTTTTCACTAAAAGTCATTATTCAATATATATTTTTTGTTTTTATCTTTCATTCTTGCTATTTCGATTTTGGTATAGGAGCCCATTATAGATGAAGAATTACCATATCTAACCGCATCCCCTGACGGTCTGATAAATACAGACGAAATATATGAAATAAAAAGTCCATACAGTGCTAAAGACATGACAATTCGAAAAGACGTTGAAGAAAAAGTTGAGAATTGTTGAAAGCGAATTGAGATAAAAAAAATTACAATTATATGTATCAGGTTCAAACACATTTAGAAGAAATTTGTGTTATTTCGTAGTATGGACAGAAAGTGATGTATTTGTCGAAAAAATATTTAGAAACGATGCATTCTGGAAAAAAAAATTATTAATAATGTAAAAAAGTATTATTATAATTCTTTATTACCAAAAATAATAGATTCTAGATACAGTAGACCAGTAGAGGATTACCAATTAGGGACATTTATTAAATAGAGTCTCAATCCAGCCACCACAAAGGTCTAATTTAGTACCTATATGAATAACAAGTAAACAAGAAATATTTAACAGAAATATTACGTAAATAGTTTTACTACTCATTCGTGATTTGACAAATGTCTATTTTCGCACTAAAAAATGAAGCCCAAGGTACCAATCTTAATATATAGGTATAATAAAGCTTCTGTCCGCCATCTTGAAACAAAATGACCGCTAGTTATCCTGAAAAGTACTTCACTGATTCGATTCAAATTTGGTATAGGCATAGACGAGCACCAATCTTAACATATAAATATAATAAAGACGGGAACCAATCTTAACATATAGGTATAATAAACCTTCAGTCTGCCATCTTGAAACAAAATGGTCGGTAGCTATTTTGAAAAGTACTGCACTGATTCGATTCAAATTTGGTATAGGCATAGACGAGTACCAATCTTAACATATAAATATAATAAAGCTTCAGTCCGCCATCTTAAAATAAAATGGCCGCTGGTTATCTTGAAAAGTACTGCACTGATTCGATTAAAATTTGGTACAGATATAAACGGAAACCAATCTTAACAAATAGATAAAATAAAGTTTCAGTCCGCCATCTTGAAACAAAATGGCCGCTAGCTATCTTGAAAAGTACTGCACTGATTCGATTCAAATTTGGCACAGACATAGACGGGAACCAATCTTAACATATAGATATAATAAAGCTTCAGTCCGCCATCTTGAAACAAAATGGCCGCTAGCTATAATGAAAAGTACTGCACTGATTCAATTCACATTTGGTATGGATATAGACGAGAAGCAACCTTAACATGTAGGTATAATAAAGTTTCAGTCCATCATCTTAAAACAAAATGGCCGCTAGCTATTCTGAGAAACACAGCACTGATTCGATTAAAATTTAATATAAGCATAGATAAGAACCAATCTTAATATATTGGTATAAAAAAGCTTCAGTCCGCCATTTTGAAACAAAATGGCCGCTAGTTATCCTGAAAAGTACTGCACTAATTCGATTAAAATTTGGTATAGGAATAGATGAAAACCAATCTTAACATTCACACATAATAAACTTCCAATCCGCCATCTTCCCGAACGCGGTTCGAGTTTGCGATCGAATTCAAACGTTTGCAGTTTCCCGTACGACTCGAATTTGCAATGATCATCAACAAAGCACAGGGACAATCGCTACAAGTGTGTGGACTAAATTTGGAAAATCCATGCTTCTCACATGGACAGCTGTATATGGCATGCTCACTCGTCGGAAAACCTTCTGATTTATACGTGTGTTTCAAAGAGAAAACTAAATATTGAGTTTCCAAAAGCAATTCAATAAACAGAATTAAATACAAACACTTTCTTTCTTTGAGTTGCATTGCTACGCATGTCAGGTACTCGCATTAAATTGTAGACCACGCGAACGATGTCGAGGGTAATAGGTAGTATTAAATAAATAAACAATGTTTTAATAATTTTGTACGTTATATTGCTTTTGCAATTTAAAAAAAAAAAAAAAAATTCTTTTTATTTTAAAAAAGAATTAATTTCCCATTTTTTTTTTCCAGAAAAGGAATGTGATATAACTCAAAAAAATTCAGTACAACTGAAAAGTTCAGGTCAAGTACAAAAACATCCACAAACATTTGCCTTTACAAGCCCTAATGTTTCCTGCGTTGTAAGGTCCTGATATAAAAGGTGGGCTCAAGTATATTCTTAGAAACTGAGAAACGTAAGATATATAAATTTGGAACATTAAGGGTTTCTTTAAGAAGGAGAACCGAAAAGTCCTTATTACATCTTAGTCAAAAGTTTCTGATGTAACATATGGGCTCAAGCACATTGTTATATTCAACATTAAAACATGTCTTTTCATACAAAAATCTGAATTACAGAAGTGTCTAACCTCGTAACAAAAATGTAAACGACACAAATGTTCAAAATATCAATATAAAAAAAACTAAAAAAAAGTACTTGGCGGCGTTTTGTGAGTCTTTGAACTATGAGGAAACTGATTGGTAGGTATAGGAATTTAAGTTGTACCCCTGAAACCCTCGTGGCCACTGCGGCTATGTTTGAAAACGTTCGTGAGCAACTCGAATATGTTCGGAAATTTTAGTGGACACTTCGGCTATGTTCGGGGTACTGAATTTTTTTGAGTTATAATACTATATATTTAGATTTTACAGGTTATGACAGAATGTAAAACTAAAATCAAAATTATCGAACATGTGTCCGAGATAGTTCAGAATTTTATTTTTTCATAGCAAGTGCCTTTCTAATTCGTAAAATGTGAAATTGTAGAAGCGTACCCCGCGCCCCGAAATAATAAAACCTCAAAAAAAATCTACCTGCTATTTCATTGCGAACGTATTCGACAAATGTTATACTGGCTGCATCCTATTTTTTGTTAGGCGATTAAATCTTAGTGAAAATATTGAAATTATTTTACAAGTTTTCAGCTGAGCACGGCATTTTAACGAAAAACGTCTTAGTATATAGTTTTATATTAAGAAAAACTATTATTTAGTGTAGATAACATATTGTAAAATGATGTTGAATTTGTTAACGACGCGTTTGTTTATTTTTAAACAACTTCAATTATCTAAATTATTCAAAGCTTAATCAAAAAAAACCCTAATATAAATGAATATTTTAATGCAATAAGGTCTTATTAAAAAATTGAATAAATTTGAATCAATAGTACAGTCACGGGAGAAACGTAGCGTTGTGGCAGAGAACTCCGGAGCGCCCTTAATACCCATTCTGGTATAAATAAATACAACCCTGTCTTGTTATTTTCTTGTCGCACAGTGATCCATCTGTTTTAAGCTAGGCGTGCTAATGTTACTTTCGGATTTTCAAATCGAGTATTTAGCTGGTTACCAGCAAGAAACCCTCAATACTTAGGATATCTCACAATTCTATACCCTATAGCAGAATACATAAAGGTCAGATTTCTTTCACATTTATTTCATAGCAGAAACTTATGAAAGGAAACCACAACCATAAAATAATTTAAACGTCATTTTTCAATCCCTAGACAGACTATATACTCGTATAACGAAAGGCGTGGCTCAGTAAAAACATTTGGCTGCCGCGTTATGTACGATATTGCGCATTTGTGAAAATTTATTATTGATACATTTATTTTTATCCATCATAATTATTATTATTATAACATGCTATTTTTATAAATGGAAAGAATTACATACAATCTTATTATTTCCTAAATTCAAATAAACCGCCATTTTAGTAAATGCCACTCATGACAGGGAATGTACCTCAGACCAACCATAAGTAGACAAATTATGTCGTATTCAAGTCAATGCAGTGTTGTGAAGTAGAAAGAGTTAAAGTAACTTGAAGGTGAGACGGGTGCGCGGCAAGGAGCGAGTACCCTTTGATGTTATGCAAGTTGCAAACATTTGTATAGTTATTCTTATATTCAATTACTTACTGTTTATACATCAAAGTAAAAGTTAATTTTTGACATATTAAGTGTTTTGTATACGTACTTTTGTGTTTAAATAAATAAAATGCTCGTGTCTGATAACTGTCATCAACAAAAATGCAACCCGCATAACACCAAGTGGTACTAGCTCTTTGCCGCGCACCCGTCTCATCGACAAGTTGTTCTAACTCTTTCTACTTCACAACAAACGCCGTTGAAGTTATATTTTGTCTGAGGAATGTACGGACGACAGTAGTGACCTCTGCAGATGTTCATCTCTGAGCTGTAAATTTCTTTATCCAACTGCAACAGTTTGTAATTAGGTACAGGTACGCCACTTAAAATGAACATTCTTTATATATTACAATACATTCGTCTACAAAAGTTAGGAGAGCCCTCGGAGTTTTCCAAATTTTGCTTAGCGCCCGTAATGGTTGGAGGATTGATCCCGGCACTAGATAAACCATTAGTCATTAAACTAGAGCTTGACAAACCAAAGTAAAACCGTGGCCGGAATGTGTATTAACTCCACCCATCGCGTGCCTCTACTTTGGCGCGAAAGTGAAATATACAGTCTCGGTGAAAACACTTGGTCGCCACACGATGTACAATATGAGTATTTATGCAAATTTATTAATGATATATTTATTTATTATTAATCTATCATAATTATGATTCTTTTCGCATACTATTTTTATAAATGGAGAGAATTACACGCCGTTTTATTTTACAAATTTAAATTCAACTTTTCACACCGAATGTATCAACGATGCAGCTACCTCCGAAGACACTCGTCTCAGGGTTTTATTTTGATTTGTCGAACTCTACCTTCTTTACTCATAAATTTACATTACATTTTCTCAGACTAACCATACCTTAGACAAAGTCTGTCGTATTCAAGTCAATGCAGTGTTATGAAGTAGAGAGAGTTAAAGTAAGTTGTGGGTGAGACGGGTGCGCGGCAAGGAGCGAGTATCCTTTGATGTTATGCGAGTTGCAAACATTTGTATAGTTATTCTTATATTCAATTACTTACTGTTTATACATCAAAGTAAAGGTTAGTTTTTGACATATTAAGTGTTTTGTATACGTACTTTTGTGTTTAAATAAATAAAATGCTCGTGTCTAATAACTGTCATCAACAAAAATGCAATCCGCATAACACCAAGGGATACTAGCTCTTTGCCGCGCACCCGTCTCACCCACAACTTACTTTAACTCTTTTTACTTCACAACAAACGCCGTTGTTCTCCGTCTAAGGTATGGTTAGTCTGAGTACATTTTACTAGATTAGTGAGTTAACTACTAGGTTGGCAACACTACAAGTAGCTTCTATGAGCATGCGCACATGGGCTGCATCCAGCGTTGCCAGATGCGACATAATTATCGAAAATGCGACATAATTTTTAAGTTGATACCATAAAAAAATATATAACACCATAATCGATAATTACACTATAATTTTCAAATTTATACAATAATTTTTGATAATTACACCATAATTTTAGAATTTATAAAATAATTTTTATTTTACAAATATTTTATAAATTTTTAATTTGATATTTGTATTCCAAATATGTTGGTACTTCTGCTGGTATATTCATTTCATATTTTTATATTGGTATTACTGTATCAATTAGCGCCACGCCAGCCGACGAGCCGACTGCGCAAGTGCGCAGTGCGCAACAACAGCAGACGATCAGACATTTTAATGGAACCAAATATGAAAATTGACGAATTTTGGACATATTTATTAAATGTTAAAGATTTAATCGGAAATAATAAATTTCAACACGTTGCTAAATTTGTTTTAACTACTTTATCATATCCCCATTCAAATGCAGTTTGCGAACGCATTTTTAGTCAAGTAAATTTAATTAAAACAGACACTAGGAATCGTTTGTGCACTAAAAGTATAAATGGTTTGTTATTACCATCACAAGTAGTAAAAAAAGTAATTCTTTTAAACCATCAAAAAATATGGTAGACAGTTTAAACAAATATATTTATGAAAATAATGAAAATTGTAATATAACTTTTGGGGAATAGGTTTTAGTGAAGTACCTATAATTTTCGAATAATAAAAAAATCTAATATTTGATATGCCCGTACTAAAAATATATTTTTTATAAAACACCATAATTTTTCACCAAATTCGATAATTTTCATAACGTGATTCGATAATCAGTTATTCTAGATCTGGCAACACTGCTGCTGTCCATTTGCGTCGTCACGATACGCCATTGCTGTGCTTGATAGAAACAAGTGTTGTTTGTGTTATATTTAGTGTTTTTAAATGATGTAATTCAATATTTTTCAATTTGTTAAGAACACTATTGTGTGATACTCTCTGTGGCTGACTGCTTGATAAATATACCTGTAAGTATTAGCAAATGTACATATTTTTTATTGAAATAATCCAAGATGGATGTATTGTTATCTGTTATCAGTTGCGGCTCGTGGGTATTTTTATTGACAAGTAAATTCATTTACGTAGTTTGCTGACAAAATACTTGCAAACAACATATTAATACAGTTAAAAATTATATACAAATTTAAATTGATATTTTAAAATAAATGCACCAGACAGTTTGTTAAAATATATTGAAAATATTGACACTATTCTGTAACTCTGTCAACATCTATAATCGATCGATATGTAATCAAAATTATTCATACGTCATGATTTTAGATTATTACTGGTATTTTTGTTATTTTCCTGCATTTTATAACAGCTGCAAAAACTGCATTAACAAACTTCTTGGGATTCTTCCGCAGGTTCTTCGCTGTGTTCTTGGTATTCTATTTTAGAAATGTCATGCAACTTGTTCACATAAAATTTCGCGGTTGTTAAAGAGTTTTATTTTTTGTCAAAAACAATTAAAAAAATTAAAATTAATGAATGTCAATAAAAATATGAATAAATTACAATTTAAAACTACTTTTTTCGTTTTTATCTTTCTTCGGCCGTGAAAAAATAGTACATACACCGAGATGTATTTTTTTAGTGCCAGACTGCGAAGCCCAATGTTTATACATTGCACCTCATGAAAAAACATCCATTTCACTCCCTAGATGTACAATGTACTATTTTTTAACATTGTTTTTATTATTTCCGTTTGAGATTTTTGTAATAGTGTTTACTGAAAGTGTTTCAGAAAATTGTACTCCTACAAGAATTAAAACTAAGACTGAAAATGTACAATACGGAGTATTGCATCCAGCGAAATATACAATACAATAAATAGAGACTTGAGTTTCTTTAAAGGTGACATTTTGCATTGATAACCTTAGTAAATAACAATCCATTATTAACCGTATGTAAACAAGCGCTAGTGACAAACAAATTCGTGACTCAAAAAGAAGTAAATGCTCGCTGCTTGTGTCTTCTCAATCACATCCTCCTGAGTTCCAGGATTCCGCTAGGATTTCAATGTAAACATACACAACCAATTACAATTCGAAAAATTCCAAACTCGAAATTGTAATTTTATCATAATATAAAGAACTAACAGCACAACATGGGCCTTGGTACTTGTCATTATTTTCGGACATGGGATAATTTTTCATATTTACCTGCTCTTCCTCAACGTGCTATAAAATATAATTAATTGAGTAAGCTGTTGGCACTTGTTGAAACATGTTTGATAAAAAAATAGTAAATAAAAACACTTGGTTGTTTCAAAGAAAAATTTTATATTTAATACTTGATGCGCATTTCGGTTTTTACACCATCGTCAGAAGTGACGAAAAGTTCAAAATCGATCCACTTATATACATATACATGGGGTACCTGCAAGTACCTACAAACACTTTAGAGATGGAAACAGTTTATAACATTTGTGAACGGGTCATTACGAAATATTGAGGGACTGCCATTAAAAGATTAAATAGAATTTAGTAGAGGTGAATGAATGAGATCTAATTGTTCGTTCATAAGATTTTTGTTCGCTTTTAATGCTTTATTTATTTCAATCGCCTCCAAACAATCCATTTTTAATCCTTTCTTGGCAACATGTAAGACCCTTAGAGATTCTATTGTTATACCGTGTTTATTTTCTATAAGGTGTTTCGCGACATTATTTACATCGGACAGACAGGCCGTAGTTTTAATATTAGATTTAAGGAACATGTGAGCTCTTGGAGATTAGGAAAAACCGATTCTAATGTTTCAACAAGTGCCAATAGCTTACTCAATTAATTATATTCAATCTGCCAGTGAAGCAAAATTAGCTGTTTTATATCGAAAAGTTCTAATCAAACAAAAACGGACAAACAATCATTTGTGGTTTAATAAAGAGTGCTTAAAATGGAAGGTAATCCCTAATTATATATATGTGACAATTAATAATAACAGTGCAACAGCTCAAAAAGTGCTTCACCATGCTAAAGTGTTGTGGCTGCAATGTGAAGTCAAGAAATGGTATGCTATTCGTGATCATTTATCCTTACATCGGAAACTCATCCATGATGAATTAGTCCATAAACTGCACAGTGTTGAATTTGACATCCTCGACAATGAAATTCGGGAAACCGCTAACTCAATCAGCCACGAACAGTACATATCACAACAGACAAAACTTAACACTCTAATCAACGCTTCGAAATTCCACAACAATACCAAGCTGGTTGCTGAAGACACCAACAAAGAATTCTACCCAAGAGTTAAAAATCTGTCATCCATAGTTTTTTCAAAGGATGAGATTTCCCTACTAAAGAAAGGACTCAATTTTGCACCGAAGAAACAACAACCCTCCAAAGCTGACTTCGAAAATCTCATAATAGACACTGAGGTATCATTATCAAGTTATTCTCGTTTAACCCAATCCGCAACTACAGTGAAACATAATTGTGCTTCTATCATCCAAGATCAGTTAAAATTAAAGCCTAGTTTGTCAGAATTAGATAGAAACGTCAAATGTGTTAATTCAATTAAACATAAATTACGAGAGTCTGAGGCCATTCTTACTAAAGCAGATAAAGGTAATACTATAACTATTTTAGACAAGAATAAATATATCAGCAAAGTTAATGAGTTTATTAAAGATAATCCGCTAACTAATATCAATTCGGATTCAACTAACCTTTTTCAAAAACAATTAAAAACTGGCATTAAAAAATGCAATACGATTCTAACGGATAGTGATAAATATAAATTATTAAATATGAACCCCTCTGCACCTGTTTTATATGGCCTACCCAAAATACATAAAAAAGATATTCCGATTCGTCCTGTTGTATCATATGTTAACGCTCCTTCATACAATCTTTGTAAAAAACTTAATGCTATTCTTCCGAATACAGCAAATTTCAATCCTAATTATACTGTCAAAAATAGTTTAGAATTAATTAACAAAATACAACACCTAGACATTCCACGAAATAGCAAATTAGTTTCATTCGACGTTTGTAGTTTATTCACATCTATTCCAGTTGACCAACTGAAAAGCGTTCTAGATGAGCAATTGAAGGATAATTCCAAGAACTTGAAAATTAATCAAACTTAATGACGTTAAGTAATATCTGCCTGGAGCAAAATTATTTTCAATTTAATAACAAATTTTATAAACAAACAGATGGTCTACCTATGGGGTCCCCTTTATCTCCACTTTTTGCTGACATTTACATGAACCATTTCGAAATAAACTTATTTAAATCCAATAATAATTATACCAAACATATTTCGTTTTGGTATAGATATGTTGGTGACGTCATTTGCTTATGGACTGGAACGGATAGACAGTTGGATTCTCTTTTTAAATCCTTAAATTCCATTGAACCCAAAATTCAATTTACTATTGAAAAAGAAATAGATGGATCTATTAATTTTCTTGATTTAAAAATAAGCCGGACAGGTAAAAATTTCACCTTTGACATTTTTCGTAAACCAACTTTTACAGATACAGTAATAAATTCTAATTCCACCCACCCTTTTAATACAAAAATGGCAGCCTTCCATAGCTTTATTCAAAGATTAATTACCGTCCCTTTATCCAAAGAGAATTTTAATAAAGAATTGAAAACCATTCAACAAATTGCCCATAACAACGGTTATAACATTAGTTACGACAATAGTTTACTTTACAAAAAAACAAAAGAAACTGAGTTTAGGTAAAATTTATGCAGGACAAGCGGTGGAAGATTGTAAAATTTATAGGAAAATACCCTATTTTTGAACTGTATGTAATAAAATCTCAGAACAACTAAAAACTGTAAATATTTCGGCGGCATTTTATAATGATTTTACTTTAAAAAATTTACTAGTTAACAATAAAATTATTGATAAGAATAAATTAAACAATAGCGGTATTTACGAAATTCAATGTAAAGACTGCGATTTTATTTACATCGGACAGACAGGCCGTAGTTTTAATATTAGATTTAAGGAACATGTGAGCTCTTGGAGATTAGGAAAAACCGTTTCTAATGTCGCGAAACACCTTATAGAAAATAAACACGGTATAACAATAGAATCTCTAAGGGTCTTACATGTTGCCAAGAAAGGATTAAAAATGGATTGTTTGGAGGCGATTGAAATAAATAAAGCATTAAAAGCGAACAAAAATCTTATGAACGAACAATTAGATCTCATTCATTCGCCTCTACTAAATTCTATTTAATCTTTTAATGGCAGTCCCTCAATATTTCTTAATGACCCGTTCACAAATGATATAAACTGTTTCCATCTCTAAAGTGATTGTAGGTACTTGCAGGTACCCCATGTATATGTATATAAGTGGATCGATTTTGAACTTTTCGTCACTTCTGACGATGGTGTAAAAACCGAAATGCGCATCAAGTATTAAATATAAAATTTTTCTTTGAAACAACCAAGTGTTTTTATTTACTATTTTTTTTTTGCTATATAATATCATCCATACATAATAAATATATTCTTCTGAATGTTCTTTAATTATTGTATTGAAATTTTTTTTTGCGAATTGGTCGCTGGGCAGTCTCGTGACGAAGCCAACCCCGAGAAAACGTGATAACAGCGTGAACAGCTGTTCAGTATGCAAAGTCAAATATTTGTTTAGACTTTTTTCTGGTGAATTATCGTTTATAAGTTTTGCTTGTTTTATTTGTTAGTGTTCCTTGTTTGTTATAAATAATTTTTGTTGCTAAATAATACAAAAAGTGAAAATTTCACTTTATTTTCAACACCTGAAAAGAGCGCTCAATAAAGCTTTAATTGAAGATGGCGCTTCGATCGGGCGCTATAAATTTGTACAAAAATTGTTTATAATAATTAAGAAGGACTGACACATAAAAGAAGCACAACAAATAAAGTATAATACACTAGAAAAAAGAAAATGTCAAAACCAAAATTTGATGTTGCACACTGAACAGCTGTTTACACTTTTGTCATTTTCAGTGCTTTCGTCACGTCGCTGCTCGAACTTTTCTTTTAATGGGACCAATAGTTAAACATATCATTGTAAAAAACTAATAAAACAAACCCATTGTTAAACAAAATATTGTGTATGAAGTGTTACATTAATTAAATTGTTTGTAAAAATACGAAAGACCAATGTAAATTAAATGAGAGTTTCATTATTAAACGAATTCTGTTAACGAGTATCCTAGTAACGACAAATAGTAAACAAAATACGTTGCAAGCAAATACAACAAACGTTAAACTGAGTGATTTTGTGTATCGTTTTGTCGTTATACACTGTTAAGTTGCAATTTTTCAATCTTATCGGTAAGAAATTATTTATTTATTTTGGATTCAACAATATTTTGATCTAAAAAGAATCAGCTAATTGTATTTGTTGGTTTTATTTTTCTAATTAATAGATAAAATATTATATGACACGAGTTTGCGAAGGGCTTTTATGTACTTCTTGAGATTAAGGCTCGCAACTTGTGCATAAAAACCTTACTTCACACACTTGTATCATAAATAACTTTATGGAGAGAATTAGTTAAGCCGTGAATCATATTGTAAATCGGGAAAAAATGATTTGGTTCATTATCAAGTCGAAAAATTAAATAAGTTTTCTTTACAAAAATTACATTATGGATATTGAAGTTTATAATAAAGGAATGTTACCTCCTTTAGTTAAAGTTTCATTCAACCAATGTTCAAAACGTCGTCATTACATGTAATTAGTAAATAAAAGCTAGGAAATCCAAACAACGAGAAAATTTTATTTAAATTTTTTCTCAATTTACAATAATTAACTTTATTTTTCTGATGTTAACTATAACAGACTTGTTATCATTTGCAAAATAGTAAACATCGAATATTGTGCTTTACAAGTACAGTGCTAATACAAGTACTCGCAAATGGCATCCAATATTATTTATTTTTAAAATTTTGTTTCTAAATTAATTAATTTCCTTTGAATTAAGTCTTTCTTAAGAAATGAAGGGGATAAAAAATTGACTTGTTATTCTTACGTATCATTCAAAATTGAAACATAATTTATATAAAAAAATATATTTATATTTTAATTTTGTTGCAGGTTGAACTAGTTAGATTTGAATCAAAATGGAGATTCCAGCTGACATATTAGATGAACTAAAATGCAGCAGCTGTGCGACGTATTTGTCTCGGGGCCCCGTGTACTTGCAGCATGACGGAGCTGCGGTCTGTAGCCGGTGCTATACCCCAAGTGTCCGGCCACTAGAAATACTCAGTACGAGGCGACGGCGAAGCTGCTGAAGTACCCGTGCAAGAACCGGGAGTTGGGCTGTACCGAGATGGTGCCCTTTGTACAGGAAGCGGAAGTGATCGCGCACGAGGAAGTGTGCGAGCACCGGGAGTATGTCTGCCCGGTGCTCGGCTGCGACTGGCTGGGCCCCAGGGCGACCATGTTGGCGCACTGCCGCAACCGACACCCGGACAGCGTGCTCGAGAACCCCTGCAGCCTCACGCACGACATCACCAAGGCCAGTCTGCATAACTACATCATATCTGCCTTTCACTTGCTGTTCTTGTTGCACACAAGGGTTTGTGTGACAACAGGCAAAATCTTCCACGCAGTTCGGTTGCTGGACGCGTCTGCGGAGGCTGCGAATTTTCACTTTACTTTGGACATCAAGCGCGGTATTGAACAGTTGACAAAGGCAGGACAAGTGACGCCTCAAGGCTGCCTGGCGATCCAGGAAGACACTTCATTAGCAGTAAACATCAATGGCATCCTGGACGTGATGGGCGGCTTCGACGCCACCACGTTCACCGTGACGGTGAAGCAGAGGGTAAGCGACGCAGTCAATCAGCTGGCGAGGGCGATGGAGAAGTGCGGGAAGTGCAAGGCGGAAGTGACGGTGTTCCTGTACCGTGACAACAATGGTTGGCGATGCAAGCGCTGCGTCCCCGCTAGGCGAGCCTGCAAGCAGGGCTGCGCGCACACCGACATCAACGACAAGTGCTGGAAACACCAGGGGTATTTCTGCCAGCAGCGTACCGAGTGTTACATATGCAATGTGGCGGTGTCTCCAGGCTCATTGTCCGCGCACTACGGCTCTGCGCACCAGGACATCACGCATCAAGCCGGCTCCACGTGGCGGGTAACTGAGACTGGTTCTTACTACGATTACGATTACAAGTACTGTCTCGTGTCTAGTGTTGAAGGCATCGCGGTGTGTCAGTACTACCTGGACAAATCACAATTTATACTCAATGTATACACCTCGATATCAAGTGAGCGACTGAAAGAGTTTCGTTGCTCGGTGCGGGTCACTAATCCCTCCACTGGACACGCGCACACTTTCACACCTGATGCAGTGTACAATAATTCGTATGATTGGCGCATTGTAATTACGAAAGACGAGTGTTCCTGGTGGAACGTTGCGTTTGATGTCTGTGTGAACATCACGAAGATATAAGTTATCCGTATTATGTAATATTTGTATTTTCAGATTAAACTTTATTCTACTTAATAAGTAAACAGAATTTGCCAACCATCTACCTCACTTTTTTAACTTATTTTGTTTAAAAAAATAGAAAGTCCGGTAAATGTGGACACAAAAAACTTAACCAAAGAATGATTAAAAAGTGTACAATTTTTGCACTTTTCACTATCTTTTCATGTCTTCAAACAAACAACTTGATAATGATGAGCTATTTGGTTCACATGTCCTGTTTAGAGGTTAAATACTATAACTACAAGTTAAAAATAATAATACATATGTAAAAATGTTTCCTGTAAAACTTAAAATAAAATACATTCGTATATTTTTATATTTGTTATTTTAGTGACATATTACTTTTTATATACATTTATAAATAAAACTCAAGTTTGTATCTGTCAATATGTTTGTTTTATTATCGCATCACACAAGAACAGTTTTGTACAATTTGGAGACAAGTTTTTTCTTTGTAAGTCGAAAAGTAAGCTTAGTTCGTTCTGAGCTCATTCAACCAGGATCAATGTGGAGGTTGCTTTATTCTTTTGTGGTAAAGATACAAACTAAATTTAGCAATATTAGAAAATGTAAATTCTGTCGGGAAAACGGGAATTTTTCGAGAAACTAGTTAATAATAACATAATAAAGTAAAAAAACATGGCAAAGATTTTGTACTTAAAACGTTTACATTGGTATTGGATTGACACTTTTAAAACACAACCTAAAATTTAATGTCAGATTAAAATATTTATTACTTTATAAAATTTAATAACCAAATTCTATAATACATAAATATAAATTTATCTTAACACACGAAAAATATTACCTACATTATTGAAATATTTAATTTTATAAAATAAAACTCAAAAAGTATACATTATATATGTATTATTATATATAAATTAATAATATATGAAAATACAATGCACATTACCCAGTGGCGGCGCTAGGCTCTTAAATCTAGGGGGGGTCAGTAGGGACCAGGAAGATAATTAGGGGGGCATATATTTTTTATCATTTTAATAATAAATAATAATGTTGTCAATATTAAATTTATTTGGTAGCAAACCAAATATAAATATAATATAGAGTAGAATCTCTTATAGCATGCTCTCCTACAACACCCCAACTAAATTTACGACTCATCAGTCTATTACAACACGTCAAAAATCTCACATATAACACGTGAAATAACACAAAATCGACGCTTTTTACTGTAACGTGCTTTAATACAGTCGGGCGTCTCCTACTGCACGAATCTTTTACAACACGAAACGAGTTAGCGCGTGCTGTAGGAGATTCTACTATATAAATAATAAATAATAAACTAAAACAAGCATATTATTTAAAAATAAAACGAAAAATGTTCTCTAATATAATTAAAAGAAAATATGATAAATACAAAACACAGTTGTGATTTAGTTGTACTAATTTAATCCTTCGGTTTTTATTTAAACTTGCAAATTTGTCTACAACTTCATTAAGGTCTATTAACTTTGATATGTCTTTTTCTACACTTAATATACTAATGTTGTTTAATCTTTCATTTGTCATTCTTGTTCTTAAACAACTTTTAATTCTTCTTAAAGAGGAAAATGATCTTTCACACGAAGCTGTTGATACAGGCATTAAAATACAAATTTTTACCAAATTATAAATGCATTCAAATGCTTGCTTATATTGTTCAACGAATGACAGGAACTCCATGAGTGATTTAATATTTTTATTTTCCTCCCTACACAAAAGTTTCTTAACTAGCGTTATTTCTGAGTCTAAACAATCATAATTTATTTTATAATGTTCTGCTAATTTAGTTAAGGTGAACCATACGGGCTGAAGATAATAACAGAACAGTGGCGGAACGACGATCTGCCTCGATCTATTTGAAATAAAATATCTTTTTTATTATATATGAAACATATTATTTATTGCACATATTCTTGTAGTCTAAGGTTCAAAATTATATAATATTATTACTAATTTGACATATCTTTCATATAATAAAAGAAAATAAATTATATATCACACCAAATTTAATTTGAATTTATTCAAAAATAGAACTACGATATCAATATAAAAAAAACAGTAAATTATAAATACGACAGACTAAGCCTGATGAAATTTGCAGCCAAATTAAACACGAAAATTTTTAGCAAAAAAATAAAATAGGCAAAAATACCATAAAAAACAGAGTTTTTCTTTTTTTTTCTCAAAAGTGTTGTGTTTAATTTGGCTGATTTTTTTTATGTTATAGACAATCTTAATTCTAAATATACATATTTTTTTTATTGAAAACGTAGGGCCCAATTTTGAGAAAATCTGACTCAAAATTGTGAATTTGGCTGCTTTATTTATATAATTTTTTTCATATATTTTCATTATTTATTTGCTCTTAAATAGTATTTATTCATGAACTACAATGTTATAAGAAAGTAATACACTGCTTTATATTTATCTATATAATGACATTTGTAAGAAATTAATTGTTGAAATTCAAATTTGCATAGATTTATTGTTGGTGTTCTTGAATCATAAGTTTTCGTTGTGTGATTCGGATTTTTGATGACGTATGATGTACACTCAAGTATCGAAATTTCAGTGTAAATTAAATTTGGCTACCAGATATGTAAAAATGTTTTAAGATTGAGTATTAATGATAATAATAGTGAATATATTATATGTTGTTTGCAAAATAATCAAGTTTTACAAAATAATAAAGTTTTTGGATTCAAATGTACGTAAGGTAAGTAGAATTGTATTTATAAGTGTTTATTTATTAATATTAAAGTTTTTATTTAACAGTTTTGAAGCGGACACTTCCTTAATAAGATTAGGCTGACAAAGTAAATACATCAGAACTATCGAAATGTTGCCCAGGAATAAACTATACATTCCATAAATTAAGTCTACTTTCGCTTTATTTATATTTTTATATTGCAAGAATTTTTTACCTAATTTTACTATAAATTAATAGCAATGTTAAGTGTAGATATCAACAAGCACAATGAGTTGAAAATAAAAATGCGTGGACAATCTGAAAACATGTTATGGATGGAGGAAATGAAGCATAGATTAACCACTTCAAACTTTGGTGAAGTGTGTAAACGAAAACTTCCAGCTGGACCACTTGTAGAAAGAATGCTTTACGTTCGAAATATTACAACTGCAGCAACTGATTTGGGTAAAACTAGAGAATCTGTGGCAATACAAGTTCATGAGCAGGTAACTGGAGTTACAGTAACACCATGTGGTTTATTTGTAAATTTAGAACCTAATGCAGGATATTTAGCTGTTTCGCCAGATGGTTTAGTTGATCAAAATGTTCATACACAGCTCGACATTAGTCACCAAAAGAAGCTGCTGTTAAAATAAAAACTTCTGTTTTAGATAGTGATAAGTTAAAATGAAAGACGAATCACAATTATTATTACCAAATACAAGGCCAGTTGTTCATAACAGGACGAGAGGAATGTGATTTTATTATTTGGACACCTTTGGGTATAGAAATAGAGACAATAAAAATGGATGATGAATGTTAAATGAATGCTTCCAATATTAAAGACATTTTATGTAAAAGAACTTGCTCCAGAAATCGTTGATTCACGAAAAGAACGAAGTATATCGATCAGGAATATGTCACAGAATCCATAGAAACAGTTACAGTTTGATTTTTCTGTCAAATACTTTTTCTTACGCTCTTTAAAAGGAAAGAATTTCTTTAGCAGAAAGACATTTTCTGCCGTTCACGTGAGTCAGAGAAATTATATGATAGAATGGGTAAATATTCCGGCATTTGAAGAAAAAATGGCATACTTTATGTGCAGTGAAAGTGACGTTTTGTGCTTCATCTGTAGTTAATGGACGAGTGCACAAAAAGTATCACTTTAGTTCCTTATAAAATAATATACTATTATATATGCTTATGTGTAAATGAAATAAAAATGTTTTTATTTTTATATTATAATATCAAATAAAATACTGTATTTTATTAAATTTTAGTTTTTATTGTGTTGACATCATATAGAAATATTTCCTGTGATTTTAAATAATGTTCTTGAAAATCTTCAAGTTTGTATAGTTTTTAAACGCGCTCCAATACTCTTTCCACTATTCTATACAGATTTTTTCTGATTTTCTGTGATTGGTCAAATCTACATTTTTGTCAGGACCGCAAGAAACCTTACATACACGATAACAAATTGTTGGTTGACGAACTTCTGCCCGTATTTTATTGAGGAATAAATCATCTGTGCGGTCAAAAGCTTGTAATGATTTTAAAATAGTATCATTTTTTGTAAATCTTTCTTTTAATTCAATTATAATTTTATCTAGTATAGGGATGTATAACTTAAGTTTGACAACATCTTTCTCATTTTTTACTTCTATGTCTACAGAATCATCTATTTCACAATCTACTATAAACTCTTGTAACCATTTTGCAATAGATTTCATTGTTTTTGTTTTGTAAAAAAAGTCGTTTTTATCCAAATCAAGAGACAAAAAATATTATTTGCAGATTTTCATATAGAATTCAATTCATTATCATTGTTTAGTAAGTTTTGAAATTCATTAATTGTTTCTTGAACTAAATTTAAACCTTTTACATAATTCATATCAGGGAATTGGAGATAATTAGATACAGTTGTAACTAATTTTAAAATTTTTATAAAAATAAGCAGTAAAACAATAAATTCTTTATCAATTTGTAAAAGAAAACCTTTTGCTTCACATCTTCTATCCTTTTTTACATCAGTTTTAGAAATAAAATTGTTTAATGTTATAAAAATAGATTAAATTGTTTCTAAAACAGTCTCGCATGCTCTGAACTGAACAGTCCATCGCGTATCATATATCCTTTTTAATTCTCGAGCCTGTTTTGTAGGATAAATTTGTTTTTGAGTATTTAAAAATAGAGGATGAATTGTAGAGTTTGACATAAATGTATATAATTTTTCAAGATTAGAAAAAAAAATAGCCGACTTTTTCAAATGTTTGCAAAAATCAACAACTAAATTTAATTTATGGTTAAAACAATGAATATATACTGCTTGCGGAACAATACTTTAAATATAATTTTGCACGCCACATAAATGACCACTTATTACAGCAGCACCATCGTATCCTTGTGCTACACAATTGCTTAATGAAATATTATTTTCATCTAATATTGTTTTTATATAATTTGCAAAACTAGCAGCATCTAGCATACCGTTTGACCTTTGAAACCCTAAATACCTCTCCTGAATTGCATTTTGATGCAGTTATTTGTTCATCTTTATTTCACTCTTTTGTTTCGTCAGACATTATTGCAAGAAATGTTGATTCCTTTACATCGTCTGAAATTTTTTTACGTACAATGGTCGCCATAATAGAAATTAATAAATTTTGGATATCATGATGTATGTATTTAGCATTATTTGAACTATCCTGTAACTTTTTTTGTACTATGGTGTCATGTTTATTTATCAATAACATTAATTCTCTTAAATTACCTTTCTTTAAACTTAAAACACTTTCATCATGAGCACGTTGAGCAATATCTTGCGTACATGTAAATAATAAACACTCACATAAAGTTTTGATGTAGTGTCTATTTTCTTTAATTTCATTTTGGTATTGATCATTCACCATTTGTTCAATATTTGTTTTCTATTTCTTTAATTTCATATAATTTACATATTTTATAACACACATTTTATGTTGTTCAGATTTATCATGTTTTACTAGTTCTTTACTTGAATCAAGTGCATTCTTCCAGTTGCGAAACCCTTCATTCACAAAAATATTTCCTTGATTTACACCATGGAAAAATCGGCAGTATAAATAGAAAACAATGTCTTTTAATACACTATACTCCAACCATGTGAATTTTTTAAACCACGTTGATTTAAAGCTTCTTTCACCTTGTTTAACTTTTGGATACTGTGATAGTATCGGCTGATGTGGTCCTTCTTCAGGAGTCTGTGACAAGTCGCTAGGTCCAGAAATAGAAAGAATTGTTTATTCCGGTTCATGTCTCACTGTTGAGGTATGTACGCCAGTTTCATTATCATCACTTATATCATCCTCACTAGTTTTATTTTCACAAGAACTAGACTCACTATCACTTTCTTCAGTATCACTTAAGTTACAAAATGTCACCATTTCATTCGTTTTAAATATATTTTTTAAATTACTGCTTGTACTGACGATACTGGTCGAAGGAACGAAAGTATCAGTTTTTAATTTTTTTTTATCTGATTCAGATAAAAAATAATTTTTAATATTATTTTTGCGCTTCATATTTATTTTTACTTTACTCTTTGACCACAAAATAACGAATGAGCATTGAAGATTTTCATCACTCGTATAAATACCAAAATTTGTAAAACATGTTTGAACTTGCTAAACTATGCACGTGGACGAGTAAGTAAAGTATAGAACAATCTTAACAAGGAATTACATTGTGTTTCTTTCAGTGTTTCTGTCTTTTTTAAATGTTAAGATGTTAAAAGAAATATTACTAGCAAAACTTATTAGATTGACACTAAAAGTCAGGGGGAGGGCAACCAGTGGGCTACTAAAAATTTTAGGGGGCGGGAGCCCCTCTGGACCCCCCGCTAGCGCCGCCACTATTACGGGGCTACGTTATGTTTTAAATATCGAAGAATATAACCCTCAAAATGTTCGTAATACGAAGTAGCTGTTCAATGGTGGAGGAAAGGTTCAATTTAAATGAAAGAATTAAATTCATTCCAAAAGACATGACTATGACGTCATACCTTGTGCATTTATTGAAACGCATGTAATCGACAAAAAATAATTTATCATTTGAATTTACACGTAGTGTGAACAGAGTGATTTGACCACAAAGTTCTGTCGTGAAATAAATATTAAAATAGTTCTCTGATATTCATTTTACGTAAGAGGAAAAACAAGACAAAAACCCCAAACAGAGAGAAAAAACCATTATTCAAAATATTATCAAAATAAATCAGAATATTTCTTGTACAAACAAAGTTACATATTTTATATATTTCATTCAAAATATTGCAGAAGTAATACTTCAAGACTCAGCACAATAATTTGCCAATGTAGCAATATCTTTGTTTAAGCATTGTTAAATCGGTGCATCAGTATTGTTGAAATTGTTGTAATTATAAGTTGGCCCTGAGGCAACGACGAATGAAGGGTTTTCTTTTATTGATAACCAATGTTCATTCCTGGGGAGTTTCTTTGTAGGTAACCAATGCCCAGTTTTGTGTCGTTTTTATAAATAATTATCAAGAAATACATAATCAGTAAAATAGTTCTGATAATTCAAATTTATATCTTTGTGCCTTTTTTAAAGTATTAAATAATACTAAAATGCATTATTCAACATAATAGCAGCTTTTATAAGTACTTTAAGTAAAATTGCATTGTTCCTGTGACCAGTACCAATAACAATCTATTACTGATTCATATTATGAAGTCAGAAAAGTTAATTGAAATGTGTATTTCGTATGGAAAGTTTCACCAGCAGCCTGGCCAAGCCAATACTTGACAATCAGGTGACAATATTTTAAGAGCCTAAAAATTATTATAAATTAAATATTTTTCCCAATTGTTTTTATTATTTTAATTAAATCGCTTTCTACAGAAATATTAAGAATTGCACGTCACAGTTTATCTTCTCATATAGTTTTCTTACAACGAAACAAATTTAAATGAATATACCCGTAGCTTCCACAAAAGTGAACAGCTCAACCGCTGAATGTTTGTAACCATGGACTACTAATAAATTTTATACAATGTCCTCGGATGTAGCATCAGTAACTTATATTATCCACCGCTAAATTGCAGCACTTGTCCATTTCGAAACTCTTAATTTCACGTCTAATTAGTAATTGTTTGCACGCAGCAGGAAGTTGTTTGCAAGTGGGATTGCCCGAATAATCGCCCCTACTCCTCACTGACTAAATGTGACTTGGTGATTGGAATGAAAGTGTTTGCACTTGCACAGTAAATAAGAAATACGTAACTAAAATAATATGAATTTAAAAAAAAATTATGATAATAATAATGCAAGTAATTACAAAATTACAAAATTCACTTTATTTAAAAAATTTTAAATAACGAAAAATTTTAAACCGGCTACAAAAGTTACTGAATGATTTAATGCACTTAAATTTTCCTTTTTTCATCTCTTCTTTTATAATTTCATCTTCTTCACTTGATGATTTTGAAAGAACGGTCAAAATGTTATAATACTTTTTAATTTTAAGTAATCCATTTGTAACTTTAACAATTTTGCCCGCCACCACCATATCATTCGGTTCCAAAAGATTTTTAAAATTTTGCAAGGTTAAAATTTTGATAAATTGATTGAAATATATTCCAGATTCATTTTTAAATTTATAATCCCCAATAAGAATTACATGAAATTTAAACCTGCCAGGGAGCCGAAATTTACTGAAAAATTGTACCACTTCTTCATTCAGCCAATTTTGATATAGTGGTTTAGCTATCCAAAGTTTTATGTTGCAGATGAAAATATCAACTAATTTAGTATCTTGAATTGTTTCAAATATATTCCCGTTATTATTGAAAGCAAAGCACTCACAAATTTTGCCAAATCTTCCGTCTTCTAAAATAACTTGTTCTTGTTTGATTTCTAGGAAGATAATAACGATATTATTAATAATGATATAGATTATTTGTTCAAATATGTGAAATTATATACGACTTACGGTCTTCTGTAGCCGGTACGCCGTGACTTTCCCATGAATACGTGTAAAACTTCGAATTTTGCTGTGATAATATAATGTCATTATTATTACAATGGAATTTAGATTTCTTTTCTTTTTTCAGTCCGAAACAAGATCGTATCAACTTAATAAAATTGCACATTTTATTAAAAAAATTATAGTATCCTAGGAAACTACCATTAATATTAGTAGTGTTTGTTAAACAATTTCAATTGTAATTGTGCGGTTTTGTCATGGTTACGAAATCGTGTTTAAGAACTGAAACTATCAGGTCTATTCTGTAAGCATTCGTTAAGTCATAGCGTTTCGTTATTTAACGAAAAATCGTTATTATAACGAAGTTTGTTTAAATGGTATTCAGTAACTTAAAATTCGTTATTTTATAACAAAATTTGTAACGAATTTCGTTAAGATCCTCAAAAAAATAACGAATGCAAAATAGCATTCGTTATGATATTTTATCACGTGTCACGTGTGAATTACGAAAATGGATAATCAAAGCGATTTAATTTTATTTCTTTACTATCTTAAAGAAAATAATGATAGGTTAAATTATACTTTAATAAACAGATATTGAACAAGTATAATCTTAAATTATTTGCTTTAAGACGAAATAATTACTATTATTACACATGCCGGTTTTATAAATAAATATGAGCTCCAGTTAAATTTACTTCGATACTGATCAAGCCTAAATGATAATAACATTTTTGGCAGCAATGTTAAATGATGTCATAAAATATTTTAACATAACTTACATTTATTAAAAACAAATAAATTTATTGCTGATCTAAAATTGAGTGAAGCTTAAATTTATTTATAAGACCGGGCATAAATGAAATAATTATCTTACGTATAAAGTTTCAGGATATAAATTAATTATAAATTATAATTAATAATATTGTTTATTTCTTGTTTATTGTTGTTAAATATATTTAATTGTTCAGGAACATGTAATTTACTGTCAACAAAATATAATATAAAGAAATAATATATTTAACAATCTCATTTCTCTAACAAACTTAAATTTCTTATGGGAACCAAAAATAACAACTTTTTAGCAAAACTAAAAGATCATAAAAATCTTAAATCTAAGACCGTTGTCACACGAGGCAACTAGGTGGCCGTCACTTTTAAAAACCATTGTTTAATTGTTGCCCGATAGGCCAATGGTCTTCTACAAGTTACGGTAAAGCGATTACCGCCACTTAGTTCGCTCGTCTGAAAGCGGATTAACAAAACTAAATACATTAATTTTCCGATGAAGCATCGTCAATTTCTATTTTCTCATGTTCTTCATTATCAGTTCCTTGTTGCATAACAGTCACATTTTCTTCGTTTTCTGTGACTTTTTCATTATCGTTGTACGCGCTTCTTACTTCAGTCCTTTCTTGAATTTTGTATGATAAATTTTTAGGTTTTCGCTTAGTTGCAGAACTTCTAACCATACCGCTCTCATTTCGCTTTGTTGAATTACGTATAGCGTTTTTAAAAGAGTCTTCGCAGTCTCTTAAAGTAAAATCTGAATCATATAAACGAACCACTCTAAAAAAAAGATTTATAACTTTTTTATAAATTTTTAACGGTATTTTTTTCTTTTTTGTCTCGAGCACCTCCAGCCCAGGAACAAAGTGTCATGAACTTTCGTGAAAATATTCTCTCAACAAGTACATAGCAATTATTTATGCCCTTTCCAGATCCTTTTCTTCCACATATATAACTCATTTTTTGAACCAATTCTTCCAATACTTTTTTATCTGCCTGCTTTCGTTCTAATTCTTCTAAATCATCTGAATTTTCAATCCGTTCCATGACATCAGCGTCCTTTTCTATTGCTTTGGCTAGAGTTGGGCTACTGGACATACTGTGACTTATATTATTGCCAATTAAATCAATCATAGCCTCGAACTTCGCAAACTGCTGTATTATTAATATTTGATTTTCTGTAAGTAGTGTAGAAAGGCCGGTTCTGGATCGGAAGTAAATAAGATAAGGACACCATGTCATCATGTTAGTTGAAAACACTGATCGCAGCAACCAACATAGCAGTAGTGTAAAGAGGGTGCAAAACTACAAAAAATAGAAATACATTATTTTCTAAAGTATATAAAATAGGAAAGATAAGACTAAGATTACGATTAAGAATAAGAAAGGTTTTAGTTAATTACAAATCAATTATACAAATTATGCAGTTGTATTATAAATAATAATGATATTAAGTAAACAATATTAATATTGCGAATTATGAAAAATACTGAGATACTTACGGATGTGCATATGATAATTTGTACAGGAAGTTTGATTTGATATTTATGTATCATAAAATATATGGGAATATATGTTTAGTATACAAACTATTTTCGCAGCATTTCGTAAGTGTGAAAAATAAATAATATATTTTTTGAAAATTAAATAATTTTGTTTATTTATAGAATTAGTACTACAAGTGAGACACTATTTAGGGAGCATGAATGCCAACCTATAGTAAGTATTTTTTTAATTAATTAATTAATTAATTAAAAGTTGTATTTATTTTTGTCTTCATAAATTGAATTTAAGATAGATAAGTTAATTAATTTACATTCAAAAATATTATCAAGTATTTTATGTATATCTTCCATAAATAAATTCTTTTCTTTTCACTTTACGGGTAATTTTTTTTTACAAAAAAATGTACTTGTAATTAGTTCGCAAATATTTTCAAAAATATCTTTGATCACTGTAACCGGTACGAAATATTTACACTGCAATTTCAAGAAAAATATTACTTTGCAATTCATCAACAGAAATATTTTGATCTCTGGTATCTGAGTCAGAAACTAAAATATCGGATCTATCTTCTGCGTTGTCATTTTGATACTCAGTAGTTTGACAAGAAGAAGGAACATATGTACTTTTTTGTATAATTATTTTTGACAACAATTTGTAATGTGTTCTAGTAATATGTGAACGAAATGTAGAACATTTTGTGTATTTTTTTGTGGAGCAATTATCAATTGGACATTGTACTTGTAGTCCATTTTTAATATGTGCACAAACATGCTGTATTAGTAAATGAAGAGAACTGAAATGTTTTTTACAATTTTTGCAAGCTAAAATATGACTTGTGCTGACATTATAAGGTTCAGCCCTGTTGTGAGACCGCAAAACATGTGATTTGTAATATTTACGAAATTGTTGCAAACAATTTGAAAAATAACATGTAAATACAAAATTAGAAACATTTCTGTGACGATATACATGCTTATAATATAAAATTACTGACGAAAATTCTAAACAACAAATTCTGCAATGCATACCTTTTACTTTTTGTTTGTTCAATATGTAAGACAACCTGAAACAATATTTAGTTATTAAAATTACATTCAAAATATTATATCAAATTGAGGGATGTCTATGCCAGTTACCACCACTAAACGTGGTAGTACAAACAAGAGATGGCATTGATTATTTTTAATTAAACCATTAATTATTTCCATACAAAAATGGGGTAGCTAGCTCAGTGGTATCAAGTCGGCCTGTGGATCCTGAGAACCCTGGATCGATTCCCATAGGCGACAAACAATTTTCATTATTTCAAAACTATCTCTGTAGCTCCCCCACTACTCATATCTATGGAGTCGTGATTTGACGACAGGTAACTGCACTTCACGCTCAAAATATATCACTTACCGAAATCTTCTTCGGCTGAGTGCCACACCCAGTAATGGGTAGAAGGCGTGATGATATATTTATATTTATTTATTTATCTAAAAAAAATAATTAAATTCAAATGATTGACATAAAAAGTTATAATAATTGACTTAATCGGTTATGTTGTAATGCTATAATTCACAGAAATATTTCAGGTATAAGTAGTAAGAATAATGATTGAATTACTTACGTTTTCAAATTTTTATTTCGATTTCCTAATCGTGAAGAAGCAGATACAAATTTTTAATTTGGACAGACAATTTTACGTGACGTTCTTGAAGTCATGCCTACAATTTACATAAATTATGTACTATTACATAAGTATATCCAGATTCATAGAAGTGTTGTCATTGGTATAATTAATTAATACACAAATATATTATAATGTATATCTAACCCATATTATAACAAATTATTTATTTTTCACTTAGGTATCAATAATTCAGAACAAAATTTCAAGATTATAAGCTGCACTATTAGAACATGAGTTTATTATAAAACAATAGTATCGGATAAAGTTGTAGTGAAATAATGAACTTAAGGTGAACCATACGGGCTGAAGTTAGTATCACAACGATGATTTGCCTTGATCGCTTTGTAACAAAATATTAGTAGCGTTCGATTTGCAAACAATCTCACCTCAGTTCATTTCAACTGAGTTGAGATTGTCTGAAATGAGATGATATTTTTTCGATCACAAATCGAACGGGTTTTGACAAGTCTGAACTGAGTCGGTTACGTGACGAACGTTGTAGTATCATTTCGCGGACAACACATGATTTGCTTGATGTTTTTGTTGGCAGTTAGCTGTGAGACATGATTTATAATAACATGTACAATTTTAAAAAAATATTAAATAACTTCCAAATATTCAAACTACAAACAAAACATAACGAATTCTACCCCCACTCTAACTGAGTAGAAAATCTCAGTACGCATCAGTGAAATAGGTAGTGCAGCATCGGCAAGGGGGGAAGTGAGTGTCTCACTTGATTTCAGTTATGTCAGTGCAAATAGAACAGCACAAAAAAGCTGTCAAACTGAGGTGAGGTGAAATTAACTGAGATTTGGTGCAAATCGAACGCTACTATTATTCTTATTATGAATGAAACTTATTATATATTATACATAATGTTAAAGCCAATATATTAAAGTATGGTACTAAACTAAATACCATTAATGTTATGTACGAATGTTAGAAGAAATTACACTCAAAATTTGAATTTTATTCTCAAAAATGTGCCAACAATTTTAATTAAAAAATTCTCTATGCTTAAGAATATGGTCTTCTATAATATAGTAAATTTTTATCCAATTTGATTGTGGAACTTTGGAGAAAAAAAATAAAATATTTGAAAAAACGCTCAAAACAGGACTTTTTCGAGTATTTTTAGTTTTTTCTCAAAAGTCCCCCGATCAAATTGAACAAAAAAAAATTGTATTATAGAAGGTCTGAGTTCTAAATATAGAGAATTTTTAAATTCAAATTGAACTACACATTTTTGACAAAATCAGACTTAAAATTTTGATATCATGATCTCTTACACTTCAATTTCAATTTATTTATATTACAAAGATTAAACATTCTTTTTAATACCTTTATCAAAAAGCTGCATGTTCAAAGATTATGTAGTACTACTTGTTTCCTATTTTGGATAAGATTAAATATATGAAATATTTTTTTTAAAATTTGAATTTGTTATTGCTACTTCCCGAAATTATCATTTTCCACAAGTGGTGCTGGCTTTTACGTACACTCAGTATTAAAATGATCTGGAAGTATGACAGCTGTCATAATCATGTGTGTCAAGATGTGCTACATAGAGGTATACATGAAAATATATAAGCATTTCAGAATTTGTGGTTTGAAATATGTCTAGTTTTGTTTTTCATGTTATATTATATTATAATATTGAAAGTCATGGGTACTTTTTTATAATAACATATTTTATCAATTTTAGGAGAGCATACTAGTGGAACAGGATTATGTGTAATATTAAAATGTATTATTTATCTCTCAATAAACGATATTTTCAACATAAAAGTTTTTAATTGTACGGTTATAGAAAGTATTTCATTTCTAACCTCAAACATTCCATCAAAATAAAATGCAAATAAAATATTTGTGATATTGTAACAGTTTAGGTAAGTTGCTATAAATCTTAAGTCTTTATTTATTTTCTTACTAATATTTATAAATTTCAGAAGATTTAAAAAAAAAACATACATGTTCAAGAAAATAGCTGATTGTCCTTCAAACTATTATTTTAAAGAACACAATACATTGGAGGAATTCATTGAGAAGGTATATTTGATGTCTGTGTTCATTTAAACATTTCTCATTTTATATGTCGTATTTAGTGGCTACATAACATTCACCGGCAACATTGTTTTCGGAGCGCAAAATATATGACTATTTGCTACAATAGTTTCATTCACCAAGTGCGTTGATGAATTTAAAGCCGCCATATTCTGGAACATAGACCATTTGCAATAGTGGCATAAGCTCAAGCTGTAACGGTGTGCAGATTCCAACCAATGAAGCTGATTAAGCAACCTGGCACATCTGTACCCAGTGAGAAGATCTTCAAGATGCCATCTTTTCAATATTACTGTACATCATCTACAACGCCGATATTTGAAAACCACTATATTTATACTAGTCTGTACAACAGGAACTTAATCCCAATTACAGTACAGGATTCGGACTCACCTAGCCGCAGTGTGATAGCTCATAGACAGTTACATGCAATTGAATCAAATAGTTATCGTAATTCAATAGCATATCTAGGTGCAGTGAATACGTCGCGAAAAACTAAATGTGACATGTTTCGCTACCGATGCTCAAGCGACACACGAGTCAACATAATTATAATTATCTTATGAGGTAGAACTTTACATACGTTTCTCATATTATATACTTAGATAAGATATTAAAATGTCACACAGTACCAGATCTATTTAATAACTATTGTTAACGGCCATGGCACAACTCGTTGGTACTGATCCAAGCGATCACGTGAGCTGAGGAACATGGCGCGCGGGAAGTATTTGGATGGCTGACCGACCAGTGAAACCCACGTTGCTGTTGACAACACCTAAAAGTGAATCAGGGCATAATGGTGGCATATGATCTGAGTAGTTGGTACGTCAAGAAGTCACTTAAAAAAAAAAACTATTTGTGTACGTAGATGAAAATAATTATGACACAAGGACGAAAAATGCAGTTTTTAGAATGAATTCAGGAAATTTTTGGACGAGACGAAGTCTAATTCGGCAACCGTATTAGTGTGTACGTAACACAAACTGAAAGTGTCATTACTGGGCTTCCAAAGCTCGCCTATGGTTCACTCTGGAATATTCTTGTTCTCACCCAGTACAAAAATCACAGTTTTCCAAGTCATAATAAAAAAATTTCTATGGATATATAAACAGAATGGCAAGTTTTTCAAAATGCCATTTTAATCTTTTGAATATAAAATTAAATGTTCGTTTGTTGTGCATAAAATACTGTAAGTACCACGGGTGATATTTGAGTTTCTGATCTTAAGCATGTTATTAGCACTCGATGGTTTGCATTTTGTGCTAATAATCATGCCTCGGGCCGGAAATGCCTGTTTTCACCCTTGATACATAAAATAGTTTTTCTTCAAACGTTAGAAAATGATAACCTATCAGAAACATAGAAACAGTTAAAGTTTGATTTTTCTGTCAAATACTTTTTCTGGCGCTCGTTAAAATAAAGGAATTTGTTTAGTTACCAGCTGCAGAAAATGTCTTTCTGCCGCTAACGAGTGTTAGAGAAATTATATGACATAATGGGTAAATATTCTGGCGTTTGAAGAAAAAATGGCATATTTTATACGCAGTGAAAGTGACGATTTGTGCCTCATCTGTAGTTAATGGATGAGCGCACATATAGTTTCACTTCAACTCCTTATAAAATAATATGTATGATTATGTATAACTGAAATAAAAATGTGAGTAAAATGTTTTTATTTTTATATTATAATATCAAATAAAATACTATATTTTATTAAATTTTAGTTTTTATTGTGTTGACATCATATAGAAATATTTCCTGTGATTTAAAATAATTTTCTTGAAAATCTTCAAGTTTGTATAGTTTTTAAACCCGCGCCAATACTCCTACTATTCTATACACATTTTTTTTAATTTTCTGTGATTGGTCAGAGCTACATTTTTGTCAGAACCGCAAGATACCCTACATACACAATAACAAATTGTTGGTTAACGAACTTCAGCCCGTATGTTTCACCTTCATATTCAATATTAACATTAAAAATACTTACGTTTTCAAGCACTTATCGGAAAAAATTAGACGACACAGATCACAACAGTTGTTAGTTACTAACAAGTTCAGACAAGACCAAGACAAAACTATTTTGCATTGCACTGCGCCTATCACATACCTGCAATATACAAACACTATGTACATTTACATAAAGTTGGATAAAATTACACAAGTTATACACATGTTTTTTCATTTAAATCATAATAACAGTAAATACATAATATATATAGTAATTAACTAAACTCTTGAAAATTGTCCATTATTGGCTTAATTTATTAATTATTTATCTGATTATATATTTCAAATAAAATTATAGGTTATACTTGTTTCAAATACAATGTAATAATGTTAAAAATGCAATTTTAAACTAATAGACAATAATTTTTAAATAATTGCGTTTTAAAGTTGTAATAGTAAAATTGTAGACAAGAATACAAGTCACACAATAAATTCAAAACAGTTCAAATTATTATTGCACAATATTATCTAGCGACCAAGGGACAAGGAATATGTACTTTGACCAATGTGTAGTATCTTGACGTTTCGCGTTAAATTAAAATTCCTATTTTATTCCGTAAAATGAATAAATTACTACTAAATGATTGAATATAATATGTTCTGTCGCTGAGCTTTAATAAATATAAATTAAAAAAAGTTATAGCAATGATAGTTCTTTACTATTCAATAAAAAGAGAATTTACGTACCTATTTTATGCTTAAATTTCTATACTTCATATAATAAAATTCCTCTTCAAACTTCGACGTTCATAAGTAATGTACTTCTACATAATTCATTTGTAAGAGCAGTCACGAATATTGTTATTGTATCGTAAGTATGTATTATTACATAATTGAATATATCGTGTTTACGATTCCATTATAATATGTAAGTATTTGTATGAATAATGCATAAGATTTATGTGTTTCTACATATAATACGTACAATTTCAAAATAAAGTAATATTACATAAAATTTATGTGTGTATTACATACATATGAATAGTACATAAAATATTATGTAAAATTTTACATATATTTTACGGATTATCACATATACATTTTACAGTGTAATTTGGAAACATTGCTTCACTGTTTTGCTAATATTATTTACTAGTTTCGCGTGATTCCGCGTGCTTTTTGGAATCTCTGTGGTTCCTTGTGCATCCTCTGCGCTCACGGGGATGTCGTCTGGGATCGTAATGGTGGCGGTACTAGTACCCGCGTCCATGTTAATGTCCAATAGACTGTATCGGTTGCTGGTTGGTACAGCATATTGGTTGGACTGGGCTACGGGCGGTACTTCACTTACAGGCACTCGCGCGCTCTCTCGTGCTGCAGGCTTCTTTACCATAGCGCTATCTTTGTCGGGACTTGACGATGCGCGTCTTTTTCTTTTGTTCCGACTCTCTCTTCCGGTCTCTCGGGTCAACGAACGCAATGCGTTGACTAAGCATGTTTGATGGCTTGTCGGCTTTAACACTTTGATCGACGCGAACATTTTTATTAGTTGCTCTGCTTTTAGCGCTCTCACAGTCACTAATACTTGCCTCGCGGTCACTGTGTTGCAAATTATCAGTCACTATCTTTAGCTGCGCATCACTATCACTGTTTTCAGTCCCTGTCTTCCGTTTTGACATTCCGGATTCACCCCTGGCGGGGTTTACGTATTTATAAACCCACCTAGTTTTAAATAGGAATATTTTGCACGGCACTTTAGATTTTATTCTCATACAAGAAGAAAACTTTTTACACTAAGTAAAAAGCAAGACACTCGGCGATGAACAATTGAAGACGTGTTAACTCGACAACTGTACAACTCGAACTCTCGCAAGTGGTTGATTAGTATATCGAATCATTTTAGGAAAGTTAGTTCTGTACTGCGCTGTATGTTGGTTATTAAAATATGTCGGTGGTTTATTAAACGTGTAGTTAGTGTTCTGCGGTACATTTGTTACTTAAAAGGACCTGTTATTTCTAAAATTTTGATTATTATGTCTTTGAAATGGTTTTTGAATAGGCATTACATTTTTAGATGGTTTGGAATGATTTTCAAACTGAAAGTTGTTTGTAAGCATACTCAGTGCAGCGTTTAGATCAGCAGGTTTATTTGCTTTCATGAGTTGCCCTACTAGCTCTTTTAATCCCTTTAATAAAATTCTGAAGGCGTAATTTCTAAAGAAATCAGTCATTATTTCTGCAGTAGCCGGGTGATTTGTTGTTACATAAGACGCTTGCATGTTTTGAATATGTTGTATTTTATTATAAAAGTTAGATACCGTATCGTTCGCGCCTTGTTTCAGTTTGGTCATTTCTATTTTTAGTGTAAAATAATCACTTTTGTCCGCATATGTATCTATTAGTGACGTTTTTAAATTTTCCCAAGTTTCAACGGAACAGTCAAAAATATTTATTGCTGCTTCGCCTTTTATTTTAGCTAATATTGTGCTCATTAAATATTCATTTTGGAAATCTTGCGGCTCTGCTTGATTGTAAAATCGTTTCACAAATTTTTAACGGATTGCTATAAATCTTGGTAAAAGTTCTCTTTCACTGAAGAATTCTGGAACCATATCCAGATATTGTTTTTTAGGACCGGGGTTGTCATGTTAATATAGATTTTTTAAATATAATTATGGGATTATTTAAAGTATTTGGATTTAAATTAGGATCTCAAGATGTGAGTCTGATTCAGAATTTGAGCTTTCACATGAATTTATTATTATATTTGGACCTCTAAATGGCATGTGGTACTTACAGTAGCAGTAGCAGTATCAGTGACGGTTTCATATTCATTGAAATCGCTTGATGAGATGCTCGTACTGTAGTCGTCTAGGTCGGATGCAGGTGTCTCTGGATTCGGAGATGCCGCCCAGCTGGTCGACGCTGCAGTGTTGACGTTCTCGTTAGCTGATTTGCACTCAACACAATGAGGTCGCTCAGGAACTTTAGTTAATTTGTTTTTTGTCAGTCTTTTAGTAAGATGGGCGGTTAGTTAATTATGTACTTTAACTCACTACGCGCACGAAGTGTTACTTGCGTTAACAAAAAAAGACTGTTCTTCTGCCAAATAAATCAAGAAGGTGAACCAAATTATTGTCACTAATTTGTTATGGCAAATCCTACCTACTGCGAAATTATATTATTAAAAAATTAACTTTGTTTTTCAAAAGTTTTTGTTTAACATTACGAGTACTTGTACAGATTCTGAGCTAAGACTACTTAAAACATTCAAAGAATATTTCAAGTAAGACTTTAGTGCCTAACAATAGTCAATAAAATCATACTTTTATGTCAATCGGCAAAAAATATTTTTAAATAATTCTAAGGAAAAATTCAAGCTCAGCTAGAGATTTGTCAAATGTTGATGTTGGCAACACTGGCCCATTCTCTCTTCCATTTCCCGGTCTTTCCCTTACTGGTCTGTTGGCGACCTTCATTTTTATTCGTATATATTATTTAACTACAATTAAAATTGTTATTTGTGTAATTATTATTTGAAACTAACAATAGTAAGAGTTTCCATGAAAACGCCATTATTAATTTGCAATATATAAAGCAAAAATAATGTGTTCTATATTAAGCTGCTTTTCTTGTTGCTTTCGAAGGAAAAAAAAATCAAAATTGGGTAGTGATATATTGGTAGTGGGCAACTCAAAATTTTATACCGGCAGTGCTCAAGGTAAATCTGATAGAATTTTAAATTTTTTATTTTTTTTTTATTAACCGTAAAGTGGTGAGTTTTCTTATCGGAATTGTAACGAATAACCATCTGCTAATTTTAATTTGACCAAATCAAGTAAACCGCTTAATCGGAATGAAACCTGTTTTGGGCTTGAAACTTTCATAGTCCTAAGTGAAAATTGTATTTGTAGGCAATTTAGATCATTCCTAATCAGATTTATTTACTTGTTACCGTTAAAGCCTGAAGTACGGCCCATTTTGGGATAAGAATGGCTGTTATTAAATATATTTGAATACATTATTAAAAATCTAACATAAGTAGATGTAATCTAATTTCATCGCCAAAAGTTAAATTTTAAATTTAGTTTTAATAAATGAAAGCAAATCGAATATGTAACAGCAATGTAAATGATTACATATAACATGTAACTTCGCTTTACATTTTTTTCTTTAACTTAATTTTCCGCCCAATCATAATTTGAATAATTGTGCATCTATGTATGTTACTATGAATTTAAATAAATAAGTTCTTAGGTTTTTATTTCTTTTATTGTACTCTATTGCATTGTTTTTACATTACACAACTGAACTGTCAAAATTATATAAATTCCCTTGTGAATTATGTGCATATTATTTCCCTAGGGATAAAATGTTCCAATTTTTGTATCATAGAATAATATATATTTGCCTATAATTATTGATTGGTGGGATTTTGTGTAAATCCATAAGTTTTATAGATCCATAAAGCTATAAATGATGAAAAAAATCGCAAGGAAACATATGACTTTGAAATATTTCCTACTTATCAATAAATATTGATGTGATTTTGTTCATTATTTACATATTTATGAATCTATAAACTTATAGATTTATTACAAAATTTCACCATTAGCATATTTTGATAGTTGCTGTGTTTACTATATAAACGTTTAATTTACGTAAAGAGTAATAACATAACAAATGAAGAATATTTATTGTCAATTGCGACAATAATGCCCAAATTCAAGTGTTATGCAAAATTATCAGTACTAAATCGGTTTAAAAACAATTCATTATTATTATTTTTAACGAAGATATATTTCAATTATTTATTAACATGTAATGTATTATTAAATGTCGATAAATGTAAAGTGTTAGTGTTTGAAAAGAGCGATTTGGTGACTGATTGTAATGTTTCGGTGAATGGTGTGAGATTGGGTCAAGTGAATGAGTTTTTATATTTGGGTAGTATGTTTTCAAGGGATGGACGTATTGATTGTGAGATTGAAAGAAGAGTATCTGCGGGACGCAAGGTATTGGGTGCTCTGGGAACCTTTGCTTGAAATGTGAATGTATCCAGAGATGCTCGATTGAGTGTGTATAATGGTGTTTTAGTGCCTACATTGATGTATGGTAGTGAATGTTGGGTGTGGATGAAGAAACATGAACGTCGTATAACTGCTGTGGAAATAAGGTATTTGCGGGGTGTGTGTGGTTATACTAGAAGAGATCGTGTCCGGAATACATTGGTGTATGATGAGTGTGAAATTGAGAAGAATGTAGTTAGAAAAGTAGGTATAAGTCAGTTGAGATGGTTTGGGCATGTTGAACGTATGTCGAATGAGAGATTAGTGAAACAGGTATATGTTGGTGAAATTGAGGGTGAAAGATTGCGTGGGCGACCTATAAATAAATGGATGAATATGATAGAAGGATTGTTGCGTGAACGAAAGTTTCCGAGTACGAGGAACAAACGTGCTTGTATGAAAGGAATTATGAATGTGGATGAAGCAAAAGTGGTGTGTCAGGATAAGAACGTTTGGCGAAGATTAATTGCGGAATGAATCTGATGATTTCAGAAAAGCGCAGGGTTTTAAATTTTAGTTTCGTTGTTTAGTAATTTCATTAGAGTGTTTACCTGTAATTGTGTGAAATTCACTTTCATAAACAAGCGCAGGGATGACACTCCCTTCGTTTCTTATCTTTTTTATTCTTTTCTGATCTTACATTGAGTGTTTAACTGCAATTGTGTGGAATTCACTTCTAAAAACAAGCGTAGAGCGACACTCCCTTCCTTTCTTATCTTTTAATTCGTTTTCAGTTATTACGTAGTGTTTAACTGCAATTGTGTGAAATTCACTTTCAAAAACAAGCGCAGGGCGACGCTCCCTCCCTTTCTTATCTTTTTGTTTCATTTTCAGTTATTGCATTGTGTGGTCTTTTCTTTCATATATAAGTGCAGACTATCGCTTTCATCTTTTCTAATCTTGTAGATTCGTTGTTAGTTTCGTTATTAGATTCGTTGTTAGGAGTAAACGTGAGTAATTTGAGATTTTTTATGCATACGTTATGTACGTTGAAGAAAGAAAATGAATGGTAAGTGAAAAGGAATGATGTGATTGAAGGTTTGTTGTGTGATAATAATTTCGAGTGTATAAATGAATGAGTTTATATGGAGTGATCTTTGAAAGTGGTTGAAGTGAGGGTGGTATGTTTGGATGAAAATGTTTGACGATGACTGGTTGTTTGATGGGTGTGATGAGTGAATGTTTTATGAGTGATTTTAGGGTTCGTGCTACCCCATTTGTTGGGATATAGCGTGAAGATATGTATGTATGTATGTATGTATTTTTAAAACTTATTTGTCCAAACAAATTTATGTTAGGACACAATTTTTATCTGTGAAGTACATAATTATAAGAAGAAACATTATATTTATGAAATGAATACATTATCATACCTTATAAAATTTGTATCCCTGTTTTTTGTGATATTTTCGTGTAGTCTCAGTTGAAACATTATTTTTTATTGTTTCTTACCACAATGAACATCTCTATCAGTTATAAAAGATTTTCGTTCTGTACCTATCTATTTCAATTGAACTAAGCGAACAATATTATTTTATGATGTCAGGTATCGTTGACATAGGTAGCTTTAGATCTGTTGATAGTTTTCTTCCACTTACTCCTGCTAAACGATATTTTACAATAATGTTGCGAATATTCAGATTCACTCCACGAGCTATAATTGAATATCATTCACAACTGTCCTTACAAAATAAACGACAAAACAATTTAGTTAGCATATACACTAAAGTCTCAATTATGTAGTTATATACTTTAAAATGACGATTATTTTCACAAAAAAAACAAAGTTTTCGAATTTACAGTTGGGGCTCGTATTGCGGTAAATTATTTAAGCAAGATTTTAAAACAAATGCCTATCGATTCCCGCTCGACATATAAAAATTGCCACAGTTTAAAAGAAATTGTTGGATTATACTCCGATTTAAAATTGTATATAAGAAAATTTGAATAACTCAGTATAGTAGCAAATTAATGGGATATCCGAAATAAAGATTTATCATAATTGTACAGTGCATTATTATATGTTAATAAATAATTAAGTAGGGAATTGAAAACATGAGAAAACATTATACTGTTGTTGGAGTTCTTTTATATGTATTAATAATTTATACTACTAATACATTATATTTGAGTATAAAATATGGTTCTTATAATTTCATTACAATAGTATAGTAGTTTCTTTAGAAGATAAATAGCAAAATGTAATCCTTACCTACATAATTATTTTTCAATTCGGTTACGAAATGTCAAATTTTTGACATATCATTTTAGTTGCGAAAAGTGGTTCATTTTATAACTTGTTCTAAAAAGTATCATTTGTAATTTATCAGTAGGATACAATTTTTAAAATTAGGACAGCAATTTATTTATTGTAAAATTTAATGGCAAAATTTTGAAATTTAATATTTCGAAATATTGATTTTTTATCGACAATAGTATATAAATCCAAATTTTGAACATTTTCAGTAGAGATATATAATAATTCGTCCTTCCGTCATCCTCCAGCAATTTCAATTGTAAAAATAAATTATGAAAATAAAAATAAACCTTTTACGAAGCATCAACCAAAAGTTTTGTATTAAATACCTTCAACACCAAATAAATATCATAGTGTGCTTCCCCTTTTGAAATCTTCTAAAATATTTCACCTCTTTCAGCTTACATCAATTTTGAAAGTTTTTGTGTGCTACTTCGTATAGGCCCTATGATTTTGTTGCCGATAAATTTAAAATAATTGCTTTCGCAATATCTTCTATGTCAAATGGTATTTAATCTTCAGATTAACACGTTTTTAAATACAAAACTCACAGTTAATGTTTGCTAAATGAAAACAAAGACTGATTCATCATAAAAGCAATATAAAACTCTTAGAGAAGTGTCTTTCGAGGTCGCTACTATCGTCGGTATATTCAGTGTCAAAAGTTGGATTAAAAAAATAGCCGTTTATTTGAATTGATGAAATAATAAAGCGGCGTGTAATTATTTCCATTTATAAAAATACCATGTCAAAAGAATAATAATTATTATGGACTAATAATATATAAATATATCATTGATTAATTTGCATATCGTACATGTTGTGGCGGCCTAATGTTTTCATTGCGGCTGCATATTTCACTTGCCCGCCAAAGAAGAGTCACACGATTCGTTATATACCTGAATAGGTGGAGAAAAGGTGCATTCCAGGCACTGTTTGGCTTTAGTTTATCGAGCTATAGCAACGCTTGTCTTGACAAAGAAAGAGATTACTATAGATAACTATAACAGAATCTTAATAGTTTAATGAAAAACTTAGTATTAGAGTTAGAATTATATAAATTGAACAATTTATTGTTTACAACCTGTAATTTTTAGTTTAAAGTCATTTCGACAGCTGAAAACCTATTTAAAATAATAATAATAATGATTCAATTAGATTCCTTTATTTTCAAACATGTATTTATTTATATATTTTACTGATATTTTGATCAACAACAAATAAATTCCTTTATTACGATCACTATAACAATTAACACCTTTATTTACAGAATTTGATAAATTATCTGTAAGAGATGGATCAGATGAAAGTGATTATTCAGATGAAAATGGAACATCGGAAAGTGATTATTCAGATAGAGGTGGATCATCACAAGAAAAAATTTTAACTACTGATTTAGAAGCTGATTTTTCGACCGAGACCTTTATAACTATCGATGATGACACAAGTGCAGAAAATTTAATATCACAGAATACATCACTTTCCGTAATAAATGACCCAGTACGCATATCTACTTCAGGATCGGGTGAATCACTTTTAGTTCTATTGAAAGAAGTTGTGCATTCTTCTGAAAAATTAGCTGAAATATTAAACCGTACCAGTAAATTCTCATTGGATAATAGTTCATTAAAATTATCTGCGAAGAGTGGTAATGGAAAAGAAAAATCATTATCTGCACCAAGTGGTAAGAAATCACTAATAAAATTTTATTATTTTTTGCTATATTATCATGAAGTGCCCAGTTTTCTTATAATGAAACACGATCAACGCTGTTTATTTTGTCCAAATCACAAACTGGACCGTTAAATCTCAATGTCGCCTGTTTCGAGCATGAAACATAAATTCTAGTAGATTTTATTTATAGGGCGATTAAATTATTCTCGATATTTCTTATCTATTTATTTACTATTCACTATTCTGTACAACATAAACTTAGTCACAATTACGTGCAGGGTACGTACTTACCGAGCTGCAGATTTGTGCTTCATATATTTTTATTTATTTGAGTGATTCAAATACAGTAACGCTACCCATACTATGGTATTGCAAGACATTTTTTGTATATGTTACGGTTAAAATCCAAAGGGCGATAATTTTGCGATATGACTAGCCGTTATTAAATATCCTTCAAGACAAAATATAACATATTATTAAACATGTAGATGTAATCTAAGTTTCTAATTTATTTCATATAAATACTAATATAAATATATTGTTATAATTTACAGCCGTTCAACAAGGTTACTTTGGAATACAAAATTATCTGCGAAAGAAAATTGGAAATACCGGATTTCATTTAGATTCATTCAAATTATATCAAAATTTGCAGTTCCGTGAAGAAGTGCCGGTTCCAACACGCCTCATCGTCAATTGGCGAGAGGAGTATGTTGGACCCGCACTAAGAAAATTTAATGCTCATTTTAAGTACAGTTTCAAATATTTTGTTATAATGGACAATACATTTTTGGACTATAATTCGGCAATTATTGAAAACTTTATAGAAAATTGTACCATGATTATTCACATATCTGAAATTCCTAGTTGTCTACTTCATCAAACACAAAATTTGGATATTATAAGCAAATTTACTCCGTTAATAGATATTAAAAAATTTAGAAAATATTTAAATGTAATAATTGTCATGTACAAAATTCCCTGTAGTCTATTTTAAATAAATCCTTTAATATTTCCACAATTAGGAATCTAGTTTTATTTTTAATTCAAGTTAAGGTGAAACATTCGGCCTGAAGTTCGTTAACCAACAATTTGTTATCGCGTAAGTGGGGTTTCTTGTGGTCCTAACAAAAATGTGGATCTGACCTATCACAGAAAATCAGGAATATTCTTTATAGAATAGTGGAAGGGGTATTGGCGCGCGTTTAAAAGCTAAACAAACTTGAAGATCTTCAAGAAAATGATTTTAAACCACATGTCAACACAATAAAATCTAAAATTTAATAAAATATAGTATTTTATTTGATATAATATAAAAATAAAAAATTTTACTTACAATTTTATTTTAGTTATACATAATCATATAATAATAACAATAAATTTATTTCCATCGATCATATACAATGATATAGGATAAGTCAGACAAAAAAAATACATTATTCTATGGATACCTAAACAGTAAAAACTAAATTATAATTATAAGCTAACATATAACATTTATACATAAGACATATTTTCATTAACAGAATAAAAACAATATAATTATATATTATTCTTCTCACTGGGTAAAGATGTGCCAGGTTGCTTAATCAGCTTCATTGTTTGGAATCAGCACACCGTTACAACTTGAGCTTATGCCACTATTGCAAGTGGTATATGTTCCAGAATACGGCGGCTTTAAATTCATCAACGCATTTGTTGAATGCAACTATTGCAGCAAATAGTCATATATTTTGCGCTTCGAAAACAATGTTGCAGGCGAATGTTATGTAGCCACTAAATACGACATATAAAATGAGATATGTTTAAATGAACACAGACATCAAATATACCTTCTCAATGAATTCCTCAAATGTATTGTTTTTTAAAATAATAGTTTGAAGGACAATCAACTATTTACTTGAACATGTATGTGTGTCCAAATAATAAAATCACAATCTTTTCGTCCTGTTATGCACAACTGGCCTTGTACTTGGTAATAATAATTGTGATTCGTCTTTAATTTTAACTTATCACCATCTAAAACAGAACAGAAGTTTTTTATTTTCACAGCAGCTTCTTTTGATGACAAATGTCGAGCTGTATATGGACATTTCACTTCAATTATCTTATTTTCATCAACTAAACCATCTGGCGAAGCAGCTAAATATCCTGCATTACGTTCTAAATTTACAAATAAACCACATAGTTTTACTGTAACTCCAGTTACCTGTTCACAAACTTGTATTGTCACAGATTCTCTAGTTTTACCCCAATCAGTTGCTGACTTGTAATATTTCGAGCGTAAAGCATTCTTTCCACAAGTGGTCCCGCTGGAAGTTTTCGTGATAGCCTGAATTCTTTAAAACTGTCATCCTTCAAGAAGTTTATAATTTTCAACCCAATTTGGAATCTTCTGATTTAGTTATTAAACTATTATTTCCGTTTAAGTACCATAATCTGATTTATAATATAATTAGCTACAAAATACTTGCAATATAAAAATATAAATAAAGCGAAAGTAGACTTTATTTATGGAATGTATAGTTTATTCCTGGGCAACATTTCGATAGTTCTGATGTATTTACTTTGTCAGCCTAATCTTATTAAGGCAGTGTCCACTTCAAAACTGTTAAATAAAAACTTTAATATTAATAAATAAACACTTATAAATACAAACCTACTTACCTTACAGACATTTGACGTTTGAGGTTAAAACCATATCCAAAAATTGTATTATTACTTTATTATTTTGTAAACAACATATAATATATATATTCATTATTGTTACCATTATTAGTCAATCATTTTTACATATCTGTCAGCCAAATTGAATTTTGAATAAAACTTCGATACTTGAGTGTACATCATACGTCATCAAAAATCCGAATCACACAACGAAAACTCATGATTCAAGAGCACCAACAATAAATCTATGCAAATTTGAATTTCAACAATTAATTTCTTACAAATGTCATTATATAGATAAATATAAAACAGTGTATTACTTTCTTATAACATTATAGTTCATGAATAAATACTATTCAAGAGCAAATAAATCATGAAAATATATGAAAAAAATTATATAAATGAAGCAGCCAAATTCACAATTTTGAGTCAGATTTTCTCAAAATTGGGCGCTACGTTTTTAATAAAAAAAATACGTATATTTAATATTAAGATAGTCTATAACACAAAAAAAAATCAGCCAAATTAAACACAACACTTTTGAGAAAAAAAAGAAAAACTCCGTTTTTCATGGTATTTTGGCCTATTTTATTTTTTTGCTAAAAATTGTCGTGTTTAATTTGGCTGAAAATTTCATCAGGCTTAGTCTGTCGTATTTATGATTTACTGTATTTTTGATATTGATATCGTAGGACCCATTTTTAAATAAATTCAAATTAAATTTGGTGTAATATATAATTTATTTTCTTTTATTATATGAAAGATATTTCAAATTAGTAATATTATTATAAAACTTTAAACTTTTGACTACAAGAATATGTTCAATAAATAATATGTTTCATTTATAATAAAAAAGATATTTTATTTCAAAAAGATCAAGACAGATCGTCGTTTCACCACTGTTCTGTTGTTATCTTCAGATCGAGTGGTTCACCTTAAAGAAAAATATAGATACGTAAAACAATCTAATGTTAGTGTTTTGATCTCAGACACATTCCAGCTATAGTTTTTACTCTCTGTTCTAGATTATTATAATGTTTTATCTTTGCCGTCTTACCGTACACCGTAGTATAGGTTTTGGAACACAAATAAATTGTGCTCTTATTCATCACAGATTTATTTAAAAGTATTTAGTGTCGTGAGCCAAAAGGCCTAAATTGATTACCTTGCACCTTCGCGACAATTACATCAATCTTCTTTGTATAATGTACCAAGTAAAAATGGGGTATGATAAAATTTAAATCAGTTATTAAATCTTGATAAATGTGAAGTGTTAGTGTTTGAAAAGAGCTATTTGGTGACTAACTACACTGTTTTGGTGAATGATGTGAAATTGGGTTACGTGAATGAGTTTTATACTTGCGTAATATGTTATCGAGAAATGGGCGTATTGATCGTAAGACTGAAAGAAGAGTATCTTCGGGATGCAAGGTATTTGATGCTCTGGAAATCTTTGCTCGAAATAAGAGATACTTGATTAAGTGTATATAATGGTATTTTAGTGCCTACATTGATATATGGTAGTGAATGTTGGATGTGGATGATGAAACATGAACGCCGTATAACTGCTGTGGAAATGAAGTATTTGCATAGTATGTGTGTGGATATACTAGAAGAGATCGTGTCCGGAATACATTGGTGTATGATGAGTGTAAGATTGAGAAGAATGTAGTTAAGAAAGTGAATATAAGTCAGTTGAGATGGTTTTGTCATGTAGAACGTATGTCGAATGAGAGATTGGTGGACGACCAATGAATAAATGAATGAATATGATTGAGGGAGTGTAGCGTAAACGAAAGTTTCCGAGTATGAGAAACAAACGAGCTTCTATGAAAGGAATTATGAATGTGGTTGAAGCTAAAGAGGTGTGTTAGGATAGGAACGTTTTGCAAACTTTATTTGCCGGATGAATCTGATGATTTTAGAAAAGTACAGGATTCTTGATTTTAGTTTTGTTATTTAGTTATTTCATTAGAGCGTTTACCTACAATTGTGTGAAATTAACTTTGAAAATTTTAAGAGGGACTGCAACACAAAGGGTTATTAACTAATATTAATTGAATTTTAAGATGACAATGAGTACGTTAAATCAAGCGAAATCAGTCACACAATCGTGTAGATTGGTTTTGATTGAAGAGGACAGTTGACCCTTCGGAAGATATTTCATAGAATGAGGGCATCAATTATTATAACAAGGAGCTGCCATCAACCAAAGCTCAAGAGCAGAGCAGCATGACGGCAGTTCTATAAGCATCATGCATCACATTCTGTAAAATGTAAATTATATTAGAATAATATAGAAGTTGTTCTCCTTGTTCGGAATGACATTTATTGAAGCACCTGATTACTATAAAAAGTCCAAATGGACTACATTTATGGTGTAATAAAAGTATTTTCAATTTTAATAAACTTCTTTTCTACACTATCTAATTCTTCTTATTTATTTATTTTGAGTAGGAAAGATATTTTAAAATTCTTGCCAATTTATGTTTATATTTAGAGGTTATGGATTTTTAAATGTCAAACAATCCAGTTTGTTCCTATGGGGGTACTAACTCGTTGAAATATTGACATTTGTGACTAACTTCGTAAAAACAAAGATTCTAGTAACTTATATGTCAAAGTTAGGGAATTGAGTTTTAAACGCCAATTCGTGACAATGAATCTAGTCTATCTGATCGGGATGTATCTCCCCTATTATCATACTAAACGTCAAATAACAAAAAAAACACAGTATCTATCTTCACTGTTATTATTGTTAAACAATCCATGCAACTCCCAATCGTGGTTCTAGCTTAAATCTAGGGAGTTTAGTTAGTTACTAAACGCCAATTCGTGACAACGAAACTGGGAATCAGATCAAAGTAACTCACCCGTGGTTCTCGCCTTGTTGTCATAGCTTCTGCTGTGCAAAATCATACACTGCTATTGGTTGGCACGAAACATTCACTTCCAAAAATTTTGTTATGTTTCTGAATTTCATAAACTAGTTAAATAGTTTTATTTAAGATATTCAATGTTATTGTTAATTATACGATATTTGCAGCGAAATGTTAATTCTGTTAATAACCTATGCCATATAAAAATGTAATAATTATTTTTATAAACTTTTTAGGTTACCTGTACTTTTGTATGAGACTGTCATGATGGAACCACCTTAACGACTTATATTTTCACTTTATTTACTATAAAAAAAACTACAATTTCTTCTCCTTTTTCTCACAATCAATGGGGGGGGGGGGATTCAAGTAGTAGAGCTTTTTAATATATATTTATTAAAATAAATTCTTAACCGTACATCATATTTAATACAATATAAAATCATACCATAAATGAAATCTTTATTGCTGAAATATGAAAGTTAAATAAAATAAAATATAAATATATCATCACGCCTTCTACCCATTACTGGGTGTGGCACTCTGCTAAAGCAGATCTCGGTAAGTGATATATTTTGCGCGTGAAGTGCGGTTACCAGTCGTCAAATCACGGCCCCCAAACATGTTAGTGGTGGAGGAGCCACAGGGATAGCTTTTTCAAATTATGAAAATTTCTCGCCTGTGGGAATCGAACCAGGGACCTCAAGATCCACAGGCCGACTTCATACCACTGTGCTAGCCATCCCATGAAAGTTAAAGTTGAATAATTCGAAACGCTCATTTAAATTTCGCACTGCCATATTGCAATTAAGTAGTTGCATTAAGCCAATCACAGAGCTTTATCTGAAACGTTTGTCGGTGCTCAATTTTACGAAGAAGAAATAAGCATTCAGCATTCTACGATTCTACCAATGACGTATAATGATAATGACGAATTATGCCGTGTTCAAGACAATGCAGTATTGTGAAGCAGAAAGGGATGGAGTAACTTCATGGTCCGCCGGGTGCGCGGCAAGGAGCGAGTACACTTTGATGTTATGCAAGTTGCTCCTTGCCACGCACCCGCCTCACCAACCAGTTATTCTATCCCTTTTTGCTTCACAACAAACGCCGTTGTTATCCGGCTAGTTATGTTTTGTCTGAGGATTCTACTGACAACGACACACGTTACGTGAAATTCCGTGTTATTTATCTCTGTCTTATCTGTCTCTCTTTAAGCTAAGATGCAACTACGTCATATTTGTTTGTTTCGAAAGTTTAAATATTTTTATCATGCTTAATACAAGTTAAAAAAAAAATAAAAAATTTTGGGTATAATAATTTTATTACGTAGATTAATACGAGTATATAAAAAATTCAAAAAAGTCTTGAAAGGCCCATTGTTTTCTACATTATCGACTATGACCCGATATACAAAATCATACAAAAATATAATGTTAATATGTCAACAATAATTATAATTTAAAAATATCTTAAATTTAGTAAAAACATGGCGGCCTGCCCCAGATGTCGGGATTATTTTTAATTTAGCCACTGTAAAACACACAAACAACTAGTGCCATCTAAGAGGCTCAACATTGAAGATTTGACGTTTGACAAACTGTCAAACAAATTATAGGCAAATGCAGCTAAGCGTTACACCACCTAGCGGTAATTTTTAGAACTATTGTATCCAGGATACATTTTGAATTTTATTATATATTAGATACAGATATTTTCAAATATTTTCGATGTATTGATAAAATATATAATGTAGAACGATTATTACTGCGTACCAGGGTGTAAAAAAATCCAGATGTATCCTTTCATGTATTGCTAAAGAAAGAAATACAAAAAGCTAAATTTGAGACAAAATTTAGGGTTGCCGAATTAATAGATAAACATGCAGTATGGATTATGCGACTTAAAATAGGGAAAAAAAGTTAACCCACGTACGGTAGTATGTTCCCTACATTACACAAAAAATATTACATTATTATTTTAACTTTTTCAGTAGTAAAAGAATGCTATTTCAGGAATGTTTACGTTACCAGGGATATGTCTTAGGATCAAAAATAATATTTTTACTTCAATTGTCATGGTGATAAATAATAATAATAATAATTGGTCAATTCTTAAGTATAAGCCATAAAATATAAATTTGGAGCTTGAAAACTTTGGGAAACCTTAAAACTAAATGCTGATTTGTGTATGGCTACGTAAGGTAACATGACTACAATGTTCTTAAAAATTAAAACATAAAACTAATTTAGACTTGTGAATGAACTTGAAGAATATCTGAAGAAATTACAGACTTTAGGTGTCAAATGTACTTACTGTTACTACACGTGTGTTTCTGTGAATGATTCTCAACTGTTTGTACTATTTCTTGAGATTTGTTTTTGCTTATTCTCACAAAGGTTTCTGACATTTAATTGTACTGCTTGTACTTTTATTTTTGACTTGTGTTCCTGACACATTTACACAATTGTTGCAGATGGGATGTGTTTACATCTCGAAACGTCCAAATATTTCAATAAAACTATTTGCCAAGGATCACTGAAGCCAGTTTATTTCTATAATTAGAGTTGTGGATCCTAGCTAACCTATACATTTCAATTTACTTAAATAAATCAACAATTATTGTATTATTACTATTTAAGAGTAGTAAACAAAAACGTTCGCGTACTTAATACAAATATAACTATTTTTAATGAAAACTTTCTATCAGTGTTTCGTTTCAGCACGATTTAAAAAAGAAAATGCTGAATTTTAGTTAAATAGTAAGCAATAACAATGACTTTTGTATTTGACATTTGACACATTTGTAATAAGAAAAGCCATTACTATTGACTACTATTTATTAAAAACTTAGGAATTAATTTTTAAAATTGTGGAGAAACCAAAAAACATTCGATATAATAAGCCATTTTTTATCCAGTTATTTTTACAAATGAATATTAGATTTTATTATTAGTGTGAATTGTTTCATGTCGAATCAAATGACTTTTTCGCACAAACTTTTTTTTACATATTGAACATTCATAATTTTTAATATCTATGTGATTTTTTTCATATTCAATCAGAATTTCTTTGTTTTTTATAGGTTTAGTCAAATTAGTTTCACTATCATTATAATATTTGACACCTTCGTGTTTAATATCTACAATCTTTGAAATAGAAACAGCAGAGTCAGTTGAAATTAAATCACATTTTATGTTTTTAACAAGTTCAGGAAAAAATTCATCATCAACTTTATATTCAGATGAAATAAATTCTTCTTTTACAACAATGTTATCGTTTTCTTCAAATAATGAAGGTGATTCACCACCATCACACTCCATGTCATTTATGAAAATTGCTTGTAGTTTTTCATCTTTCACTTCTCTACTTTGCAGCTCATCATCACTTCCTATGGTTGTCAATGTTTGGTTGTTACTCACTGGTTGTAGTTTATGCTGGTATTTTACATCAGTAAGTTTTATTGATAAATGTTTGTTCGATTCACCTGTAGATGCTAAAGTTTGCAAGTAGCTCTTCAGATATATCTTGTTTTGTAAACACATTTGTTTGAAATCATATAAATATTCTAATTTGCTTATACAATTGCTGCATTTGTATTTTGGGATTTCGCAATGAAAGTCAACCTGTAAATTACAACAGTTTGTATATAATTCACCGCACAATAATTATATGTTTCATGGTTATGTTTACTTACATCTATTTCAGGTAAACAATATTTTAGTTTCTTGTCAAACAACATTTCATCACCGTCTTCTATTAACACAGGTTTAGTCTTTTTAGACGTATTAAGGCAGAGAAAACATAAGTTAGATAAGAAAAACATTTTATAATGATATTATTAGCCAACGAATACATTTGAAATCATAGTAGGCCAGTATTGTTGCCAACAATGTGAGATGAAAAGTCGCAAATTTCTTAACTAAAAATAGGGTGAAACATACTGCCCCCGGATCATGTAAATGTGAAAACGATATTGCGTTTTCACTTAAGTGAAAACGATATTCGTTATTCAATTGATCACTACGTTTTCAACTTCGGACATTTCCGTGAACTCACTACGTTTTTCTCTAAACGATATCGTATTCTTAGTACCTTTTTATTTTTATGTCAAAAAACTTTGACAAGTAAAAATCAACATTATTTAATAAACATTAAATAGTAAAAATTATTATTATTTAAGTACGTATATTAATATTATGTAGATAACATTTATTTATATAAAACAATTCTTAGCTCTTTCTACATAATGCTCCCTATTTTTTCTCCGCCAGTTTTTGATAGTTCTTTTTTTTAAAGCGCTGCTTTGCTTTTAGCCCTCTGCTTATTATCTGACCAAGCCTACAAAGTCACATGAATACATTTTTTTTTGTATAATAATTGTCAAATTGCAATTATACTTTCTGCAACTATTGAACGGCTTTTATTCCACTGCCCAGCGCATTTAATTTTGGCCCGTCCTTAAACTGCTTAATATGTCCTTGTATCATTTCCTTATTTATTTAAAAATATGATATAAAGGTTTCCCATATATCAGCTTTTCGTGCCATTCTTGAAATTTTATTGTCCTGTAATATTAATTACTATAAATTTTATGAAAACATTAATCGTAAAATATTTTCATATAAAAAATTTACATATTTCATTATTTACAATTGATTTACCTTGATTTTTTACCTGTGTCGAGTGCAAATGTCAAACTTAATTAAATTGTGACATAGTAAGCACTGAGCAAAGATTTAAAAAAAAAATAAAAGAATTTTGAAATAAAGAACGACTTATAGAAATATAAATGAATTAAACAAAGATGTTAATAGTGAGTAACGTTTTCACCCACAATGAATATTGCGTTTAGAAATGACAATTTAACTGACGCAAAACAATATCGTTTTCGCTATTCATTTTTACATAATCTCAATTGACACGAGTCGCTACTATTCACTGCTAGTCATTTTTACATGATCCCACCCCTGATCAGATTCCCTGTTTCATTGTCACGAATTGGCGTTTAGAAACTAACTAAACTCCCTAGACATAAGCTAGAACCACGATTGTGAATTGCCTGGATTATTTAATAAAAATAACAGTGAATATAGATACAGAATTTCGGGAGATACATCCTGATCTGAAATACTAAATTCATTGTCACGAGTTGGCGTTAATAACCAAAATTCCCTAGAATAATCCCTAGATTAATCACCAGATTCATTATCACGATTTGACGTTTAAAACTCAATTCCCTAACTTTGACATATAAGTTACTAGAATCTTCGTTGTCACGAAATTAACCACAAATGTGCAAATTTCGACGAGTTAGGGCCACCATAGGAATAAACTGGATTGTTTAACATTTCAAAATCTATAACCTCTAAATATATTTGTTTACTTTTTAGGTCAATCTTATCCAAAATAAATTAATATAGAAGTCCAAATTTAGTAGCAAATAAGTTATCTCAAATTTAAAACAGAATATGAATTAAGAAATTAGTTGAAGTTTCTACTTAGAAAAATATACCAGGTGAATACGTAATATGTTAGTAAATGATTTGTAAACATGTTGCATTTCGACAGAAATAATAATTTATTGTTCCTTTTAGGAATAATTTTTGCTCGTTACAAAAAGCATTGTACAAAACTCGTGCGTGAAAACGTCATTTGCACCATTCGCGCACTTGTTATGTAAAGAGCTTTTGTTCCTCTAGCACTATTACCGTGTGCTAATAAGAAAGAATCACTTTACGCTCTTAATACATAAATAACTATTAATTTGTGCAGATTGGAGATGTGGTTCAATTCAACATAGAAATCGAAGCAACAGATGCCAAAGATTGGAAACAAACTATACAAATTTATCCTGTTGGTGTGAACGAAAGTTTAGTTGTTGATTTAGAAATATTGTGTTCTTGCCCATGTGAATATCCAGAACATTACGTAAGTTAAATTTTCCTGTAACTCTAGCATTGTTTATTTAAACTTAATTTTAGAATTACATCGAAAACGCTGTAAAGTGCAGTGGACGAGGAAATTACAAGTGCGGTAATTGCGAATGCAATCCTGACTTTTTTGCCAAATATTGCGAATGCTCAGGGGATTTTCAAATACCGGGGATTCGAATTATTGCAGACCTGATAATGTGACAACAATTAATTATAGTGGCTCGGTATGTAATATACTATTTATACACAAATTTTCGCTAATCCTGAATTTTTGATTAGTCAAACTAAGCTAAACCATATTCTCAAAAAAGTTTAAATAAACTCTAACATCAACTTGTGGTTTTCAGAAAGTGATTTTATTTTATTATTTTCAACTGTTTTGCATTATGATTGATTGGAATATTATCAGTAATAATATAATAAAAGAGTGAGAATAAATTGAAAATAATTTGTCAGATCTTTCGAAAACTTGTTGTCAGGCAATAATCACGAAAGCCCGTAGGGCTTGAGTGGCTATTGCCAAATGGCAACAAGTTTGAGAAAGATACTGGAGAACTAATTTCTAATTTATTGAATTCTCGAGTTATATTTAATTAGATTATTTTTAGACTTAGCTGTTGAGGTCGATTCATCCAACTTAAAAGATTTTGAACTGGATCAATATCGATTGATTACTTATTAATGTATTCTTGGAAGTTGTTTCAAAAATTTGTTGGTGTATTTCTGTATCTGAAATGGAACTAAATCGATTTTTTTCACACATTTTACTTGACCCGTTGACAGTTTTAAATAAATATTTGACAACTATCTATCATTTGTCACAAACAAACACAAACTACAGAGATTATTCCCGGGAATAATCACAAGAGCTTTATTCTCAGTATAATAACGATAGGATCGGTTAAGACACAGATACGTGACATACAATGAAGCATTTTATTGGTTTTGAGAAACGTTAAAAAATAATCTCTCTAAGAAAAAAAATATATATTTTTCTTTTGACCTAGTCCCAGAATTTTAAACAACACACAACAGAGGTAGACCTCGAGGAAAATTCAACGAATGAAAATGAACGAAAAGATAATTTTAGCACATTTGAAGAAAACATAGCCAAAGATCTAAAATTATTGGAGGATCCAAAATATTCGCATATTCTTGCCGAAGCAAAAAGAAAAATTGATAATATTGTGAGTGACGCATTACTTGCAAAAATAGAGCTAGACATGACAGGACAATAATTCTTTAACAACCCAATTCTCAAAATAGGTTTAGCTAATTCTGAATTTTGGATTAGTCAAATTAAGCTAAACTATATTCTCAAATAAATAAACTCGAATATGATTTTCTTAACATTGGGTTTTTAAAAAGTAATATTGAATTAAAAGTCATTCACAGCTCCGAAATTAAGTGAAATTTCATTTATGGCGTCCAAAACTACAAATTTCATTGATACAAAGAACTGCCATTTGAATACATTTAGTTAGACGTCTGTATATATTTCGTCTGTGACTACATGCATGTTAGAAACTATTTTTAGTATTTAGGAAACAATTTTTTTTTAAAATATTTTTAATAATACAATAAATTATTAAACATGAACAATAAAAATACGTAAAACAATTCATAAAATAAAGAAATTTTAGATAACTATTTTAAACCTTGTGTATGTATAAAGAAAAACTAAACAAGTTTTTATTATTTTCACAAATAAAATAAAAACAAAAGACATAGCATTCAAGCAAATAAAAAACCTAAACTACAGTTATCAAAAGAGGATCCATCGACTCGAACCCTTGAAATATAATGCAATAAATCTTCGTTAGACATTTCTACCGTGACGCACCAATTTCACTTCACTCACATTAATAAATCCTTTGATACAAGCTCGTTTATTCCTCACTCGAAATCTTTCATTACAATCACATTCGTCCATTCATTCCTAGATCGTCCACACAATCTCTCACCCTAAATTTCACCAATAGTTCATTCAACATGCGTTCCAAATGCGCAAACTATCCTAACTGACTTTTATTTACTCTTCTAACAACATTCTTCTCAATCTCAATCTATTTTGTACATCACATTTCCATACTAATAATACCTACTAAATTCATGTTTCCTCATTTACTACAATATTTCAAAACAGGCACTAAAATTGTGAGCACAATATAAACCCAACTATAATGTACTAGACGGCCATTTTGTGAAGTTAATTATCAAACTTCTTGTGAAAAATTAGATAGAAATTTTTATGTTTTTAGGGCAATGGCAATATTTGTTAGGGATGTTTACTTTGGGAATGTTGGTACCTCTTGCTAACAGTAAGGTTCGTAAACTACAGATAATTCAACAGGAAGTAAATCTTTAAGGGCTTTAAGACCCTTTCACAGTTGTAAAATTAAACGAAATTTCACTTAGCAATTCCGTTTACACTTCAAGATACCTCTTAAAACAATGTTAAGTAGGCTATGAAATTAACAAATTTATTTTAAATCAGTGTCATTCGCAATTTTTTTCAACGGATATAATTTGTTTGTGTATAAGTGACGGTAGACGCACTACTTGCATCGAAAAAACTAAAATGGAAATGGGCGAGCCACGTCACAAGAATGGCAAATCATCGATGGGCAAACAAAATCACCGAATGGATACCTCGCGAGCACAAACGAGGAGTAGGCAGGCCATATCGAAGATGGGAAGAAGATTTACAAAACACAGTTGGAATAACGTGGAGAAGAAGCGCAAGAGACAGAAAAATATGGAAACATTTGGAGGAGGCTTCAGTCCAAAATTGGATCATTTAAATTAACAAACTAGAATTAGAATAATTAAATTATAATATATATATATATATATATATATATATATATATATATATATATATATATATATATATATATATATATATATATATATATATAAGGAATTAGGAAAATTTTAAGTACTCAAATTATGTATAGTATTTTTTAATAAAAGACTATTATTATTATTATTATTATTATTATAAGTGACAGAAGTGGTATATTTTTGACAGTAATTATAATATTGTAACTTTTTTGTCTTTCTGGAAGTGTGTAGAATGTTTAAGGCACAAAAATAACTCACAACTATTTATGTTAAACGAAAATAAAAGTATTTATTTAATAAAATAAAAATAAAATATTTATTTAATGAAATAAAAATAAAAATGAAAGAAACTTATTTAAAAATTAATTAACACTACAATAAAACTTAAACACTACTAATAAATATTCAAACACTAATATTAATTATGTAACGTTCATTAAAACTACTGTATATATTACGTACACTAGAGCTGTCATTTATTTCACGACATTTATATTACGCGTTCGCAGTCAACTGTCAACTGAACTAATTGAACCCCTCCAGCCACCTGACAACGGCTTATATACTCCTGTCCGTAGAATAGTTCCAGAATACTCCCCTCACGCTCTCCAACCACACGACCAGAGAAACGCTCACACCTATACCGCCTGGGTGATCTGGCTGCCATGAGAAGGTTTCTGGAACGCTCTCGACTGACTGCTTTATATTCGTTACACTGGCCCCTCCTTAAAACTGTTTCTTCTCGGAACAGAGGTTGACGGGTTATGACGAAATCTGCAAGTCGGACCCTTAATGCATCCTGAGGTCTTAAAAAAGTGGCAATCCACAGTGCGATCTAATTTTGTTCTTCCTTTGTGGTCAAAGCTGCAGACAAGAATTTCAATTCCGGTGCGGTGGAAGAGAACTTCTAACATATTCCTAATTGTTCTCCACTTGAACCCGTCTAGTCCACAACCCAATTTTGGTACTGCCAGCGTCATAATATCGTTATTTAAAAGATATTCTCGCAAATCGATCAGTGCCTCCCATAAGGTGCGATAGGTGGGCTTCTGAGATGATCGTGACTTGGTGACTAAATAGTAAAGGTACCGTTTGTGTTCTGAGTTGTCTCGCAGTTTTAGTGTTCTTCCAACAGATGGACGTCGATTAGCCAGGTCTTGTAGCCGTCTAAATTTCTTCTTAAATACTGTAGCAATTCTTTGGGACATGTTTAAGTCTTCCGCCACACAGTGGGCAATGGAATACTCCAAAGGCAATAAGAACAGATCTTGATGTTCTTCTTTTGTCACGCCGTACCGTGCTTTATGACCGGTTGAATATTTCTTCATGAAGTCTTCAAATGTCAATTCAGGTTCATGTTCTTGAACGCAGCGAACATTTGCTGCACATACATCACTAACTTCATGGTTATTTCCAGCAAAAGGGGCTAGTCGATTAAAATGGACTACTCGCGGCTTCCCAGTCACTACTTTCTAATTCGGTACATAACGTTTTTTGTTTATACTGCCGATTTTTCCATGGTGTAAATCAAGCAAACATTTTTGGGAATGAAGAGTTTCGCAACTGGAAGAATGCACTTGATTCAAGTAAAGGACTTGTAAAACATGATAAATCTGAATAACACAAAATGTGTGTTATAAAATATGTAAATTATATGAAATTAAAGAAACAGAAAACAAATATTGAACAAATGATGAATGATCAATACCAAAACGGTATGCTAGATGCTGCTAGTTTTGCAAATTATATAAAAACAATATTAGATGAAAATAATATTTCATTAAGCAATTGTGTAGCACAAGGATACGATGGTGGTGGTGTAATGAGTGATCGTTTAGGTGGCGTGCAAAATTATATTAAAAGTATTGTTCCGCAAGCAGTATATATTCATTGTTTTAACCATAAATTAAATTTAGTTGTTGTTGTTTGTTGCAAACATTAGAAAAAGTCGGCTATTTCTTTTTCTAATCTTGAAAAATTATATACATTTATGTCAAACTCTACAATTCATCCTCAATTTTTAAATACGCAAAAACAAATTTATTCTACAAAACAGGCTCGAGAATTAAAAAGGATATGTGATACGCGATGGACTGTTCAGTTCAGAGCATGCGAGACTGTCTTAGAAACAATTGAATCTATTTTTGTAACATTAAACAATCTTATTTCTAAAACTGATGTAAAAAAGGATAGAAGATGTGAAACAGAAGGTTTACTTTTACAAACTGATAAATAATTTATTGTTTTACTGCTTATTTTTATAAAAATTTTAAAATTAGTTACAACTGTATCTAATTATCTCTAATTCCCTGATATGAATTATGTAAAAGGTTTAAATTTAGTTCAAGACACAATTAATTAATTTCAAAACTTGCGAAACAATGATAATGAATGGAATTCTATATGGAAATCTGCAAATAATATTTTTTTGTAGATAAAACTGACTTTTTTGATGAACCAAAAAGAATGAAATCTATTCCAAAAAGATTACAAGTGTTTATAGTGGATTGTGAAATAGATTATTCTGTAGACATAGAAGTAAAAAATGAGAAAGATGTTGTCAAACTTAAGTTATACATCCCTATACTAGATAAAATTATAATTGAATTAAAAGAAAGATTTACAAAAAATGATACTATTTTAAAATCATTACAAGCTTTTGACCGCACAGATGATTTATTCCTCAATAAAATTCATTTAACTAAATTAGCAGAACATTATAACATAAATTGTGATTGTTTAGACTCAGAAATAACGCTAGTTACGAATAAAAAATAAAAATATTAAATCACTCATGGAGTTCCTGTCATTCGTTAAACAATATAAGCAAGCTTTTGAATGCATTTATAATTTGGTAAAAATTTGTATTTTAATGCCTGTATCAACAGCTTTTTGTGAAAGATCATTTTCCTCTTTAAAAAGAATTAAAAGTTATTTAAGAACAAGAATGACAAATGAAAGATTAAACAACATTAGTATATTAAGTGTAAAAAAGACATCAAAATTAATAGACCTTAATGAAGTTGTAGACAAATTTGCAAGTTTAAATACAAACCGAACGATTAAATTGTTTTGTATTTATCATATTTTCTTTTAATTGTATTAGAGAACATTTTTTGTTTTATTTTTAAAGAATATGCTTGTTTTTGTTTATTATTTATGCAGTAGAATCTCTTACAGCACTCGCTAACTCGTTTCGTGTTGTAAAAGTTTCGTGCAGTAGGAGACGCTCGACTGTATTATAGCACGTTACAGTAAAAAGCGCCGATTTTGTGTTATTTCACGTGTTATATGTGAGATTTCTGGCGTGTTGTAATAGACTGATGTGAGTCGTAAATTTAGTTGGGGTGTTGTAGGAGAGCATGCTATAAGAGATTCTACTCTATATTATATTTATATTTGTTTGGTACCAAATAATATTGGCAACATTGTTATTTATTATTAAAATGATAAAAAATATATGCCCCCCTAATTTTCTTCCTGGTCCCTACTGGCCCCCCTAGATTTCAGAGCCTAGCGCCGCCACTGTAGAAGAGATTCATGTCAGATGTTATTGTGCTGGATTTCACTATCAGTATGGACCCGAGTGAGTATGGAAATGTGATGTACAAAATAGATTGAGATTGAGAAGAATGTTGTTAGAAGAGTAAATAAAAGTCAGTTAGGATAGTTTGCGCATTTGGAACGCATGTTGAATGAACTATTGGTGATATTGAGGGTGAGAGATTGTGTGGACGATCTAGGAATGAATGGATGAATGTGATTGTAATGAAAGATTTCGAGTGAGGAATAAACGAGCTTGTATCAAAGGATTTATTAATGTGAGTGAAGTGAAATTGGTGCGTCACGGTAGAAATGTCTAACGAAGATTTATTGCATTATATTTCAAGGGTTCGAGTCGATGGATCCTCTTTTGATAACTGTAGTTTAGGTTTTTTATTTGCTTGAATGCTATGTCTTTTGTTTTTATTTTATTTGTGAAAATAATAAAAACTTGTTTAGTTTTTCTTTATACATACACTAGGTTTAAAATAGTTATCTAAAATTTCTTTATTTTATGAATTGTTTTACGTATTTTTATTGTTCATGTTTAATAATTTATTGTATTATTAAAAATATTTAAAAAAAAAATTGTTTCCTAAATACTAAAAATAGTTTCTAACATGCATGTAGTCACAGACGAAATATATACAGACGTCTAACTAAATGTATTCAAATGGCAGTTCTTTGTATCAATGAAATTTGTAGTTTTGGACGCCATAAATGAAATTTCACTTAATTTCGGAGCTGTGAATGACTTTTAATTCAATATTACTTTTTAAAAACCCAATGTTAAGAAAATCATATTCGAGTTTATTTATTTGAGAATATAGTTTAGCTTAATTTGACTAATCCAAAATTCAGAATTAGCTAAACCTATTTTGAGAATTGGGTTGTTAAAGAATTATTGTCCTGTCATGTCTAGCTCTATTTTTGCAAGTAATGCGTCACTCACAATATTATCAATTTTTCTTTTTGCTTCGGCAAGAATATGCGAATATTTTGGATCCTCCAATAATTTTAGATCTTTGGCTATGTTTTCTTCAAATGTGCTAAAATTATCTTTTCGTTCATTTTCATTCGTTGAATTTTCCTCGAGGTCTACTTCTGTTGTGTGTTGTTTAAAATTCTGGGACTAGGTCAAAAGAAAAATATATATTTTTTTTCTTAGAGAGATTATTTTTTAACGTTTCTCAAAACCAATAAAATGCTTCATTGTATGTCACGTATCTGTGTCTTAACCGATCCTATCGTTATTATACTGAGAATAAAGCTCTTGTGATTATTCCCGGGAATAATCTCTGTAGTTTGTGTTTGTTTGTGACAAATGATAGATAGTTGTCAAATATTTATTTAAAACTGTCAACGGGTCAAGTAAAATGTGTGAAAAAAATCGATTTAGTTCCATTTCAGATACAGAAATACACCAACAAATTTTTGAAACAACTTCCAAGAATACATTAATAAGTAATCAATCGATATTGATCCAGTTCAAAATCTTTTAAGTTGGATGAATCGACCTCAACAGCTAAGTCTAAAAATAATCTAATTAAATATAACTCGAGAATTCAATAAATTAGAAATTAGTTCTCCAGTATCTTTCTCAAACTTGTTGCCATTTGGCAATAGCCACTCAAGCCCTACGGGCTTTCGTGATTATTGCCTGACAACAAGTTTTCGAAAGATCTGACAAATTATTTTCAATTTATTCTCACTCTTTTATTATATTATTACTGATAATATTCCAATCAATCATAATGCAAAACAGTTGAAAATAATAAAATAAAATCACTTTCTGAAAACCACAAGTTGATGTTAGAGTTTATTTAAACTTTTTTGAGAATATGGTTTAGCTTAGTTTGACTAATCAAAAATTCAGGATTAGCGAAAATTTGTGTATAAATAGTATATTACATACCGAGCCACTATAATTAATTGTTGTCACATTATCAGGTCTGCAATAATTCGAATCCCCGGTATTTGAAAATCCCCTGAGCATTCGCAATATTTGGCAAAAAAGTCAGGATTGCATTCGCAATTACCGCACTTGTAATTTCCTCGTCCACTGCACTTTACAGCGTTTTCGATGTAATTCTAAAATTAAGTTTAAATAAACAATGCTAGAGTTACAGGAAAATTTAACTTACGTAATGTTCTGGATATTCACATGGGCAAGAACACAATATTTCTAAATCAACAAATAAACTTTCGTTCACACCAACAGGATAAATTTGTATAGTTTGTTTCCAATCTTTGGCATCTGTTGGGCAAACTGTTGCTTCGATTTCTATGTTGAATTGAACCACATCTCCAATCTGCACAAATTAATAGTTATTTATGTATTAAGAGCGTAAAGTGATTCTTTCTTATTAGCACACGGTAATAGTGCTAGAGGAACAAAAGCTCTTTACATAACAAGTGCGCGAATGGTGCAAATGACGTTTTCACGCACGAGTTTTGTACAATGCTTTTTGTAACGAGCAAAAATTATTCCTAAAAGGAACAATAAATTATTATTTCTGTCGAAATGCAACATGTTTACAAATCATTTACTAACATATTACGTATTCACCTGGTATATTTTTCTAAGTAGAAACTTCAACTAATTTCTTAATTCATATTCTGTTTTAAATTTGAGATAACTTATTTGCTACTAAATTTGGACTTCTATATTAATTTATTTTGGATAAGATTGACCTAAAAAGTAAACAAATATATTTAGAGGTTATAGATTTTGAAATGTTAAACAATCCAGTTTATTCCTATGGTGGCCCTAACTCGTCGAAATTTGCACATTTGTGGTTAATTTCGTGACAACGAAGATTCTAGTAACTTATATGTCAAAGTTAGGGAATTGAGTTTTAAACGTCAAATCGTGATAATGAATCTGGTGATTAATCTAGGGATTATTCTAGGGAATTTTGGTTATTAACGCCAACTCGTGACAATGAATTTAGTATTTCAGATCAGGATGTATCTCCCGAAATTCTGTATCTATATTCACTGTTATTTTTATTAAATAATCCAGGCAATTCACAATCGTGGTTCTAGCTTATGTCTAGGGAGTTTAGTTAGTTTCTAAACGCCAATTCGTGACAATGAAACAGGGAATCTGATCAGGGGTGGGATCATGTAAAAATGACTAGCAGTGAATAGTAGCGACTCGTGTCAATTGAGATTATGTAAAAATGAATAGCGAAAACGATATTGTTTTGCGTCAGTTAAATTGTCATTTCTAAACGCAATATTCATTGTGGGTGAAAACGTTACTCACTATTAACATCTTTGTTTAATTCATTTATATTTCTATAAGTCGTTCTTTATTTCAAAATTCTTTTATTTTTTTTTTAAATCTTTGCTCAGTGCTTACTATGTCACAATTTAATTAAGTTTGACATTTGCACTCGACACAGGTAAAAAATCAAGGTAAATCAATTGTAAATAATGAAATATGTAAATTTTTTATATGAAAATATTTTACGATTAATGTTTTCATAAAATTTATAGTAATTAATATTACAGGACAATAAAATTTCAAGAATGGCACGAAAAGCTGATATATGGGAAACCTTTATATCATATTTTTAAATAAATAAGGAAATGATACAAGGACATATTAAGCAGTTTAAGGACGGGCCAAAATTAAATGCGCTGGGCAGTGGAATAAAAGCCGTTCAATAGTTGCAGAAAGTATAATTGCAATTTGACAATTATTATACAAAAAAAAATGTATTCATGTGACTTTGTAGGCTTGGTCAGATAATAAGCAGAGGGCTAAAAGCAAAGCAGCGCTTTAAAAAAAAGAACTATCAAAAACTGGCGGAGAAAAAATAGGGAGCATTATGTAGAAAGAGCTAAGAATTGTTTTATATAAATAAATGTTATCTACATAATATTAATATACGTACTTAAATAATAATAATTTTTACTATTTAATGTTTATTAAATAATGTTGATTTTTACTTGTCAAAGTTTTTTGACATAAAAATAAAAAGGTACTAAGAATACGATATCGTTTAGAGAAAAACGTAGTGAGTTCACGGAAATGTCCGAAGTTGAAAACGTAGTGATCAATTGAATAACGAATATCGTTTTCACTTAAGTGAAAACGCAATATCGTTTTCACATTTACATGATCCGGGGGCAGTATGTTTCACCCTATTTTTAGTTAAGAAATTTGCGACTTTTCATCTCACATTGTTGGCAACAATACTGGCCTACTATGATTTCAAATGTATTCGTTGGCTAATAATATCATTATAAAATGTTTTTCTTATCTAACTTATGTTTTCTCTGCCTTAATACGTCTAAAAAGACTAAACCTGTGTTAATAGAAGACGGTGATGAAATGTTGTTTGACAAGAAACTAAAATATTGTTTACCTGAAATAGATGTAAGTAAACATAACCATGAAACATATAATTATTGTGCGGTGAATTATATACAAACTGTTGTAATTTACAGGTTGACTTTCATTGCGAAATCCCAAAATACAAATGCAGCAATTGTATAAGCAAATTAGAATATTTATATGATTTCAAACAAATGTGTTTACAAAACAAGATATATCTGAAGAGCTACTTGCAAACTTTAGCATCTACAGGTGAATCGAACAAACATTTATCAATAAAACTTACTGATGTAAAATACCAGCATAAACTACAACCAGTGAGTAACAACCAAACATTGACAACCATAGGAAGTGATGATGAGCTGCAAAGTAGAGAAGTGAAAGATGAAAAACTACAAGCAATTTTCATAAATGACATGGAGTGTGATGGTGGTGAATCACCTTCATTATTTGAAGAAAACGATAACATTGTTGTAAAAGAAGAATTTATTTCATCTGAATATAAAGTTGATGATGAATTTTTTCCTGAACTTGTTAAAAACATAAAATGTGATTTAATTTCAACTGACTCTGCTGTTTCTATTTCAAAGATTGTAGATATTAAACACGAAGGTGTCAAATATTATAATGATAGTGAAACTAATTTGACTAAACCTATAAAAAACAAAGAAATTCTGATTGAATATGAAAAAAATCACATAGATATTAAAAATTATGAATGTTCAATATGTAAAAAAAAGTTTGTGCGAAAAAGTCATTTGATTCGACATGAAACAATTCACACTAATAATAAAATCTAATATTCATTTGTAAAAATAACTGGATAAAAAATGGCTTATTATATCGAATGTTTTTTGGTTTCTCCACAATTTTAAAAATTAATTCCTAAGTTTTTAATAAATAGTAGTCAATAGTAATGGCTTTTCTTATTACAAATGTGTCAAATGTCAAATACAAAAGTCATTGTTATTGCTTACTATTTAACTAAAATTCAGCATTTTCTTTTTTAAATCGTGCTGAAACGAAACACTGATAGAAAGTTTTCATTAAAAATAGTTATATTTGTATTAAGTACGCGAACGTTTTTGTTTACTACTCTTAAATAGTAATAATACAATAATTGTTGATTTATTTAAGTAAATTGAAATGTATAGGTTAGCTAGGATCCACAACTCTAATTATAGAAATAAACTGGCTTCAGTGATCCTTGGCAAATAGTTTTATTGAAATATTTGGACGTTTCGAGATGTAAACACATCCCATCTGCAACAATTGTGTAAATGTGTCAGGAACACAAGTCAAAAATAAAAGTACAAGCAGTACAATTAAATGTCAGAAACCTTTGTGAGAATAAGCAAAAACAAATCTCAAGAAATAGTACAAACAGTTGAGAATCATTCACAGAAACACACGTGTAGTAACAGTAAGTACATTTGACACCTAAAGTCTGTAATTTCTTCAGATATTCTTCAAGTTCATTCACAAGTCTAAATTAGTTTTATGTTTTAATTTTTAAGAACATTGTAGTCATGTTACCTTACGTAGCCATACACAAATCAGCATTTAGTTTTAAGGTTTCCCAAAGTTTTCAAGCTCCAAATTTATATTTTATGGCTTATACTTAAGAATTGACCAATTATTATTATTATTATTTATCACCATGACAATTGAAGTAAAAATATTATTTTTGATCCTAAGACATATCCCTGGTAACGTAAACATTCCTGAAATAGCATTCTTTTACTACTGAAAAAGTTAAAATAATAATGTAATATTTTTTGTGTAATGTAGGGAACATACTACCGTACGTGGGTTAACTTTTTTTCCCTATTTTAAATCGCATAATCCATACTGCATGTTTATCTATTAATTCGGCAACCCTAAATTTTGTCTCAAATTTAGCTTTTTGTATTTCTTTCTTTAGCAATACATGAAAGGATACATCTGGATTTTTTTACACCCTGGTACGCAGTAATAATCGTTCTACATTATATATTTTATCAATACACCGAAAATATTTGAAAATATCTGTATCTAATATATAATAAAATTCAAAATGTATCCTGGATACAATAGTTCTAAAAATTACCGCTAGGTGGTGTAACGCTTAGCTGCATTTGCCTATAATTTGTTTGACAGTTTGTCAAACGTCAAATCTTCAATGTTGAGCCTCTTAGATGGCACTAGTTGTTTGTGTGTTTTACAGTGGCTAAATTAAAAATAATCCCGACATCTGGGGCAGGCCGCCATGTTTTTACTAAATTTAAGATATTTTTAAATTATAATTATTGTTGACATATTAACATTATATTTTTGTATGATTTTGTATATCGGGTCATAGTCGATAATGTAGAAAACAATGGGCCTTTCAAGACTTTTTTGAATTTTTTATATACTCGTATTAATCTACGTAATAAAATTATTATACCCAAAATTTATTTTTTTTTAACTTGTATTAAGCATGATAAAAATATTTAAACTTTCGAAACAAACAAATATGACGTAGTTGCATCTTAGCTTAAAGAGAGACAGATAAGACAGAGATAAATGACACGGAATTTCACGTAACGTGTGTCGTTGTCAGTAGAATCCTCAGACAAAACATAACTAGCCGGATAACAACGGCGTTTGTTGTGAAGCAAAAAGGGATAGAATAACTGGTTGGTGAGGCGGGTGCGTGGCAAGGAGCAACTTGCATAACATCAAAGTGTACTCGCTCCTTGCCGCGCACCCGGCGGATCATGAAGTTACTCCATCCCTTTCTGCTTCACAATACTGCATTGTCTTGAACACGGCATAATTCGTCATTATCATTATACGTCATTGGTAGAATCGTAGAATGCTGAATGCTTATTTCTTCTTCGTCTTCTTCTCAGTAAAATTGAGCACCGACAAACGTTTCAGATAAAGCTCTGTGATTGGCTTAATGCAACTACTTAATTGCAATATGGCAGTGCGAAATTTAAATGAGCGTTTCGAATTATTCAACTTTAACTTTCATGGGATGGCTAGCACAGTGGTATGAAGTCGGCCTGTGGATCCTGAGGTCCCTGGTTTGATTCCCACAGGCGACAAATTTTCATAATTTGAAAAAGCTATCCCTGTGGCTCCTCCACCACTAACATGTTTGGGGGCCGTGATTTGACGACTGGTAACCGCACTTCACGCGCAAAATATATCACTTACCGAGATCTGCTTTAGCAGAGTGCCACACCCAGTAATGGGTAGAAGGCGTGATGATATATTTATATTTTATTTTATTTAACTTTCATATTTCAGCAATAAAGATTTCATTTATGGTATGATTTTATATTGTATTAAATATGATGTACGGTTAAGAATTTATTTTAATAAATATATATTAAAAAGCTCTACTACTTGAATCCCCCTTGATTGTGAGAAAAAGGAGAAGAAATTGTAGTTTTTTTTTATAGTAAATAAAGTGAAAATATAAGTCGTTAAGGTGGTTCCATCATGACAGTCTCATACAAAAGTACAGGTAACCTAAAAAGTTTATAAAAATAATTATTACATTTTTATATGGTATAGGTTATTAACAGAATTAACATTTCGCTGCAAATATCGTATAATTAACAATAACATTGAATATCTTAAATAAAACTATTTAACTAGTTTATGAAATTCAGTAACATAACAAAAATTTTGGAAGTGAATGTTTCGTGCCAACCAATAGCAGTGTATGATTTTGCACAGCAGAAGCTATGAGAACCACGGGTGAGTTACTTTGATCTGATTCTCAGTTTCGTTGTCACGAATTGGCGTTTAGTAACTAACTAAACTCCCTAGATTTAAGCTAGAACCACGATTGGGAGTTGCATGGATTGTTTAACAATAATAACAGTGAAGATAGATACTGTGTTTTTTTGTTATTTGACGTTTAGTATGATAATAGGGGAGATACATCCCGATCAGATAGACTAAATTCATTGTCACGAATTGGCGTTAATAACTAAAATTCCCTAGATTAATCACCAGATTCATTGTCACGAATTGGCGTTTAAAACTCAATTCCCTAACTTTGACATATAAGTTACTAGAATCTTTGTTGTCACGAAGTTAGTCACAAATGTCAATATTTCAACGAGTTAGGACCCCCATAGGAACAAACTGGATTGTTTGACATTTCAAAATCCATAACCTCTAAATATAAACATAAATTGGCAAGAATTTTAAAATATCTTTCCTACTCAAATCGGGCCTTATTTGTTAATTTTTTTAGGTCTCTTTGCTTTTCTAATCCAAAATAAATAAATAAGAAGAATTAGATAGTGTAGAAAAGAAGTTTATTAAAATTGAAAATACTTTTATTACACCATAAATGTAGTCCATTTGGACTTTTTATAGTAATCAGGTGCTTCAATAAATGTCATTCCGAACAAGGAGAACAACTTCTATATTATTCTAATATAATTTACATTTTACAGAATGTGATGCATGATGCTTATAGAACTGCCGTCATGCTGCTCTGCTCTTGAGCTTTGGTTGATGGCAGCTCCTTGTTATAATAATTGATGCCCTCATTCTATGAAATATCTTCCGAAGGGTCAACTGTCCTCTTCAATCAAAACCAATCTACACGATTGTGTGACTGATTTCGCTTGATTTAACGTACTCATTGTCATCTTAAAATTCAATTAATATTAGTTAATAACCCTTTGTGTTGCAGTCCCTCTTAAAATTTTCAAAGTTAATTTCACACAATTGTAGGTAAACGCTCTAATGAAATAACTAAATAACAAAACTAAAATCAAGAATCCTGTACTTTTCTAAAATCATCAGATTCATCCGGCAAATAAAGTTTGCAAAACGTTCCTATCCTAACACACCTCTTTAGCTTCAACCACATTCATAATTCCTTTCACAGAAGCTCGTTTGTTTCTCATACTCGGAAACTTTCGTTTACGCTACACTCCCTCAATCATATTCATTCATTTATTCATTGGTCGTCCACCAATCTCTCATTCGACATACGTTCTACATGACAAAACCATCTCAACTGACTTATATTCACTTTCTTAACTACATTCTTCTCAATCTTACACTCATCATACACCAATGTATTCCGGACACGATCTCTTCTAGTATATCCACACACATACTATGCAAATACTTCATTTCCACAGCAGTTATACGGCGTTCATGTTTCATCATCCACATCCAACATTCACTACCATATATCAATGTAGGCACTAAAATACCATTATATACACTTAATCAAGTATCTCTTATTTCGAGCAAAGATTTCCAGAGCATCAAATACCTTGCATCCCGAAGATACTCTTCTTTCAGTCTTACGATCAATACGCCCATTTCTCGATAACATATTACGCAAGTATAAAACTCATTCACGTAACCCAATTTCACATCATTCACCGAAACAGTGTAGTTAGTCACCAAATAGCTCTTTTCAAACACTAACACTTCACATTTATCAAGATTTAATAACTGATTTAAATTTTATCATACCCCATTTTTACTTGGTACATTATACAAAGAAGATTGATGTAATTGTCGCGAAGGTGCAAGGTAATCAATTTAGGCCTTTTGGCTCACGACACTAAATACTTTTAAATAAATCTGTGATGAATAAGAGCACAATTTATTTGTGTTCCAAAACCTATACTACGGTGTACGGTAAGACGGCAAAGATAAAACATTCTAATAATCTAGAACAGAGAGTAAAAACTATAGCTGGAATGTGTCTGAGATCAAAACACTAACATTAGATTGTTTTACGTATCTATATTTTTCTTTAACTTGAATTAAAAATAAAACTAGATTCCTAATTGTGGAAATATTAAAGGATTTATTTAAAATAGACTACAGGGAATTTTGTACATGACAATTATTACATTTAAATATTTTCTAAATTTTTTAATATCTATTAACGGAGTAAATTTGCTTATAATATCCAAATTTTGTGTTTGATGAAGTAGACAACTAGGAATTTCAGATATGTGAATAATCATGGTACAATTTTCTATAAAGTTTTCAATAATTGCCGAATTATAGTCCAAAAATGTATTGTCCATTATAACAAAATATTTGAAACTGTACTTAAAATGAGCATTAAATTTTCTTAGTGCGGGTCCAACATACTCCTCTCGCCAATTGACGATGAGGCGTGTTGGAACCGGCACTTCTTCACGGTACTGCAAATTTTGATATAATTTGAATGAATCTAAATGAAATCCGGTATTTCCAATTTTCTTTCGCAGATAATTTTGTATTCCAAAGTAACCTTGTTGAATGGCTGTAAATTATAACAATATATTTATATTAGTATTTATATGAAATAAATTAGAAACTTAGATTACATCTACATGTTTAATAATATGTTATATTTTGTCTTGAAGGATATTTAATAACGGCTAGTCATATCGCAAAATTATCGCCCTTTGGATTTTAACCGTAACATATACAAAAAATGTCTTGCAATACCATAGTATGGGTAGCGTTACTGTATTTGAATCACTCAAACAAACAAAATATATGAAGCACAAATCTGCAGCTCGGTAAGTACGTACCCTGCACGTAATTGTGACTAAGTTTATGTTGTACAGAATAGTGAATAGTAAATAAATAGATAAGAAATATCGAGAATAATTTAATCGCCCTATAAATAAAATCTACTAGAATTTATGTTTCATGCTCGAAACAGGCGACATTGAGATTTAACGGTCCAGTTTGTGATTTGGACAAAATAAACAGCGTTGATCGTGTTTCATTATAAGAAAACTGGGCACTTCATGATAATATAGCAAAAAATAATAAAATTTTATTAGTGATTTCTTACCACTTGGTGCAGATAATGATTTTTCTTTTCCATTACCACTCTTCGCAGATAATTTTAATGAACTATTATCCAATGAGAATTTACTGGTACGGTTTAATATTTCAGCTAATTTTTCAGAAGAATGAACAACTTCTTTCAATAGAACTAAAAGTGATTCACCCGATCCTGAAGTAGATATGCGTACTGGGTCATTTATTATGGAAGATGTTGTATTCTGTGATATTAGACTTTCTGCACTTGTGTCATCATCGATAGTTATAAAGGTCTCGGTTGAGAAATCAGCTTCTAAATCAGTAGTTAACATTTTATCTTCTGATGATCCATCTCTATCTGAATAATAACTTTCCGATGATCCATCTTCATCGGAATAATCACAATCATGTGATCCATTTCTTACAGGTAATTTATCAAATTCTGTAAATAAAGGTGTTAGTTGTTATAGTGATCGTAATAAAGGAATTTAGTTGTTGTTGATCAGAATATCAGTAAAATATATAAATAAATACATGTTTGAAAATAAAGGGATCTAACTGAATCATTAATATGATTATTTTAAATAGGTTTTCAGCTGTCAAAATGACTTTAAACTAAAAATTACAGATTGTAAACAATAAATTGTTCAATTTATATAATTGTAACTCTAATACTAAGTTTTTCATTAAACTAATAAGATTATGTTATAGTTATCTATAGTAATTCCTTTCTTTGTCAAGACAAGCGTTGCTATAGCTCGATAAACTAAAGTCAAACAGTGCCTGGAATGCACCTTTTCTCCACCTATTCAGGTATATAACGAATCGTGTGACTCTTCTTTGGCGGGCAAGTGAAATATGCAGCCGCAATGAAAACATTAGGCCGCCACAACATGTACGATATGCAAATTTATCAATGATATATTTATATATTATTAGTCCATAATAATTATTCTTTTGACATGGTATTTTTATAAATGGAAATAATTACATGCCGCTTTATTATTTCATAAATTCAAATAAACGGCTATTTTTTTAATCCAACTTTTGACACTGAATGTACCGACGGTAGTAACGACCTCGAAAGACACTCCTCTAAGAGTTGTATATTGCCTTTATGATGAATTAGTCTTTGTTTTCATTTAGCAAATATTAACTGTGAGTTTTGTATTTAAAAACGTGTTAATTTGAAGATTATATACCATTTGACATAGAAGATATTGTGAAAGCAATTATTTTAAATTTATCGGCAACAAAATCACAGAGCCTATACGAAGTACTCGTAGCACACAAAAACTTTCAAAATTGATGTAAGCTGAAAGAGGTGAAATATTTCAGAAGATTTCAAAAGGAAGCACACTATGAGATTTATTTGGTGTTGAAGATACAAAACTTTTGGTTGATGCTTCGTAAAAGGTTTATTTTTATGTTCATAGTTTATTTTTACAATTGAAATTGCTGGAGGATCACGGAAGGACGAATTATTATATATCTCTACTGAAAATGTTAAAAATTTGGATTTTTATACTAATGTCGATAAAACATCAATATTTCAAAATATTAAATTTCAAAATTTTGCCATTAAATTTTACAATAAATAAATTGTCCTAATTTTAAAAATTGTATCCTACTAATAAATTACAAATGATGTTTTTAGAACAAGTTATAAAATGAACCACTTTTCGCAACTAAAATGGTATGTAAAAAAATTTGACATTTCGTAACCGAATTGAAAAATAATTATGTAGGTAAGGATTACATTTTGCTGTTTATCTTCCAAAGAAACTACTATACTATTGTAATGAAATTATAAGAACCATATTTTATACTCAAATATAATGTATTATTTAGTAGTATAAATTATTAATACATATAAAAGAACTTCAACAACAGTATAATGTGTTTTCATGTTTCCAATTCCCTACATAATTATTTATTAACATATAGGAATGCACCGTACAATTATGATAAATCTTTATTTCGGACATACCATTAATTTGCTACTATACTGAGTTATTCAAACTGTCTTATTTACAATTTTAAATCGGAATATAATCCAACAATTTCTTTTAAATTGTGGCAATTTTTATATGTCGAGCGGGAATCGATAGGTATTTGTTTTAAAATCTGGCTTAAATAATTCGCCGTAATACGAGCCACAACAACTGTAAATTCGAAAACTGTTTTTTTGTCAAAATAATCGTAATTTATTTTAAAGTATATAACTACATAATTGAGACTTTCGACGTAGTAGTTTACGCGTGTTAAGTTCATTGTGGTAAGAAACAATGAAAAATAATGTTTCAACTGAGACTACACGAAAATATCTCAAAAAACAGGGATACAAATTTTATAAGGTATGATAATGTATTCATTTCCTAAAAAGTAAGCCTATAAGTTATAGTATTTCAAATTGATAATATAATATTTCTTTGTATAATTATGTACTTCACAGATAAAAATTGTATCCGAACATATATTTGTGTGGACTAATAAGTTTTAAAAATACATTACATGTTATTAAATAATTGAAATACATCTTCGTCAAAAATAATATTAACGAATTGTTTTTACAACGATGTAGTACTGATAATTTTGTATAGCACTTGAATTTGGGCATTATTGTCGCAATTGACAATAAATATTCTTCATTTGTTATGTTATTACTCTTTACGTAAATTAAACGTTTATATAGTAAACACAGCAACTATCAAAATATGCTAATGGTGAAATTTTGTAATAAATCTATAAGTTTATAGAGTCATAAATATGTAAATAATGAACAAAATCACATAAATATTTGTTGATAAGTAGAAAATATTTCAAAGTCAAATGTTTCCTTGCGATTTTTTTTCATCATTTATAGCTTTATGGATCTATAAAACTTATGGATATACACAAAATCCCACCATTAAATAATTATAGGCAAATATATATTATTCTATGATACAAAAATTGGAACATTTTATCCCTAGGGAAATAATATGCACATAATTATCTAGGGAATTTATATTATTTTGACAGTTCAGTTGTGTAATGTAAAAACAATACAATAGAGTACAATGAAACAAATAAAAACCTAAGAACTTATTTATATAAATTCATAATAACACACATAGAAGCACAATTATTCAAATTATGATTAGGCGGAAAATTAAGTTAAAGAAAAAAATGTAAAGCGAAGTTACATGTTATATGCAATCATTTACATTGCTGTTACATATTCGATTTGCTTTCATTTATTGAAACTAAATTTAAAATGTAACTTTTGGCGATGAAATTAGATTACATCTACTTATGTTAGATTTTTAATAATGTATTCAAATATATTTAATAACAGCCATTCTTATCCCAAAATGGGCCGTACTTCAGGCTTTAGCGGTAACAAGTAAATTAAATCTGATTAGGAATGATCTAAATTGCCTACAAATATAATTTTCACTTAGGTCTATGAAAGTTTCAAGCCCAAAACAGGTTTCATTCCGATTAGGCGGTTTACTTGATTTGGTCAAATTAAAATTAGCAGATGGTTATTCGTTACAATTCCGATAAGCAAACACACCACTTTACGGTTAATAAAAAAAAAATAAAAAGTTTAAAATTCTATCAGATTTACCTTTATCACTGCCCACTTCAATTATATCACTACCCAATTTTGATTTTTTTTTCTTTTGAAAGCAACAACAAAACCAACTTAATATACAAGCCATTATTTTTGCTTTAAATTAGTAATGGCGTTTTCATGGAAACTCTTACTATTGTTAGTTTCAAATAATAATTGCACAAATAACAATTTTACTTGTAGTTAAATAATATGTACGAATAAAAATGAAAGTCGCCAACAGACCAGTAAGGGAAAGACCGGAAAATGGAAGAGAGAATGGGCCAGTGTTGCCAACATCAACATTTGATAAATCTCTAGCTGAGCTTGAATTTTTCCCTAGAATTATTTAAAAATATTTTTTTGCCGATTGACATAAATGTATGATTTTATTGACTATTGATAGGCACTAAAGTCTTACTTGAAATATTCTTTGAATGTTTTAAGTAGTCTTAGCTCAGAATCTGTACAAGTACTCGTAAAGTTAAATAAAAACTTTTGAAAAACAAAGTTAATTTGTTTAATAATATAATTTCGCAGTCGGTAGGATTTGCCATAACAAATTAGTAACAATAATTTGGTTCACCGTCTTGATTTATTTGGCAGAAGAACAGTCTTTTTTTGTTAACGCAAGTAACACTTCCTGCGCGTAGTGAGTTAAAGTACATAATTAACTAACCGCGCATCTTACTAAAAGACTAACAAAAAACAAATTAACTGAAGTTCCTGAGCGTCCTCATTGTGTTGAGTGCAAATCAGCTAACGAGAACGTCAACACTGCAACGTCGACCAGCTGGGCGGCATCTCCGAATCCAGAGACACCTGCATCCGACCTAGACGACTACAGTACGAGCATCTCATCAAGCGATTTCAATGAATATGAAACCGTCACTGATACTGTTACTGTAAGTACCACATGTCATTTAGAGGTCCAAATATAATAATAAATTCAAGTGAAAGCTCAAATTCTGAATCAGACTCACATCTTGAGATCCTAATTTAAATCCAAATACTTTAAATAATCCCATAATTATATTTTAAAAATCTATATTAACATGACAACCCCGGTCATAAAAAAACAATATCTGGATATGGTTCCAGAATTCTTCGATGAAAAAGAACTTTTACCAAGATTTATAGAGATCCGTTAAAAATTTGTGAAACGATTTTACAATCAAGCAGAGCCGCAAGATTTCCAAAATGAATATTTAATGAGCACAATATTAGCTAAAATAAAAGGCGAAGCAGCAATAAATATTTCTGACTGTTCCGTTGAAACTTGGGAAAATTTAAAAACGTCACTAATAGATACATATGCGGACAAAAGAGATTATTTTACACTAAAAATAGAAATGACCAAACTGAAACAAGGCGCGAACGATACGGTATCTAACTTTTATAATAAAATACAACATATTCTAAACTTGCAAGCGTCTTATGTAATAAAAAATCACCCGACTACTGTAGAAATAATGACTGATTTCTTTAGAAATTACGCCCTCAGAATTTTATTAAAGGGATTAAAAGAGCCAGTAGGGCAACTCATGAAAGCAAAGAAACCTGCTGATCTAAACGCTGCACTGAGTATGCTTACAAACGACTTTCAGTTTGAAAATCATTCGAAACCATCTAAAAATGTAATGCCTATTCAAAAACCATTTCAAATACATAATAATCAAAATTTTACAGAACACTAACTACACGTTTAATAAACCACCGACATATTTTAATAACCAACATACAGCGCAGCGCAGAACTAACTTTCCTACAATGATTAGATATACTAATCAACCACTTGCGAGAGTTCGAGTTGTACAGTTGTCGAGTTAACACGTCTTCAATTGTTCATCGCCGAGTGTCTTGCTTTTTACTTAGTGTAAAAATTTTTCTTCTTGTATGAGAATAAAATCTAAAGTGCAGTGCAAAAGATTCCTATTTAAAACTAGGTGTGTATATAAATATGTAAACCCCGCCAGGGGTGAACCCGGAATGTCAAAACGGAAGACTGAAAAGACAGAGACTGAAAACAGTGATAGTGATGCGCAGCTAAGTGAAAAGATAGTGACTGATAATTTGCAACACAGTGACCGCGAGGCAAGTATTAGTGACTGTGAAAGTGCTGAAAGCAGAGCAACTAATAAAAATGTTCGCGTCGATCAAAGTGTAAAAGCCGACAAGCCATCAAACATGCTTCGTTGACCCGAGAGACCGGATGAGAGAGTCGGAACAAAATAAAAAAAGTCCCGACAAAGATAGCACTATGGTAAAGAAGCCTGCAGCACGAGAGAGCGCTTGTAAGTGAAGTACCGCCCGTAGTCCAGCCCAACCAATATGCTGTACCAACCAGCAACCGATAAAGTCTACTGGACATTAACATGGGCGCAGGTACGAGTACCGCCACCATTACGATCCCAGACGACATCCCCGTGAGCACAGAGGATGCACAAGGAACCACAGAGATTCCAAACAACGCACGTCGCCGTCCTGCAGCTATCATTATTCCAGGAAGCACACGGAATCACATGGAACTAGTAAATAATATTAGCAAAACAGTGAAGCAAGGTTTCCAAATTACCTACTCACGCAACAATATCAATCTTTACATCGCAGACCTGGAGGAGAAGAAGAGCATGGTGAAACAAATGATAGAAAACCAAGTACAATTCCACACATATAGTGATGTTGACGAAAAAACGCACGCGTTTGTACTGTGTGGTCTTGACCATGAACCAGATATGCCGCCTGCACTCGTTAAAGAAGAGCTGATTAGCAGGTACAATTTCCAGGTCAAAGCGGTGTATAGAATGCGGACAAAAGTCCGAAAACTGGTAGTAACTGACTCAACATCTACTCTGAGACACTTGCAACAAAATATAAAAATCTTATTCTACACCAGAGTAAGTTGGCAGAGACACGTGAACAATAAAACAATCTCACAGTGCCACAGATGCTAGATGTGGGGTCATTCGACATCAAATTGTCAAAGAAATCTTAGATGCTTAAAGTGCGCCGGACACTATCTAACGCAGGTCTGTGTGAAGACGAAAGAGACAGCGGCGACGTGCGTAAACTATGGAAAGGACTATCCTGTCAACAGCGACAAGTGTGAAGTTTACTTAAGTAAACTGCAAGAGCACCAGCGCATCATAGAAGCACGTAAGCCCAGACAACAGCCGACCCGGTACGGGAACGCGCTACCACCGATAACTAACGCCTGGAACCACCGCCGCCTTTCTGTCGCTCTGTCTGACTCAAGTGCGAGTGTAAGTGTCGTGCGTGAAAGTGAGCAAACTTCTCAGAGACAGAGACGTGCCCGCGACCATTTCCCCCCACTACCGAGCATGCAACGGAAGCAGACAGCCCCCCGCGAGGCCCCCAGCCAGCATGCCGACAACCCTACTCCTCACAAGCCTGCTGATAATCCTCCCCCGCGCCAGCTTGCTGCCAACCCTCCCATACACCAGAACACTGATAGTGACACTGATACGGACACTTACATCATATTTCAACAATTAAAAAATTAAGTAAATATTTTAAAGAGTTTAATTAACATGGGTAATATGGTTTTAGCACTACAAGATATAAACAAACAGCTATCAAAATGTAAAGACGGCGCAGACAAATACACAACATTTAACGCTTTCATGTCAAACATTTCACAATATAATTTGTAGTTTTCATTACTAATATATGGTCCTGGAACGCAAATGGAATCCGATCCAAAATCGGCGATCTAATTCAAATCCTACACAAACACGACATTCACATTATGCTTATACGAGAGACACGACTTAGACACACAGATAAATTCTACATTAAAGGTTACACAGTCCACAGAGAAGACAGACCCATACAAACAAATGTTCCCGCGGGAGGCGTAGCCATCCTAGTACGCAACACACACCCACACACATTAGTTCGCCTTCAGCCCACATCCCTAGAATCCCTTTGTATCCGACTCTCTGACAACACACACATAATATCCACATATAATAACTCACGAAACACATTCACACAACAAGACATTCACACTCTGTTACAGATTGGCGGGAAAGTGTTGATTGCCGGCGACTTCAATGCGAGACACGCGACATGGGGCTGCCACAGATCAAACACAAATGGTAATATATTACATTCATATATCATAGCTCATAATTCCATTCTCATGCATCCTCCTACACCTACACATTATTCCACAAACAATACAACAGCAACAACAATATATTTACTCCTAAATAAAAGTATAAATAACCTCACCGATCCTATAACCCTCAACGAACTTAGTTCAGACCACCTTCCCGTATACACCAAACTAAGCACGCACATCACACCTACAGACACAGCAAACTATGAACGCACCTACAAAACCACAGACTGGCATAAGTTCAGACAAACACTCGATAAACGCATCACAATACAGTCACACATTAACACAACACAAGATATAGACACACAAATACATGCACTAACACACGCTATCACACACGTACTACATATACATACACGCACTATTAATCTAGAGCACAACAAAGAAAAACTTCTTGTACACATCACACAACTCATTACACAGCGCAACACAGCACGAAAACTATGGCAAAGGTCACGCGATACTGTTCACCGCACTTACATGAATCAACTCACAAAACATATACGCACTGAAATCATAACATTTAAAAACAAAACCTGGACTGACAAACTACAAGGACTAAATCCAAATGACAATTTCTTATGGAGAATGAACAAAAACTTAAAAAAACCTCTCAAACCTATCCCTACATTATCATCTAACAATGATATCCTGTTATCCGACGAGCAGAAGGCAGAGGCGCTAGCCGAAACCTTCGAGCGAGTCCATATCCTTGACCCCAACAATACTCTTGACCAAGACACAATCACACTGACAGTTGACGAATTTTTAGCCACCTCATGCACATCATCACGTCACTCAATTATTAAATTACTCAGCACTCCCTCACAAATAATTAATATCATCAAATCATTTCCAAATCAAAAGGCACCAGGACCCGATTCCATACAAAATATAGCACTTAAAAACCTATCCCGCAAAGCCGTAGTCCAGCTTACCTACATCATAAATTCCTGCATTACATTTTCCTACTTTCCATCAGCCTGGAAAATGGTTATAATTATTCCTATTCCAAAACCAAATAAAAATCCTAAACTCACCACAAGCTACCGTCCCATAAGCCTTCTCTGTACCCTTTCCAAGGTAGCAGAGAAAGTTATCCTTAGTAAAATTGAAAAATTTGATTCCCGACATAAACTTACTCCTGATTTCCAATTCGGCTTCCGTCCAAAGCATAACATTATCCAACAAGTAGCAAAGATCGTAATGGCCCTCTTCGATGTCGAAAAGGCTTTCGACAAAATGTGGAAAGCAGGGCTCATTTACAAAATGATTCGCGCGAAATTCCCACCGATACTCACTCTACTAATAAATTCATATCTTACTAACAGAAGTTTCAAAGTTAAAATCAATAACACCCTTTCCACCTCTCACCCTATAGCTGCGGGCGTAGCCCAGGGAAGCTGCCTAGGCCCTAAGCTCTTTACCCTATTCATTCATGACTTGCCTACTTTTCCCAAAACCAAAACTGCCCTTTACGCAGACGATACAGCCATCTATGCTCACTCGTTTAGTGCAGAGGTAGCTAACAAGCCATTGCAAATCCATCTTAATATCCTAATTCCTTACTGGCGCCTGTGGAAAATCACCATCAATCATCAAAAAACCGAAACCATAGTCTTCAAACGCAAACACACAAACATAACAGTATACACACCACTCAGAATTGACACACATCGTGCAAACCCGACAACCTCGGTCAAGTACCTTGGCGTCACCCTCTCACACCGTCTATATTATCATTCCCATTTTAACAATTCCCTTAAAAAAAGCTTCCCTCGCAGTCAGATCTCTTTGTCCCCTAATTAACAAAAATAGTAAAATGTCTTCCCGCAACAAAAAACTCTTCTACACCACTGTCATTCGCCCCATAATCACATACGCAGCCCCGATATGGTGCTCGGCTTCGGCAACCGCATTATTACCGCTTCAACGATTCCAGAACAATTAATAGCGCAGACAGATATACTAGAATCGCAGATTTACACAACATAACACAAATACCATACTTACACGACTATGTCACCGAAATGTCGCAAAAATTTTATGTTACACATCACAACATAATCCTGTCACACGCACAATAACCCAAATCAGAGAGCACAACACTCCATTTCCGCTTAAGCCCGTCTGACACGATCAATTTTAATGTACATTTTTTAGTTCAATTTTAATGTACATTTCCCATGTACATTAAAATTGAAGACAAAAATTCCTGTATTCAACGACGTCAATTTTCTATTAGATGCGCATGCGCATTTCGATCTGTTTTGAAAATATTTTGGTACTGAATTAGGGACTTTTGTGTCAGAATTATTAAAATAAATTGAACAACAAACTTCTAGAGTTGTACAGAGCTACTTTAAAATGTCAGATTTGGAGTATGAAAATCTTTTAGGTGTTGCAGCACTAATAACTACAATTGTAAGTTCAGCTGTAACACTGACACATAAGAAAAAACGTATTATTACAAAAAAGAAAAATACGTGGAGTAGAAACTGGTTACGTCGAAGAGAAATAGGAAACGGAATTTTAACAATGCTAAATAGCGAGTTGTTATTAACAGATGATAATTCGTACAGAAACTATTTAAGATTACCGAATGAATGTTTCGAAAAATGGTTGTCCGGTGTTGCAGATTCTATAGGGAAGCAAGATACTTGTATGTAATAAAACGTATAACTTATACAATTTTAATTGAAAATTGTGTTTTTAAAAATTTATTTATTTTACATACACAAGTTACAGGTATAGTTCTCAAGACAGACTGATTGCGGTTTGTAACAAGATTCGCTCTTTTATAAACTTACTATTACTAGTCAGCACATTCCTTGGAGTGCGCTGTAACATGAAGTTTCTTAGTGATAATGATATACATAACTCCTCCGCCCTAAAAGGGAACTTCGTTTGTTACGGTTTGGAGATTTTCCATTTTCTAACAGTTTTTTTTTAACATTGTATTTTATGTTTACATAAGATTAAACAAATAATTACTATTATAACAATAATAACAACAGAATTAATTAAAGTATGGTTATTAACATCATGTTCAACCTTTATATCATTTAATATTGGCGTTTCTTTAATTACAATATCTTGTTTATTAATTTGTTTCAACTCAATTGTTTTATTACTTAATTGTCTGTCCTTAATTTTAAATTTAATATTTTCAAAAATTATTTCTTTAGCATTAGTTATATAATTTTCCAATTTATAATTATTAATTATACAATTTTTATTTGTTTTAAATTTATATACTCCTTTAATTAACTTATGTTTCACATATTCAGAACACTTAATATCTAAGTTTCTTTCATTCTTACTTATAATAATAATAATATTAGAGTTTTCAATTTTTATTAGAATAAATCCTTCAGTAATCTTATGGTACTTACATTCATTATTATTATGCCTATTAACAATTTCGTTCAAACATTTATTAGCTTCTACATAATTGGTCTTACAGTAAAAATTTTGTTTTAATTTATTACAGTCATTAGTTAGCAATAGTTGATCTCCTTCTTGAATTAAAAATTCTTTATTTTCATTTAGCATAAACATTTCATTTCCACTAATTATGGGGATTGGAGTTATTTGCAGTAATTTCCTTTCAGGTTTATTTTCATACACGGGAATTTCTAGTAAGTATTCTATTTTATTGTTATTTAATTTACAATGACTTGAAATCTGCGAAGTAATGTCCCAAAATTTTATTCCTGGATTAATTTGGTTAATTATTTGTTTTAATTCTTCTAAAGATATTATTGAACTATGGATCTTATTTAAGTTGCAAAATGTCAAGCTAGTTTCAATTTCGGATATGATCTCAAGTAGATTTATGGTTAATAATATCAATTGATTAAATATATCTTTAATCACCCAAACGTTTTGCCAATTTATAGTTTCTTGCATGAAATTATCTATTCGAGTTTCCAAAACCAATTCATTATGTTTAATATTTTCAATTTGTTTATTAAATTTATTAATCATTTCTTTATTTAATCGAATTGTTTCAAAATTTTGAGTTTGTAATATTTCTTGATTTTTATTTATCTTTTCAAATAATTTATCATATTTTTCGGCATCTTCAGCATCTAAATTTCCAGTATGGCTTTTATAATTCCTCCCATACCATTAATTAATCCTCTTTTATTTCTTTTATGGGTGAACAAGTTACTTATTTTAATAGCTAATCTATCATAATTAAAGTTTAATATATTTTTATATGTTTCTACTTCTCTAATATACGTATCATTACCATCAAATTTTATTTCAATATTATTTTTATATTTACCTATCTTAAAGTACTCTTCCTCTATATTCTTAATATCGTAATTATAATATGAATAATATGAATTTATATATGTATATACATTGCCCAAATCCACGATGTTTATACCGGGATTGTCGGTGATTAGCTCTAATTCCTCATGGTTTCCTTTTATGCAGGTACATCTGCAACAAAGAGTCGGGGCTTCTTAATCTTATCAATTTTGTGTTTACCTTTATTCGTTACTTTAATTACGCCTAATTTAGGGTTGTATTGTTCGATTTTATGGATTTTAAAAAGTGGTTTCTTAAATTTTTGTATTCTTCTTTTACCTTCTTTGATTAATATTTTATCTGGTAATTTAGCTGGTCTATTTTCTAATTTATTTTGTGCTAAAAATCTCTTATTCTTCTCTACTTGAATATTTTCTTTAATTTTTCCATGTAAAATTTTGAGTTTATTTTTATAATTAATTATATAGTCATCTATAGTAAATCTAGTTTCAAAAATGTTCTTATCTTTATCCGCTCCGAATAATATTTCGTTAGGAGTAAATTTAGTAATTGAATTAATAGAATTATTATAAGCTATCAGAGCGAAATTTAATTTATTCTCAAATTTGGTATTTTCGAAGATTTTATTTTGATTAATTAATCGGAGATGTTCGATTATGGTGGAATGAAACCTTTCAATTAATCCATTGCTTTTTGGGTTATCGACACATGTTATGTGGGTATTTATTTTATAGATTTTGAGTAATTCTTTTACAAGGTTGTTGTTAAATAAAACTCCGCTGTCGTGTATTATTTTATTCGGTATTTGATATTTACTAAAAAAGTTTAACAAACTTTCTGTTATATTTATAGCGTCTATTGTTTTCATAAAATAAATTTGTGCAAATTTAGAAAAAGCGTCGATAATTGTCAGATATTTCCTTTTTTCTAAAGTCAGTATATCTACATGTACTATGTCAAAGGGATATTTACTTATTTCTGTAATATTATCGTTTAATTGAAACGGTTTTCGTTCGTACTTGTTCTGTTGACACAGTTCACAGTTATTTATGAATTTTTGAATGTCAAAGTGTAATCTTGGCCAATAGTATGTACGTTTTAATCTCATAATTGTTTCGGATATACCACGGTGATTTGTCTTTCCTAAATGATAATTTGTAATAATTTCTAATTGATCGTTCGTATTTTCAATATCTTCTAATACTTCTTCACATTGTATCAGTCGATATGAATCTTTAGTAAATTTGTTTTGCAAAATTTCGTTTATTGTCAAAACTATATCTTTTTCTATAAGACAATAATAATTAATTTCAGGTACGAGATATTCTTTAATAAACTGAAATATTTCTTCCTGTAAGTCATTTTTATTTAAGGTAATTATTAATCTCTGTTTGGTATATGCGAATAATTTTTTTAATTCTACTTTGGTCGGTTCGTTACGTGCTTTGACTATTATTTGGTTCTTGCCAGCGTTAATACAACCTTCTTTGTAAGTAATTCCGTTAACTTCATTTTCATCATCATTATCGTTTATAAAAACTTCTGGTTTTAATTCATGAACTATTATTTGAATATGAGTATCTTTAAAAAGTTTGTTAATTAAATTTTCAACAATTTCAAAATTTATTTTATTTTCAACTTTATCATATCCGTTACAAATTTTAGGCATATGTATTTCAAAAATATCGTTTTGAATACAGTAATCGCGTAAATTAATTAAACATTTATTAATATCTAATAAATTTGGTTTAGAAAAATGTTCTAATTTTGTCACTAAGTGAAATAGTTTATGTTTATCATAAATAGGTTGTATAAAAATATTTCCTTTATTCTTACTCTGGTTATTTAAATAAGTTTTACTTTGAAATTTTTAATTAATTTGTTCCGAAAATCCTTTACCTAATTTTTTATCTTCAGAGATACAATGTACTATATTATATGGTTTATCGAAAATATCATCAAATGTTTTCTTAATTTCAAATTTACGTCTTATTCGTGAGAGAGCATCTGCGTTACTATTTAAATTTCCTTTTTTATACTCAATATCAAAATTATATTCGTCAAGTTTTATTTTCCATCGCAGTAATTTGGATTAGGATTTTTAAATTCATTAGCCAAGTTAGGGGTTGGTGGTCAGTTCTAATTTTGAATTTTGTGCCGTAAACGTAAGGTCTAAAGTACTTTGTGGCCCATACAATTCCTAATAATTCTTTTTCGGTTACGCTGTAGTTTATTTCATGTGTGTTTAGAGTTCTACTAGCGTAGGCTATTGGTAAATCTTTACCGTCTATGTTTTGACTTAATACCGCACCCAGGGCATAATTGCTAGCGTCGGTGGTTAGAATGAATTGTTTAGAGAAGTCGGGGTATTGCAAAATTGGTGCATTGATTAATAGCTTTTTACTATGTTCAAATGATTCTATATATTCTTTATCGTCTATATTTACCTTACTTCCCTTTTTTAGGCATTTAGTCATAGGTTTTGTCAATTTAGAAAAATCAGGGATAAATTTACGGTAGTATCCTAATAATCCTAGATAGGTTTTTATTTCTTTAGGAGTTTTTGGGATAGGGAAATTTTTTACAGCTTGGATTTTTGTAGGGTTAGGTTTAACACCTTCTTGTGAAACAACATGGCCCAAATACGCTACTTCTTTCCTTAAAAATTCCGATTTATCAATTTGGATCATTAAATTATATTCTTTTAATTTAGCAAATAATTTTCTAATGTTTTCGATATGTTCTTGTAATGAAGTGCCTAAAATAATTATATCGTCTAGATATACGAGACAAATTTTGTTTATATGATCGCGTAATACAAAGTTCATTAATCGCTGGAAAGTCGCGGGTGCATTTTTTAGGCCAAATGGCATTCGACAAAATTCAAAATGTCCTTTGTCGGTATTAAATGCTGCCGTTTGGATACTGTTTTCATGCATTTGTATTTCATGGAAACCGGAAGCCAAATCTAAAGTTGTAAAATAAATATTTTTGCCCAATTTATCCAATACTTCTGTGATATTTGGTATTGGAAATTTATCGTCGATAGTTTTTGAATTTAGTTTTCTGTAATCTATAACCATTCTAAATTTGTTTTTTCCTGAGGCATCCATCTTTTTGGGGACCATCCAGATAGGAGAGGACCAGGGGGAATGAGATTCTTTGATTATTTTTTCCTTTAAAAGTTTATCTATTTGGTTGTTAATTTCTTCTTTATAGCATTCTGGGTAACGACAAGGTTTTGTATAGATTGGTATTTCGTCTGTTGTTTTGAATTCGTGTTTTATGACACTGGTATGTGATAGGTTTTGATTTTGTTTAGGAAATATTGATTCATATTCTTTGATAATTTTGAATAATGCATTTTTTTCCTCTTTATTTAAATGATCTGTTCTGATTTGAATTTTATCAGCGTCTTGTAAATTTATATTATTTTTAGAATCAAAATATTGAAGTTTAAGTTCTTTATTTAAAAATAGGACATTATTTTTTGCAAAGTTAATACTAATTTTCAAATTTATTAAAGCAGGTATTCCTAGTAACACATTAAATTGTTTATGAAAGTTATGTAGGTAACATTTAATGTTCATATCTTCTATTTTTAAAATAATATATTCATTTCCTGTATGATCACCGGTAGCTGTTGTGAATGTAAATTTTTCGTTATAAATTTTGAATTTATGCTTATTATTGTAAACATAATTTTTACTAATTAAGTTTATTGACGATCCTGAATCTAATTTAAAAGCTAAGAATTTTTATTTGGTAATCTCGAGTAGTTTAAATGGGTTTTTATTTTGAAATTTTAGTAATTCATTAATTATTGTAGTAGAGTTCGTTTTATCTTTAAAATTTCGAATTAAATGCGTTTTGAGATCATCCCAGTTCTGAAACTCTAAATCTTTTATGCTATCTAGTGCTTTGTCAACTATTTTGCTTTTAATGTTTAAAAATGAAACTGCTTTATCGAATTCGTCGAGTGCTGGGTTTAGTGTACCCAGTAAGTTTTGAACTAAGTTAACTGCATTTATAAAAATACTCAGCTTATTTGGATCCCCATTATAAGTTGGAACTGCATTAAGTGCGAACTTAATTTTATTTATGCGATAAGCCATTGCTAACTCGTTTAAAATATTATCTTCAATTTCGTTTAAAATATCTAACAAGTTATCCAGTTTGGATAAAATATATATCTAATAGTATTGTTACTAATTAAGTAATTACAGTGATTCGAACCTACGTTAATATATTTTACTTAGTAAACAGTGATTTGTACAGTCATTAATATGTAGTAAAAATAAACTCACAGTAAATCGCAACTACACATTACTTGTTATAATCAAGTATTTCGTGGAAACTAAAAATTTGTAAATAGAACGTATTGGTAACTATAAATTAAACGGGATGTGTAATTTTTTGGTTGTAACATTAATAACAATTATCATCAATTTTGTTGCTTAATGCATAAGTGTACTCTGTGAAATAAAATTAAAAATTATAAGTGATATTAAAAAATTATGTAGTTGAAAAACAGTTGTCGTAATAACATTAAATGCATGGCCTATACTAACATATACAGAAACAACATTTTGCACACACCAGTTATATCACTATAACTGCTTACTTTTAATGTAATATGAACTATAAGATAATGATAAGAAAATGTTATATTTAGATATAATGTAACCTGTAGTCTTTTGTCTGAAGGTTGGCGTCTTGAGAACAAGTCGCAAAAATAAAGAACCTTTGAAATCTTTAAAAAAAATCTGTTTCGAAAACTGAACCCAAAACTGGCGCAGTGCGGTAGGATTTCCGAGATTGACACAAATCGCATGTGCAATTTTCGTATTTTCGATTAAATCGGAAAATCCGAACAGTTGGTAGTGAACAACCCGCGAAGTGCGAGAGCCCGAGCGAATATCGAGTTGCATCCAGCGCAGCGTTCCAAGCCGACACCAACATCAGTTCCAAACAGAGAAGAAGATTTCATCGCCGCTAGCACAGGAAGTCCTGGGAGAGGAACCACATCGTCCAAACCTATAGGCACACTAGAATTAAGAAGAAAAAGAAGAATGAAAAACGTAATCTGCATGTAAGTGCTCATTCATTTAAACAAATCCCAAAATTTCGGTTTCACAATTTAAAAAACAAGTAATAAATAGAATTAGCAAATTAGTTTTATAAAGTAGAATAAGTAAAATAGTTTTATGACAGCCGCAGACATTGATAATATTCTAAATTTATTAAATAATATAAATTTAACAAATCAAGAAATGGCTGAACAACAAGTTAATTATCAATTATTAAGATTGTATATAGATTCAATACCACGATATGAAGGAAATCCCCACACTCTGAAAATATTTTTAGATAACTGTCAAAATTTAATTCAAACTTTTGCAAATGCTGCTGACCCAGCATTAAACAATTTTCTAATTCGTACAGTCTTAGGCAAACTAACTGGCCGTGCTTTAATTTTAATCGGATCTAGAACAGAATTAACAACTTGGCAAGATATTGAAGATTCACTTAATCTCAGTTTCGGCGATCAAAGAAATTTAGATTGTTTAGTTCAGGATTTAATTTCATTGAGACCTGTCAAAAATGAATCACCATATAATTCTGGTATTCGATGCCAAGATGCTAGAAGTTTACTCCTCTCCAAATTAAATACACTAGTTTTAACAGAAGCAGAAAAACTTGTCAGACAATCAACTTGTAAAGATCTTGCTCTAAAAACATACATCCGAGGCTTACCAGCCAATATTTAGACAAATGTAAGATTAAGAGATCCTGATAGTCTTGAAAAAGCCATGAGTCTCGTAGTCGAGGAAGAAAATTTCCTTTCCTCGACGCAACGACAAAACACACTAAATTTATAAACAGGTTATAGACCACCACAAAGACTTGCACAATATTCGCATTACAATAATAATTCAACCCCACAAATGCCATCTCGTTTCCAACAGAGAACACCTTATCCAATGGCACCCAAACTAAATCCTTTTTATAACACAAATAATCAACCAAATTATCGACCGATGCATTTTGCACAATTGCACATCTCAATAAAGACCAAATTTTAACAACTTTGTTCCGCAGCAAAGATCAAATTTTAATAGCTTTACTCCCCAACAAAGACCAAATTTTTCCCAAAATTATAATCGACCCAATCCAAACCAACAACAACATGAATACAAACTCGAACCAATGGATACCTCATCTGGTTATTCCAGAATAAAATCGCAAAAATCTTTTACCTCAACTGCACTGTTTACTCAAAATATTTACGATGCAGAAAACTACGTAAATCCAGACGAAACCCCATATCAATATGAGTACTCTGAATATTACTCAAATGAACACCCTGTATATGATAATTACGACACCGGCTATAACAACTATCACGCCGAGTATGAAGCAGTATCGGATTACAGTAACGAATATGATAACACTAACTACAATGAACCAGAATCTCACAATCCTGAGATAATTTTTCCTCAAGTCCCCGATTCTACCAATCAAACGTGATACAAGTGTTTTAAAAGCAAAATTACCACACATTTATATCCCCGAAATTAATGCAAACTTCATAATTGACACAGGAAGTACAGAAAGTTTAATCAATTCAGAATTAGCTTATAAATTCTATAACAATTTTATTTTTGAAGAAAATTTTAATATTAAAACTGCACATAATATTTTATTCCATAACGAGGTAGCAGAAATTCCAGTCTTTCAAATTTGTAATGTCCCTCAATTTCATAAGTTTTATCTACTTCAATTTAGTAAAAAAATACGATAGACTAATAGGCGTTGATTTACTTAAATAATTAAATGTAAACGTGAATGTCAACATAAAACAATTAACTACACCATATGCAAACATTTCTATAATCTTTGAACCTGATAACAACAAAATAAATTCTGGAACATATATCGCAAACCACTCTATTATCATACCACCCCGTGTAGAACAAGTAATAAATCTACCTGTTAAACTAAATAACGGTAAAGGTATTTTAAATCATGCAACTTTTGGAAACGGCGTAGAAATGTCAAAAGCACTTGCTAATGTTTCAAATAATTTTGCTATTACAACTGTTACTAATATAACTGAAAATCCATTTCAAATAAATATTTGCGAACTATTTGATATTGAAACCTTAAATCCAATTAATATAAATTTTGTCGAAAAATGGATATTTATGACGAATTAAATACAGATTTTGGAAATTTACTTAAACAAAATTTGAAAAATATTAGAATCGATCATTGAAATTACGAAGAGGAAGATGCTATTAGAAAACTTTGTTTTGTATATCAAGATATATTTTATTGCGAAAAAATACCCCTAAGTTTCACAAGCGAAATTACCTACAAAACTAAATTAAATTATTCATGTAAAGTCATATCGATTCCCTGAAGTTCACAGACAGGAAGTTAGAACACAAATATCAGAAATGTTAGATCAAGGTATAATACAACATAGCGTTTCTTCATGGCCTAGTCCCATATGGATCGTCCCTAAAAAGATGGATGCGTCAGGTAAAAAGAAATGGCGTCCTGTTATAGATTAACGCAATTTGAATGAACGCACAATCGATGACAAATATCCCCTTCCTAATATAACGGACATCTTAGATAAACTCGGTAGAGCTAACTATTTTTCAACACTTGATTTAGCTAGTGGCTTCCATCAAATAGAAGTTAACCCTGAAGACGTTTCAAAAACTGCATTTTCTACTGAAGGCGGTCACTATGAATTTAAACACATGCCGTTTGGACTTAAGAATGCTCCATCAACTTCTCAAAGAGTTATAGACAACGTGTTACAAGGTTTACAACACGAAAGTTGCCTAGTTTACCTAGACGAAATTATAATATTCAGTACGTCTCTGCAAGAACACGTCGAACGACTAAAATCAGTATTCCAACGATTTAGAAAAAGTAACTTTAAACTTCAACTAGACAAAACAGAATTTCTCCAAAAATCAGTTCAATATTTAGGACATGTATTTACTCCCGAAGGTGTAAAACCTAACCTAGATATAATTTCTCTTATCAAAAACTTTCCAATTTCAAAAACACAAAGAGATATTAGAAGCTTTTTTGGTTTATTAGGTTATTATCGGCGCTTTATTAAAGATTTTGCAAAGATAACAAAACCAATGACAAAATGTTTAAAGAAAGATGTAAAAATAGTTAATAATAAAGAATTCGTAGATTGTATCAATTTATGTAAAGAATTTCTGATCAATGACCCCATATTACAGTACTCCAATTTTGACAAACCGTTTATATTAACCACTGATACAAGCAACTTTGCGTTAGGTGCTGTTCTGTCACAAGGACAAATACCAAACGACCGACCCACAGCATACGCGTCGAGAACTTTAAATGAAACAGAAACCCGATAGGCCACTATCGAAAAGGAATTACTTGCGATAGTATGAGCATGTAAACAATTTCGTTCCTATTTATATGGTCGAAAATTCACAATAGTCACAGACCACCGTCCCTTAATTTATATGCTCAAATTTAAAGATCAAAACTCAAAATTACTTAGATGGAAAATAAAGTTAGACGAATACGATTACGATATAATTTATAAAAAAGATAAATGTAATATCAATGCTGATTGTCTCTCTCGTATTTCTATAAACGCAACAGAAAACGAATCCACGATAAATAACCCTGGAGAAGTAAATAACGACATTGTAGAATATTTAAGAAATTATGTTGAAAATTTCGATCCTAATGAACAACAAACTTCAACGAGTACAACCCCTGTACCCAAAAATAAACCTAAATTCAAACTTATATCTGATATACAATTGAAACCTCCAAATGACCCTAACCTTACAAAAAGTTTAAATGGTAACGATAATGATAACGTCAGTTCTGAGTCATCAACTCAACCCTCTACGGCGAACGATACAACAAATGACGGAATCAAAATAGCAGATGAAATTATAAATTATAAAATAAATCAAATTCTTGTATTTCCAAATTTATATAAAAAATTACACGTTTCACATGAAAAGTACGAAAATTTAAAAAATCGTAAAAGTTAAAATTCCAGATAATAATAATGATAAATTAATTTTTGAATTTTTAAGAAATTATACCGATTCAAAAAATACGTACCACATGTACTTCCATACCGATCAATTATATCAAGACTTCTGCAAAGTTTACTTAGATAAATTTTCTGAAAGAGGTCCCAAATTAATTAGATGTATTAAAAGACTAAATACGGTTACCGATAAAGAAGAACAAATTATGCTTATTAAACACCATCATGAAGGCAAAACAAACCACCGCGGTATAAATGAAACCGTAGAATATTTAAAAAAAAATTATTACTGGAAACATATGAAAACAACCATCACTAATTATATTAATTCCTGCGACATTTGTCAAAGAGCAAAGTATGGTAGGTAAAAGCCTTATGTTCCATTAATGAACACAGAAACCGCGACAAGACCGTTCCAAATAATTCACATAGACGTTTTTGCTTACGATAACAAAAATTACTTAACCATAGTAGATGCATTTACAAAATTTACCCAAACAATTTACATTGAAGGAAAAACTGCAATCCATATTAGCAACGGCTTAATCAAATATTTCACATCATTCGGTGTACCAGAAAATTTAATAGTAGATAATGGAAAAGAATTTAATAATAGTACAGTAAAAGAATTTTTAAAATTACATAAAATAAATGTTCACTTCACTTCCCTTTTGCATCATGAATCTAATCCATTGTTGAACGTTTTCACTCAACATTAGTAGAACACTTACGAATATTAAGAGAAATGTACCCCGATGACCGTAGCGATCTCATGAATTATGCTATTATTGATTGTAACAACTCAATCCAAACTAATTATACACCATTTGAACTAGCCTTTGGACCTACTAACTCAAGAAATCCAAATGAAATATTTGTTCCAAATTCATTCTATAATGATTATGTTGAAAATCATAAAGAGAAATTAAAACATGTTTATCAAAATGTGTCCGATAAACTAGAAATACAAAAACAAAAAGTAGTGGCTAAACATAATACAAAAGGAAACATGAATAAAGAATTTAAAGTAGGACAAACTGTTTATAAACAAAATTCTATGAATAGAAATAAAAAGAATTTAAAATTTTTAGGACCGTATAAAATCACAAAACTATTAGACAGTAGAAATATTCAGTAAACACAAGAAAGATAAATCGGAAATTATTCACATAAAAGAATTAAGGAAACCATCTGTTGTTACAGATCAACCCTCCTCATCGTCGTCGCAACCCTAGAATCACCTATATTCCACAATCTTAACAAAAATCCTGGTCTCCTACCTTTAAAACTAGGAAATGCCCAAATTAAGACTGACTGTTGGACTTTTATACAAATATATGACATTACTGACATAATCAACGAATTTATATTACTTAAAAATTCATTCTCAAAAATATCTAAAGAACTTAAAAACTCCACTCATAATTGTCATTCTTACCAAATAATTCGTATTATTGAAGATAAGGTTGAAACACAAATAAAACAATTAAATCCATTATTTAATAATAAAAGATCTAAACTAAGTCTTATAGACGGACTTGGCTCAATCATAAAATCCATAACTGGTAATCTTGATCATAATGATGCTGAAAAATATGATAGAATCATTTCTAAATTATCTAAAGATCAAAGTAATATTAAAACTATTCTTAAAGATCAAATGACAATCCTTCAGACATCCTATCAAAAATATAATGATAATATAAAAACATTTTCACATAATCAGTTAGTACTTGATTCAAAGATTGAACAATTAGAAAAAGTTATAAATAGTACTTTAATAAGAAATGTTGAAATATACAATTGCGTATTTTTACAAATAGTTATCTCTCAATATACTTCAAGTCTGCAAATTATATATGATATATTAGAAAAAATTGAAGTAGCAATAACATTTTCAAAATTAAATACTTTTCGTAATTCTATCATCGAGCCAAATGATTGGTTTTCTGAAATACAATTTATTTATAAACAGCTAGAAAAGATCATTGAAAAATTTATTATTATTTGAAAAAATAATTGAAATTAGAAGAAGGAAATCAAATTACATTTTTATTAGAAATTCCAATTGTGGAAACCGAAATACTCCAAATCAAAATACCTTTAAATTCATTATACCACATTCTAAATACCTTATCTCCAATGAGCAAACGTATGCATTTTTCGACTCAAAATGCCAGGAAATAATATCAGAAATGGTCCTGTGTCATGAAGTCCATACATCCCAAATAGACGACAGCGCACCATGTGAAATCCAACTCCCGAAATATGCAGCAAATACCACAAAGTGTAAACAAGTATTTACCCAATTACCCAACATCAAGATTCAGAAAATCGAGAAGAGTCAATGGATCATCATTGCTCCAAATTATATCGTTGCAACCCAAAAATGTGGCCTAAATATAAATAATGTCCCCCTAAACGGAAGTTACTTACTTCAACTTAACAGTGAATGTCGCTTGGTGTGCCAGTGAAGTCCACTGACATCGAGGAAATTTACCGCCTTGGCCGGCCATCTTCACCAAAAATACGTCCAATATTGGTTTCTTTAATGTCAATCAATATTAAAAACATGATATTAGCAAGCAGATCAAGGCTACAAGGTACAAAAACATATATTAATGAAGACTTAACAGCGAGTGATTGGGCGATCCGAAAGGATTTACTTCAACAAGCAAAAAGCAAGAGACAAGAAGGCAAAAACGTAAAAATTGTAAACAATAAACTGCACATCATAGAAGATAAAAACGGCAGTAAGCGACCTAGACCACTTTCAGAAGACACACCGACTAAACCACCACAAGCAAAGAAGCCCTCTAGCAATGATAATCTAATGCTTCAAAAGAAAATTAATTCACAAGAAGAACAGAGTCCTTTTCCGCAACCCAGCCTGTTCCAAGCATCAATATGACACCGGCGTTAGCACAGGCGTTCCAACACAAAGAAACGTCCAGCTCCACACTATCAGATTCAAAAAATAAAGGGCATTCAAGCACAGTATCTAATTTAAATAACGAAAATTCTGGCATAAAGGCAATCCATGACGGAAATACAGCGGTAACTTCACCTAAGCTAAGTAACACTTTTATTAGTAATGCAAATTTAAGCATAGTATTCTGGAATGTAAATGGCTTAAATAACTTATTCAATATAGATGAAGACACTGAATCCAGAATGCTAAGTGGAGATATTATCTGTTTGTGCGAAACATGGCACTATAGAAGCACATTTACTCTGCCACGGTTTTTAGATAATTACAAAGAATATATGTATGACTCTAAAGCTGATAAGATTAAAGACCGGGGCAGGGCTAGTGGCGGCATAATGATATTAATCAATAAAGATTTAAATCCTAAAACTGAAATACTTGAAAAAACAAACATGTGGATCATTCTGAAAGTAATATTCTCTGATAATTTCAGGTTAATTATTGGGACGGTGTATTTGAAACCTAATTTGAATGATGACGCCTGCATCAACTTATTATATGATTCGCTACAGGAGATCTGCGACACTTTTATGAACGACAACATTCTCATACTGGGCGACTACAATGCACACATTGGCCAACTTAATCAATTAGAAGTTGATATGTTTAGTAACCCGCATGTATTTGAAAAAAGAAACTCAGCGCACAATAAAATAAATCACAGAGGAATACGATTGGTGCAATCCATGGAAAGTATAGGCATGCATGTATTAAACGGTAGAATAAAAGCTGATACGACAGGTGAATTTACCTATATATGTAATACTGCACTGCAAGTGCTATCCTCCGATTGGAAACCGGGGTTCAATGCTTAGCTTCTACCGTTTGGAAAAAAGCATTGAGATGGTGGCAGAAAATACTTTCCATGGATGACACACGTCTTCCAAAAATAATTTACAAAAGATTATTGACATTGGATGATTCATATATAAACAAATTGGAATATAATTGGGCTTCTCAACTAAAAAAATTTCTAATTGACTTAGATTTAGAAAATATCTGGAGATCCCAGTCAATAAAAAAAAATTCAATTGATAACATTATACTTCAATATAAAAATATTTTGATTGATAAAGATATCAACCAAGCCAAAAACTCTAAATATACATGCTTTTATTATCAGCTGGATATTCATCCAGGTGTGTCAAATTACTTGTTTTTGAATGTATCATTTAGCAAAAAGAGACTAATTGCACAGCTCAGACTCTCAAACAAAAATTACATTAAAATTGTTCAAAAGGGTTTCAAATACATCTTACACCCAGAAGACAATTGTACTATCTGTAATATGCTAGAAAATGAAAATTTGTATCACTTTTTCATTAAGTGCCCAATATACAGCCCAGTCAGAGAATATTATTTGTCAGATTACATAAAAACTATTACCTCTGAACAACGATTGTTCGTTCTCTTTGAAGAATTGAATGTACAAAAAATAAATAACATTTACTATTTTCACCGTAAATGCACTTAAACTTAGAAGTTTCTGTTTTAATGAGTAGAGCTTCCATGCAATAAGAATGTAAAATTAAATATCTCTAATATGATCAACTTCGCTTTTGTACTAAACTTAAATCTGTCTTTAAACTAACAACTATTTTCTACGATGTTTTTTTTTTTTTTGGTAGTATATATATATATATGTATATATAAAAATGTGTTTCACAAACTTGTTTATTAAAAATGTGCCATATTATTATTGTATGTAATAAAAAATAGATAATGTGAATTTAGACTTAATATTAAATCACTTGTAAACTTACTAATTTTACTTATGTACTGTACTCTTAAACTTCTTATTGTTCTTACACATAATTCAAATTTGTAATTGTAGACAACCAACCTCACTTGTACGAAGTGTTTGTATCTTCTAACAAGGAAATATACTGATTACTGATTACTGATTACTGAACTTAACAGTGAATGTGAAGTGAAAGTGAAAACCACCATAATTAAAACCTATCAAAACTATAAATCAAGCTTTAAGAATATTGAATTATTAAGCTTAGAATTTCAAGTTGATACTTATAATAAAGATCATTTTGATCGCAAACCTTTAAAATTAGATATTGTTAATTTAGATGAAACTAAAAATATGTATTCACTTATTGATAATCAAAAATATAAATTAGAAACTTTAATTGTAAAACCTATATATTATAACAGAATTAGTATCTAGACTATTCTTTTGTATGTTGTAATAAAATTAATTGTTTTGTATTTTATGTATTCACATTATGTTCGAAGGAAATTAATATAATCCAGGTCTAAATCGGAACAACGAGAAGATATCGAAATGTCACCGAACTCTGTGGCAAGAAGCCCCACAGTTCTCACTTAGCCGGGAGGAGTTATATCATTATAACTGCTTACTTTTAATGTAATATGAACTATAAGATAATGATAAGAAAATGTTATATGTAGATGTAATGTAACCTGTAGTTTGGCGTCTTGAGAATAAGTCGCAAAAATAAAGAACCTTTGAAATATTTTTAAAAAGTCTGTTTCGAACACTGAACCCAAAACTCGCGGAAGAAATAAATGAGATGCAGGAAATAACGTGGTTCTTTATTAAGAATGGCGACAATATCCGGTGACCAGGAGTCAGCTCTCTTGATCTATAACCACTTAGATGGCATTCCGACGGAAGAATGAGTATTAAGATGTTTTGGATGTAAGATGCCTAAGAAAAAGTACTGTCTTTGCGAAAAAATTAAAAAAAGACAAAGAGAAAATATTGCTGAATTAGACAAAAATGAGGATGATTCCCAACAAGTAAGTTCGGAAGAAAACCGTAGCAGTGAAGACGAGGTAAATAGGAAGGAAAAAGAAGCATCAGTGATTAAAAATGATGTCTTAATAGAGGGTATGGGTATTGAGGTAATTTCACAAACGGTTAATGAAGGAAATAACGAAGTTGGACAAATCAGAATTACGTTCGGAAACAGCAAACCGTTCCAGAGAAATATAGAACAAGGGAAACAGTACTGTACAAGAACGAATGGCTTAAAGAAGAAAAGAAGTACAAGCGAGAGAGCTTCGATATCTAAACTACATAAGATGTACTACAAGAAGAAATTACAACCAAATTGACTTCCAGAAATGACCACAAGAAGAAAAAACGAGATGTGAGGTACAAACTCCTATTCTATTCTAGTTCAGTGCGTCATAAAATGAACGTAAGACGATGGTTGTGTTTATTTAGATTATTTGTTATTATATTATATATTATTTTACAGGTGATAAGAGTGTTTAATTTAATTGTTAATGTTCATTTAATTTAAAATTAGTAAAAAAGTACGTAAAAAAGGAATGTAATAAGAAAAAAGAATGGTTAAATTATATTTATATATTAAATGCATAATATGCAAATTGTACCCCTTTACAGGAAGCAAATTGTTTAAAAAAGAGAGGAATATAACAAGTCAAAGTCAGCACAATCTTAGTGAATACGATTAAGTAAATTACGTTATGTTGGAATGAGGTCAGGTATTCAAAATAATATTGTTTGACGTAAGTAGCGAACTATTTGCTGACTTTGTACATTATAATTTGATATAATAGCGTTAGGTTAGTATTAATTTATTTTAGTGTACAATAGTAGAGTTGGGTAGAGTAGTAGACGGTAGTACAGTACAGTAGAAATAAAAGAGTAGACGGTAGAGTTCAGCATGAACTCAACAACATCAAACATGTAATAAGTGTGACGTTAAATAAATCATTTGTTGTTAGTGTTACCTAAACTAGAAGTACGCAATTATTTCTACAAACCCTAATACCTGTCCTTTTTCCGGTCTGCTACAAAATCACTGGTCCTACAAATATTAGACTATTTTTCTCTGATACATATTTCCAATATGTCAATAAAAAAAATAATACTCATGTAGAATTCCTGTCTAAGGTTCGGATATAGTGTCCATAAATATGATCATATTTCGATATACCGAGACCTTGCTGGCTTGGATGGAATTTATATTCAAGTTGAAAAATTGTACTTGTATCTCACTCATTAAATCAGATTTACTGCTACTGCCCCATATTTTTCTGACAAACTAGTTCACAAAAATTATAACTACTTGTTACGTACGTAGAGAAGATTTATATATTCTACCTGCCCTCATTAAGTCTAAATTTAAAAGTTCTTTTTCGTATCTGACTCCATCACTTTACAATGACATTTCAAACGTCATGATACCTTTATTTTTTAATTCTTTTAAAATTCATACCAAAAATATTCTTTCAGATTATAAAATAATGCAAACTAAATTTCTCCGTTTCATAAACATTATTATGACTCTATGTATTATTTTTCTTATTTTGTATGGTTATATGGAAGAACTGCTTTTAGCTGAACCTCGCCATTGACTGATTGTCAATAAAGTTATATTATTATTTTAAAATAAAGATTACTTTTGTGATAGTGATCTTTCATTAGTTTTCTGATAATTTTACTTAAAAGTTGGTTTGACGAGGCTTACTGAGTCAAACCATTACACGAGGGCACTAAACACACGAGGTGGATACAATATTTATACTGAACTAAACTACAAAATTTAAAGTAGTACGTATTCGTCAATCAAATTTTTATTCTAGCTAAACAGACACTTCGCGCACTTGGAACATAAATACTATTTCTGTTAGAAATGGATTGTTTTGATTTCTTTTATTTAAATTTGAAACTTTACGTTTAATTTGAGTATTTTTTATATCTATCCACTGAAACTGATAAAAAAGGAAAAAAATTAGACCATGAAATTACCTCCCACATGGTGACAAATTTATTAAGTACATACATATAGCAATAAACAATTATTATGAGTCCGTTTAACATCTATACGTAAATTGAATTAATAATTAAAGCTATGTTACTGTAATATCGTCAACATCGGCACTGAGAGGTAGAATGATGTCCAGCGCTATCCAGTCATGCGCGGTTGAATGGTCGGCCTGGCTCGAAGCCAGTACATCACTCGCACTCCCCGCCAAATCAGAACGGTGCTGAAACATACCAATACGTTAACAAATTGCTACAGAATATTGACATGGATTAAAAGAGTTTACCTTTTTGGGATCCTGGAGCAGTTCGTGAAGCGTCTGGACGAGACACGAGAACGTGGGTCTGCTTGATGGGCGCACACACCAGCACTCGCGCATCACCTGGTAGCTGCATACACACACACACACATATCGGTTGTTATAATGCCACACTCAATGTGTTCTAAATATTCTACTGTTAAATCAGATCTCAAACGAGGATTTTGTAGCTGTAGAAATCACCGTTGGTGAGCTTTCTTTATATGCGGTTTCAGCATATTTTGATATTACTAAGAATATACAATCGAGCATACAACATTTAGACAAAATTATAAGTTACACCACAAATAATCCATTTCTTATAGCTGTAGATAGCAACGCTAGATCCGAAACTTGGTATGACGTGAAAAATAACGCGAGAGGGCGCGAGATGGAAGATTTTATTACGACAAATGAAATATTTATTGCAAATGAAAAGAGCGATCTATTCACGTTCGACAACTGCAGGGGGAGAAGTAATATAGACCTAACTTTACTTAGCCACAACTTACTGAATATTTTACAAAACTGGAAAATCGAAGAAGAGGAAAGCTGTTCGGATCATAGGATTTTATCATATGAGATATATTCCTTAAAATTGATTGAGGAAAGCGTGCAACATAGCAAAACAAAATATATAATTAGGGATGAAGATTGGGACAGATTTGATACAAACATAGCAAATGAGTTCTATTTAATGATGAATGTGGAACACACAGATGAAGAACCTACAGATTTAAATGTCGATGATACGTTAACCAACTATATAAAGGAAATTACTAACTTCGAACTCTTCATGGAAAAATACACTGCAGCTCTGCAGGCAGCTTGTACAAATACATTTATCACTTCGAAACAAAAACGATACATGAAGAAAGGAAAAACAGTTCCGTGGTGGACAAGTGAACTGACAACCATGAGGAAAAGGGTCAACATACTCCGGAGAAAATATCAGAGAACAAATAATGATGAAAATCTAAGAGAAGTAAGAAAAGAAGAATATTTAGCGGAAAAACATAAATACGCGCAGAAAATTAATCAAGAAAAATCTAAGTCATGGAAAGAGTACTGCAACATATCAAGCAAAACAAACCCATGGAATATGGTGTATAAAATGGCTGCCAACAAAACAAAACAGCCGGTGATGCTCACCACAATAAAGAAAGAAGATGGTGAGTTTACGACAGACATTAAAAGTACTTTAGAAGCAATGCTGGAAGAATTCTCACCTGGAGACTGTGACACTGACGATAAGGAGTATCACAAAAGAATAAGAGACGAAATTAAACTACCAATAAACACAGAGGATCAAACAGATTTTACTCAAGAAGAAATTGAGAAAATACTTAAAAATATGAATCCAAAAAAGGCGCCTGGGAAGGATGGAATCACAAGCAATATACTTTTACGAATATTTCGGCTACTGCCTAAGTTTTTTACCGAAGTATACAACCAATGTTTGAAGAGATCTTATTTCCCAACTCAATGGAAAGTGGCAACAGTTATCCCAATTATTAAACCAGGTAAAGAAAACTACAACGAAGCAGGAAAATACCGTCCTATAAGCCTCATTAATGTGGGAGGAAAATTACTCGAAAAACTAATGATAAATAGAATTATGAATTATCTACATAGTAATGAATTACTAAACAAAAACCAGTTCGGATTTACAGAAAAGAAGGGAACAACAGAAGCAATATTAGAGCTCAAGAAATTTATAGAGGACAGTCTTGAGGAAAAACAGGTTGTTATACTTGTAAGCCTTGATGTGAAAGGCGCATTAAACGCTGCCTGGTGGCCAGCGATAATCAAAGCAACGCAGGACTTTAGATGTCCCAGAAATTTATTAAACTTAGCGAAAAACTACTTTAGTGATAGAACAACAGAACTCGAATCTAATGGAGTAAAAGTGAATAAAGTAGTAAGTAGGGGATGCGCACAAGGATCCTGCAGCGGTCCAGGATTCTGGAATATTCAATATAACTTTCTACTGAAACTTGACTACTCAAGGAACTCCAAAGAAATAGCTTTTGCAGATGATTTTATCATGCTGGTGAGAGGTAAAACAATCTTGGAAGTTGAAAACGAAACAAATATAAATCTTGTAAAGATAATGAATTGGGCCACAAATAATAAAACAAGCTTTAATGAAACCAAATCACAGGTTATGCTTATAACAAGAAGAAGAGCGTTAATCAAAAGTAAGATAAACATATTTCTGAACTATGAAATTCTAAAACAAACAGAAAAAATAAAGTATTTAGGAATTTGGATAGACAATCAACTCAACTTTAATGAACATGTAGAATTTATTACGAACAAATGTCTCAAATTAATCAATATTTTAGCCAAATCTGCAAAAATCAAATGGGGCTTAAGACAACAAGCAGTCAATACGATATACAAGGGGGTTATAATACCAATCCTGTCTTACGGTGCGCCAGCATGGAGGAGCGCCCTGCAAAAGAAATATAACCAACAAAAACTAAAAAGAGTGCAAAGACTGATTAACATAAAAATATTAAAAAGTTTTAAAACAATATCATATGAGGCTTCATACGTCCTTACTGGAAATACTCCAATAATAATTAAAGTGAACGAAATTGTAAACATTTACGAAAAGCTAAAAATTACTACAGATAACAATGAAGACTATACCAGCGAAGATCTCAAACTAAGGAAAATAGCTGCCGCACGCCAAGAACGGGAAAGTAGTGAAGATTTGTGGCAAAGTGAGTGGATAAATACTACTAAAGGAAACATAACAAAATCGTTTTTCCCGAACGTTAAAACAAGGTTAAAGGTTAAACTACCATGCTCACCTAAATTGACAGTAATATTAAGTGGTCACGGACATATTAAATGCTACCTAAAGAAATATAAAATAAGTGAAAGTGCAGAATGCGTATGTGGAGAAGAAGATCAAACTGTCAATCTCATAATTTATAAGTGTTCAATATTAAATAATGAGCGACAAAAACTGATAGCCCAAATAAATAGTAGAGGAAAAAACTGGCCAGAATCAAAGCAAGATTTGATTACAAGACACAAATCAATATTTATAGACTTTGTTAACTCAATAAATTTTGAAAGTTTAGATTAAGTTTGTAAATAAAGAAAACACTTTGTATTATGTTATATATATTCTGTATTAATATTAGAGAAATAAGGTTCAGATGTGTACAGATTAATATCTAAGTAAGGAAAAAAATAATAATTTGTAAATGTGTTAATACTGTATTACCATATATATATATATATATATATATATATATATATATATATATATATATATATATATATATATATATATATATATATAAGGTGGAAATTATTATAAGTATTTAAGAAAAGTAAAGCATAGGAAAATAACATGCCGATGTAAGAAAATGAATAAGAGGAACGATATTAGTATGTAGTATTGTAAAATGGAGCATACTAAATAAATATTTTAATTAAAAAAAAATAAAAATACTCAATGTGTACTCGGCTCTTACATTTCCTTTGTAGAGTACTCGGGTCGCTCCAAGCGGTAACCACTCTCCAGCTTCCGGTAGAACCGTAAATCTGGCTCCAGCTCGGAGTACGGGGTCCGTGCCAGGCTGAAGAGCTCCCACAGCACCACACCGAACGCCCACACGTCGGACTGCGTGGAGAACGTCTTGTCTCGGATGGACTCAATCGCCATCCACTTGATTGGCAATGGACACTGTTGAAATACACATACAATATATATATATATATATATATATATATATATATATATATATATATATATATATATATATATATATATATATATATATATATATATATTGTATGTGTATTTCAACAGTGTCTTGCGCACAACACAAATAACACTAGACTACTAGTTCTGCTCACTTGAGATGTCTTCTTGTAGTAACCACGGGAGCTTAAAGTTTTAGACAGCCCGAAGTCACTAATCTTCACCACGTAATTTTCGTCCAGCAGAACGTTTCTCACCGCTAGGTCTCCATGCAGGATCTGTTTGGAGGCAAGGAACTCCATGCCGCGCGCCACTTGCAGGGCCCAGCGCAGCAGCTGAAGCGTGGTGACATCACCCGAGCCACGAAAAGCCACTTCTAATGCACACAACTCTTTCATATGATATAATGGATATTCATAATATAAACAATTTTGGATAAGCTAATCTTACTAAAATCCGATATTGAAATGTCAATCTAAATAACATGTGTAAAAGTGAATTGTAACAGAATTATTTTAATGTTTATTAATGTTAGCTTAATTTGACAAAATTTAATATTAGCTAAAACCTTTTTGAGAATCGTGCTGTACCTTGTAAGGAATCGTTTTCATCATCAGGAAAGCAAATGAGTTCCGTGTTTGGATCTATTAAATTGATGAAATTACAACGATTTTCCCTGAGATAGTTGCTGAGACTGCCATGTTCACAATATTCAATTACAACAAGCAGATTTCCTGAAAAAATTATTTTGAAATTTCAAATGAAGTTCGACGATTTTTGTTACCTTCTGCAATTCTGTCAGTACATGCTCCCAACAGATTGATCAAATTGACGTGTTCCTCAATATGACACATTATTTTTAGTTCACATATTAAAGAATTTAATTCAATGATGTTGCAGTTCCGGTGAAGCATCTTGACAGCAACAGTTTTTTCTGGTTCTCCGTCAAAATAATTTAAAACTATTGCTTCAACTACAAGTCCAAAATATCCAGACCCCAAATTACGTCCTGAGAATAACGTACCTAATTATTAAATGTGTGTTACAAATTAATTGATAATTGCTGACCTAGTTCAATTGAGTTTCTTGAGATTTCCCATTTTGTATCATAAGATAGTAGCGTAGCCTGCTCGGCCATGTTAAAACATGGATTTAAACGTTGTAATTCTCCAGATTTAAACTTAATGAAGCCAGCTTCAGTTAATTCTTTTTGCAATTTCTGTAAAACAAATAACATTAAACGATGGAGACTTATACCACAGTATAAAATATGATACAGTAGCGACACTCCGCTTGAGTTTTTTTCCAAATTACTCGACGTAAAGAGGAAAATAATGTGGAGCAGGAGATTCAATTCACATTCTACCTTGACCATATGACAGTGTAAAGACTATCATTTTACTTACTTTTTACTGACGATGTAGATATACAAAATATCTCAGTTGGTTTTTGTTATTCTTGGTATTTAAAAAGACATAAACTATGATTCGTGGAAATATGATTTAAAAATATATATACAGGTAAATAGATGAATATGTAGCAAATACATGTAAAAATATGAGAAATAAATCGATGTTATCATTCTTTTCGAGCCATTTCAAAATTAAATTTCTTTAAATTATACAAGAACTAGTAAAAATATTTACCATTTTAAAATTATAAACTGCGATCATTCTTGTTCTGAGTTTACAAAACAATATTTATTGAAATTATTTAGTTAAATGGGACCGTTTATACTATAAAGTTTATTGATAAAAACTTTCAAGACAAAACCGTAAAATATTATTTTAAGGAATGAATAACATATAAAAAAAGTTATGAGATTGTTTTTCTATTGTCTTTTGAAGTAATTTATTAAATACCTATTCTATATATACATATTTTGATAAATAATGTAAAGATCAATCTTTATTAACTATATGTATATATGTTTAAGAAATATTATAATGCAATTCAAATCTCCCGCTCCACCTTATTACCCATTTCATGTCTAGCAGCTTAGAACGAAACATCAAAGGAGTCGACAAGAGAGTCGCTACTGTAGTATATTCTTTATACTGTGGTTATACATTTAAAAACTTTTATGCCATCCAGAGCAAGGATGGAAGGGAACAAAAAAGAACAAAGTATCTCGTATTAGACAGAGAGAGTTAGTTGACAGACCACAACTAACTAGCGCATATATTTTATCATGTGTTGTTTATGAAGAGGAGACACCCTTCTTGTCTATATTGACCGTTGTCACCTAGTCTCAAGTAGCTTTCCAAAATAAAAACATGTAAGATGTGATTTTGTAGAGAGAAGGAACAATAACTGGAATATCATATATGCATAACAGTTTTCAACGTGTCTTTCTGTCGTTGTTAGAATTATGCAGAATTATTTTTCATTTTTAATACTGTTACTTGTTTACTAGTTTTTTCCCGAAGCAGGTCCGGGTATAATTATAATATATAATATATAATATATATATATATACATATCACCACGCATCATTTTACCTATTACTGGGTGTAGCTCTTCGCCGTAACAGATCTTGGTAAGTGAAATATTGATGCGCGTAAATTACAATTACCAGCCGTCAAATTACGCCCTCCAAAGATATAAGTAGAGGGGGAGCCACAGGAATAATTTTAATGTGGTGAAAATTATTTGTTAGCCGTGGGAATCGAACCGAATTCTCAAATAAACAAGCAGACTCGGGACCATTGAGCCACCTACCTCCCATGGGTATAATTATCAATATTATATAAATATATTTGACTGTATTTCATTGCTTTATAGCTTTTCGTGTATGATTTATTTACAGTATCTATTTTTAGCTTCTTTATCACAGGTTCCTGAAATTATATCTTGCAAAATTGATGGCAATGACGATATTTTAAAATCATAATTATCAAATATAAAATTTGCATCAGGAACATGGTAGTGCGTTAAACTCATGTTTATAAACTTAACCAATCTATTATGACTACAAAACCAACACGAACGTCAATCTTAGCGTGTATCACGGCCATTTGCATCTGCATCGTATTTTAAAAGTATGCTCAAATAGAACTAGTGCAAGATGTCTATTTGGTTTCTCTTTCATCTCTCTCCGATGTGACGACATTTATATAACTCGCCATTAAAAATCACTCACAAAACTGTACCTTGTTTTTAAATGTCCTTCTTGCTAGTAAAGCTGACATAATAATACACAGAATAATCATGAAAATTATTCCTAAGATGTACTCGGTTCTTATTAAAACTGAAAATAAAAATCATTTCAGATAACTGCTCAAATAAACTTAATATTAAAATATATTCTTAATATCTGCCACCATCTGTCTGTCAGTACGTTGGTGTGGGCAGCGTTTCGGCATTCGAATTCGGAGATCCCGAGTTCGAATCCTACTCAAGCTCAAATTATATGAAATACTACACAACGGCTCGGTGAGTTCGGACCCTGTACTGTAATTGGGATTCAGTTCCTGTTGTACAGAGTAGTATAAATAAATATCTGCATTAAGTAATTCTTTAGATATTATTGTTGTAGAAATTTATTCCGGCAGCTTTTATCATAAAAAAAAAACAATTTCGTCCGTGAAGATAAACGAATTTAATTAAATATTTTTATTTTCCGAGGGAAAGGCTTCAGTTTATTTAATTAGATACGATATAGAGTATGTAGTCCGGAATTTCACAGTACCTGTCTGTACTTGAACAGTCACGGCGCGAGAATCTCGTCCAAATGGATTTTCTACCATGCAAGTGTAAAGTCCAGCGTCAAATTCCTTTATGTCGTGAACAATGAGCTCTGAGTTGTCGGTAGCGAAGTAAATGTGCCCATCAAGTATTTGTACTTTAGTCGAATTCTGTGAAAGTAAATATCTCTGTTAGAGATTAAATATATCAGGACTAGTTGGTATACCTTCATCCAGGTGATCACGGGTTTAGGATCTCCTTCAGCAGAACATGTCAGGTTCATGGTCTCCGCGAGAAGCATGACGATTTCTTCTTGGTCCGCGAAGCTACTCGTTACAATTCTAGGCTTTTCTCCTGCTAGAATTACCATAATTATAAATAATATGTCAGTTAGAGTCTCGTGCAGCTAGAATATTAACTTACTTTGTACCAGAATATGTTTCGAAGTATAATTTCTTCTATTTTCAGGATAAAATACATTACATGAGTAATTTCCTTGATTTTCCAGCGTTGTGTTGTCTATTTTTAAAATGATCTGACCAGTAGTATTCCGAATGCCTCGAATATGTTCTATATTCAGGTTCTATGGGACGTAAAATTCGTTAGAAGAATCATAACATAATTATTATAAGCAGAACGAATACTTGAATTTCTGTATGGTTTGGCGTTGTCCAGGACATTTGGAAGCCAACATTGTGGTCAACAGCCACTTTACATCGTAGAACTAACGGTTGCCCAATGTATGCGTAGTCGTATGACAAATTCTGTATGAATGGTTTTCTGACGGCAAATTGATCTGCAAATAGAAATGTATCAATGAAAGCCCAGTTTGCCAGTTCGGACTGACCTAGTGGGCGATTGGGCCGATACTCGGAAGAACGGCCGGTTAGACAGGCGCACAATATTTTGTATTTTTATAATATGTGTTAGTTGAAAGTGTATTCTCACAAGTATTCGGTCTAATATATTTATTTATTTATTTGTGTTACTCTGTACAACAGGAATTTATTCCCAATTATAGTACAGGGTCCGAACTCACCGAGCCGCAGAGTGGTTGTAATTATAATTTCTAGCTTGAGTGGGAATCGAACACGGGATCTCCGGATTCGAATTCCGTAACGCTACCCACCCCACCGTACTGCCGGACGTATGTCTACGTCTCTTATAAAGTAACCTTTTTGGTATTTGTATTTTGTATTATTCTCTCAATCCAAATATATATATATATATATATATATATATATATATATATATATATATATATATATATATATATATATATATATATATAATATAATATATTAAGTCGGCCTGTGAATCCAAAGAACCCTGGTTCGATCACCACAGTCGACAAAACATTTTCACAAATTTAAAATTACCCCTGTGGCTCCCCCACCACTAACATATTTGGGGGCCGTAATTTGACGGCTGGTAACCGTACTTCACGCGAATAAATATATCACTTACCGAGATCTGCTACTTCGGCAGAGTACCACACCCAGTAATGGGTAAAAGGCGTGATGATATATTTATTATATATATATACACATACATACAAACATATCTTCATGCTATATTCTATCATAGGCTAGCACGAACCCTAGAATCATTCACAAATTATTCACTCATTCATCAAATAATCAGTGCTCGTCAAACATTCTCATCCAGCACACCACAATCACTTTAATCACATTCTTAGATCACTCCATATAAACTTATTTATTTATTATACTCGAAATCATTTATCACACAACAAACCTTCAATCACATCTATCCAATCACTCCTATTCATTTATCATTCATCTTCTTTCTTCGACATACATAATATATGCGTAAAACAGCTCAAATTACTCACGCTTACTCTTAACTATGAATCTAATAACGAATTTAACAACGAATCTACAAAGATTAGAAAAGATAAAAGCGATAGCCTGCACTTGTACATGAAAGAAAAGTCCACACAATACAGTAACTGCAAACAAAACAAAAAAGTAAGAAAGGAAGGGAGTATCGCCTTGCGCTTGTTTTGAAAGTGAATTCCATACAATTGCAGTTAAAAATTCTATGTAAGAACTGAAAACGAATTAAAAGATAAGAAAGGAAGGGAGTGTCGCTCTACGCTTGTACTTGAAAGTAAATTCCATACAATTGCAGCTAAACACTCAATGTAAAATCAGAAAACGAATAAAAAAAATAATAAACGAAGGGAGTATCGTTCCTGCGCTTGTTTTTGAAAGTGAATTTCACACAATTGTAGGTAAACACTCTAATGTAATTACTAAACCACAAAACTAACATCAAAAATTCTGCATTCTTCTTAAATCATCAGATTCATCCCGCAATTAATCTTCGCGGAACATTCCTATCCTGATACACCACTTTAGCCTCTACCACATTCATAATTCCTCTCATACAAGCTCGTTTATTCCTCATACTCGGAAACTTCCGTTCAAACAACAATTCTTCAATCATATTCATCCATTTATTCACAGGTCATTTACGCAATCTTTCACCCTCCATTTCACCAACATATATCTGCTTCACCAATCTCTCATTCGATACACGTCCTACATGCCCAAACCATCTCAACTGACTTATACCCACTCTTCTAACTATATTCTTTTCAATCTCACACCCATCATACACCAATGTATTCCGGGCACGATCTCTTCTACTCGTAGTATATCTACACACACCCCGCAAATACCTCATTTCCACAGCAGTTATACGGCGTTCATGTTTCTTCATCGACACCCAACATTCACTAACATACATAAATGTAGGCAATAATATATCAAATTAAACAGCCACGGTGACATCCCACAACCTTGTTACACGTCAACATCTATACAAAACCAATCACTCAATCTATCATCAGCTCTCACCGTGGCCTCGATACCTTCATACAGCGCACGAATTGTCCCCAACAAATTACCATTTATACCATACTGTAGGAGTACATTCCACAATGTCTCGCGATGAACACTATCATATGCTTCTTTAAGATCGAGAAAGCCACAATACACCTTCTTGTTCGTACCAAGGACACATCGTAGTTAAATAGATTTTTTTTTAAATTTCCAGGATGTAAACATGTATATCATTTGTCTCAACGAGACACCTCCTACACTACAGATTACCTTATATTATTTTCACAAATTCGGCAAAGTGTAATTTTTTGTGATAATTGTCACTTTATTATAAAAAATAATTAGAAGTTTTACGGAAATATTTTAATATATTTCCATAATAAATGACAATAAAATGGGGTTAGTTATGTGTATTGAATAAAGTGTGTGAATGATTGTATTTAAAATATTGCGATAAAAATGTTTCTAATTTATGATATTTAAAAAATCCAAAATTTGTACAGTTACGAAACCGGAACCGAAACCAAATCCATTTTGATTTATCGATTAACCACATTATAGTAAATGTTTTCTTGTTAATTAAATGTAATTTATAAATTTCTGTGTTTAGAATTATTTGATAATATTAACTTTATTGATTCAATTCATTAAGCGATCCTAAAATAAAATAAATATAAATATATCACGCCTTTTACCCATTATTGGGTGTGGCACTCTGCCGAAGCAGATCTCGGTAAGTAATGTATTTATGGGCGTGAAGTGCTTTTGCCAGCCGTCCAATCACGGTCCCCAAAGATGTTAGTGGTGGGACAGCCACAGGGGTAATTTTAAATTAGTGAAAATGTTTTGTCGGCTGTGGGGATCGAACCAGGGTTCTTAGGGTCCACAGGCCGACTTGATACCACTGAGCCATTACCCCCTATATATGCATAATAAATTTTTCCAAGAAGTCAAAAATCCTGTATTGTATCAAATTGTTAAACATCTACCTGCTGTACCTAGTACCCAAATTAGCGTTATTATGATTATTAATTTCTGAATTAAAATTCATTCTTTCAGACACTAGAAGATGTTTTATTAGTTAGGTCAAATATGAATTAAATATCAAAATCACTGTTAACTTATACAGTGTAAAGATTGTACACGTAGTTTATTATTATATTACTTAAGTAATTTTTTTTTGTGTTTCTAAATATATTTAACCTTTGAATGTAATACCTACTATGCAACCTACATACATAAAACAATAAAAATTTAAACTATACTTGTAAATTACTTTGACAAAACCGAAACCGTTTAAATGAAATATATCTACCGAAACCTATTGCAGTCTAAAAACTGAAACATGAAATCCATTTAGTAAAACCCGTTCATCAAAACTGATTGTATAAAAACTTAAACCTAAAGTCAACTGAAATGATATTTTCTAAATGGTTCAGAATATTTTTCTGTAGGATGTGAATGAAATAACGAAATTTTTCGGCGACAATTTTGACTACATAGAAATATGTTTTTAGATATCTTAAAATAAAAAACTGTATTCGTATATGAGATAATTCAACAAGTTACTTTAGAAAGAACATCACCATTTTAAAGACATATTACGAAAATCTCGGTAATTGACACATTTACATGCGTGAAGTATGATTACTAGCCGCCAAACACGATCCCCAAATATGTTAGTGGAGGGAAGCCACAAGGGTAATTGTAGTGTGGTGAAAATTGTTTGTCGGCTTTATATATAAAAAAAATTATAATCTCATATTAAAAAATGCATTACGAAGAGATAAATTTTCGTTAATTATTTTGATTAATTCATGTTCATTGTTTGTAAATACAGGTATCTGTTTATTTAATTTGTGTAATTTAATTGATACTGATGTATATATTTTGTTTAGGAACAATAAAATAAGTTTTAATTATCTGTCTTTGGATCTGCATCAAATACTTATTAGGTTTTGTATGTTATATAATATCAAAGTGCACCGTGCATCGGCAATCACATCTTAAATTAAAAGCCTACGCACGCCACTGGTCAACATTACCGTAAATACTGATGAATTTGCTCGTTGTGGCGTTGTTGAACGTCAAATGGCAAAAGTAGCGGCCTGTATCTGCATGCTTCACATCATGTAATATTAATTTACTTATTAATATTTTTCCATCCTCAAATTTGATTATGTTTATTTCTTCAATCACTTCCTGTAAATATATACAAAAATAATTGTTTTACAGAAAATATATCCGCGGTGGTTCGTTCACAACCGCCCCTATATGTATTTTATTCGGTATTTTGTTATATACAAAATTTTCCCCTATAAAATTAGAACAGTAAATTATTATTTATTATTAATAGATTTAACGATTCTTCTTAAATAATTCAATTTATATAAGTACTTTAGTTTTGCGAGTAGTTATGAACTTTCAGATACAATATACTGATAATTTTCTTTAGATAAAGAAAAGAAACATACGAAGAAATAAATTCAGTCACTACAGAAAACACTCGAGAACCAGGTCAAAAAGAATAGAATAAAAAATATAACAATAAGAGTAGAGGCGGAAGGTAGCAAAGTAAAAGAAGTAACTACCAATATACTGTAAAAAGATCTAAGAGTCAAATGTGTACATAATCAGAGCAACTTGAAAAATTAAAAAACAAAACTGAACACTGGAATTAGAAAATCTTTAAAATAAAATCCAAGTGGTGAAAAACAAAAATAAACTGCAAGGAAAGAATATTTACTTTAGCAATGTTTGCACTGTGGACAAAAGAAAGATGTAGGCCTCGATTACAACAAGAACAAATTATGAAAGAAGTAATGAAAAATAGTAAAAATAATGTATAACAAATTAATTATCAACGAGGACAAACACGAAATAACGGAATAATGGGAAAGCTAGAATAGGAAAAAATATCAATGCAAATAAAAAAACCCAAGCGAAAAACTAAAATCAGGCAATGGATAAGTAAATCGAACAAGGAAAATGAACTATACTTAGCATCTTGGAATGTTAGAGACACAAGAAATAAACTAGAATCAACTTTTAAGAGATATAGTGTGGACATTGCAATAATAACGGTTTTGATGCAATACACTTTAGACTATGATTAAGAAAGAAATAAAAGAATCCATGGTAGAATTCGAACCAATGTCGGGAAGAATGTGTAAACTAATGATGAGAGGGAAGCAGGGAAAATAGATATAATTAATTTACATACTCCAATAAATGATAAGCAGGAGAAAGACAAGGACAAATGTTATGAAGAACTATCTAGAACTATAAACAGTATTCCGAGATATGATATTAAATTGATTATACGAGACCAAAATGCAATATTAGGGATGAAAGAAGAGTATAAAAGAATAAAAGGTTGAAATATCAAACATGACAAGACTAATGAAAACGGAATGAAATTGATGGAATTTTGCTTTAGAATATAATTTGCATGTAAAGAGCACAGCTATAGAGAGAATATATACGAAGGAATAAAACTTGGCTACCCATTGATTAAGATATTATTACTATTACACGTTACTGAAACATCGATTTAATAAAATTATTACAGAAATTTTACCAAAAATTGTTTTGGGAACGTAATAATGGACATAGGCTTAAGTTGTAAAATTATTTAATGAAGATTCATTGTCAACGTTTCGGCCAAGGTTATGGCCATCTTCAGGTCAAACGTAAGATGTATAACGTAAAACAACAATTAAATTAAATTAAAGTTGAAGGTTCAGTGTTCAGGGGAAACATATAACAAATGTAAAAAAAATATTTGATTCTAAATAAAGCACAAGAAATGAATTTAAATTTTTTATGTTTACCCTGAAGAATCGAGTATGCGACGTTGTCAATTAATCTTCATTGAATAATTTTACAACTTACGCCTATGTTCATTATTATATTCCCATATTATATTTGGCTTATTAAAACACTATCAAAAATTGTTTTAATTATTTAGGTTCGACGAAGATTTATTATTTGATGAATATTATGAGTGTATGTTCTGCAAATGTTTAAAAGGTTTATGCTACCTCGCTTTATGGGATATATTGTGATATATGTATGTAAAATAATTGTATGCTACAATGTGTGTCATCATAATGATAAATTAGAAACCAACGGACAATAAAATAATTATTATTTTCATTTTTATGGGGCAGGTGGCTTAATGGCATCAATTTGCACTGTGGATTTCAGAAGTTGGGTTCGATTCCCTCAGCCAACAAACAATTTGTAGCACATTAAAATAACTCCTGTGGTTACTTCTCTACTAATATCTTTGGAGGCCGTGATTTGACTGGTAGTAAGTGCAACTCATGCGCATACATATATCACTAACCGAAATCTGCTACGGCATGCTATACCCTAAAGAGTGAAATGGGTGATGTATTTATTTTTTATTTATATAATTTGCCGTTCAAAATATAAGTTAAATTAATTAAATTAGAATTATTGCTTTAAAAACCAAGTTTCTACATGAGATGATATTATATGATTCTGGAATCATATTCTTGTAGAGTCCGCAGTCTCTGTGGAAAAATAGTTTCCTAACTCTTCTTTCGCTAGAATTGAGTTTCATTGGGAAGTTCTTATTGGTCCTTTCTTGGGGTTGAAATTCACAGCTGAATTTTTAAGCCTTCTCTGGAGTTCGAATTTGGTTGTACTCATTTAACATCTTTGGGATTTGTGACTTGTTGAAGTTGAATTTGTAGTTTTCGATTACTACTGGTTTGTCAAAGGTTCCGTGTTTTGCTTCTTGTATTCCAACTGGCAATAGTCTTCTTTCCCTAGGAATATTTCTTGAAGCGTTTTTATATTGTTTACATTCGATTTCAATTTTTTCGGAATCAGGAAATATAAGATATTGATTTACATCTTTTAGATGTTTAATATGATTTTGTTTAATATTTAATTTCAAGAGGTGACAAGTTTCTATATTGTCTCGGTAAACGAAGTTCTTCTCGCAAGAGTTTATATAGAGTATAGAGTCAGTATAGAGTATATATATATATAAATATACATATATATATATATATATATATATATATATATATATATATATATATATATATATATATATATATATATATATATATATATATATTCATTTACTACATTTATTTTGTTTGGACGCTGGTATGTATTCTCCTTGTTGTAGGTACACATGTCATATAGAGACTTAATTTGTCGATCATTTGATTTTAAGAAGTATTTTTGATAGGAAATTCAGTATTATGTTTAGTAGGAATTGGAATAAGATGGATTAACTCAAATTGTGTTTTGTAATTTATCGGAATTTCAATTAAATACGTAAATCCAGAATATTTTCAGAATTTGGTTTTATTGGTAAGTGTTTATTATAAAATTTTGAAATTTTATTTAATTCTGTCAAAAATTATGTGATTTTATAATGTATGTGTGCAATATGTGCAACTTACAGAATGTTAAAGAAATATCGATATCTTGGAGAATGTTTAAAGTTAGGGTGTATAAGGTATTTAGTTGATTAAAAATATCTTTTATAAAGAATTTATCGTAATCTTTAGTTCCACCTACAACAATGTGGAGTAGTTGTTTAATTTTTGATTTGAACAATTATACGTTTTCTTTCATTGTGTCAATAGTCCTATTAAAATACTCTATCATTTGTTGATTAACGGAATATTAGTGTCTTTGTTAGTGATTTTAATTGTTTCGATTTTTTTATGTGATTTAAAATTTATGTGTAACGCTTATCATCGTAGCGTCTAAATTTCTTGTTACAGATTTAATATTTGTTCCCAATCCGTTTATGAGATCTCTTTTACCTCTCTAGTTTTTGTGTTTTTGTTAAATGATTAATTTTTGCCTTTATAGAATTTCGAATATAATCAATTATATTATTATTATTGTCAAATCCGGGAGAGATATCTTGTTGTTATTAAGAATTCGTTTAAGGTTTTCATATTGTTTATTTAGATTTTCGTATTGTGTTCATAGTGGTTGTAAGCCATAATAATGTACATGAATTTTTGGAGCCTTGCAGATTTGAGATTTGTCAGTAGACTAAGGTTATTCGTTGTCTTTCACGCTTAGTCCATAGGAATATGAGAGGTAGAGGGACCTGGAATAGCCGAATTTTTGTTGGTAATTTTTCGGAATCTTTTTATGTTGGAAAAGTGCATATTAGGTTGTTTTTTTTTTGTCGTTGTGTTTAGTTTCTATTTCGGCTGTTTTTAGGAGTTTTTTAAAAATTTTAATCTATTTTTTCTGAAATTTAGGTTGTTTAGTTTAATTTACCTTCTGTTTGTTTTGAATTGTTTCAGGAAAGCTCTTCCCTTGTTTTATTTATTTTATTTATTAATATAGTTTTATCGTCTTGTCATTTTAGATTAATACTAGCGATCGGCCTAGCTTCGCCAGGCCTTCATACTAGGCTCCGCAGATACTGAAGTAAGGTTCACCACTGTACGACAATTGACACAATATAAATTTAAATATTTCCGATCTCAAACTTTTCAATTCTGTACGTCTATCCATCTAAAGACCTTTTAATTGATACCAAACAAAATAGGTTTCAAAGATTTATCACTAAAACAATTAACGATAAAAAGAAATTACAATTGTACATGTGAGCCGTTCAAAAGACCTTTTATTAGATACCAAACACGGTTGGTTTTGAAGTACTTCAACAAAAACAATTGCTAATCGAAAAAATCTATTTTGCACAGGAGCCCGTCAAAGACTTTTCATTTGATATCAAACACAATAGACTTTGAAATACTTTCACTAAAACAATTGACGATCGAAAACAATCGAATTTTGCACGCGAGTCTTTTAAAGGCACTCCCCATGATTGATCAAAATAGTATATAGGATTTAGGTATATTAATTTATATTATCTTGATTTCGTTCCACTTAGGTCATCCGGAATATATTATACTCCTTGTGAATGCGGTAAATTTTATATTGGATGAACGAGAAGAACAATTGCAACAATACTTATTGCACCTAAGCCTTCGATTCGATTGAATTACCCAAAAAAATCTTTGATTATTCAGAATGCAATACAATTTCTACACTAAATTAAATTTTAAGCCACAAAAATTGTAGCCAGGCCTAATTATATGAACGGTAGTTGATCAGAAAAGCTACTGAAAATTACAACTGTGAAGGCTGCGAATTAATTAAAACTTGGCTATCATTGATTAAGATTTTATAATTGCTTGTTTACTTCATGGTGTGTTAATTAGTTACTGTTTACTTATTCTACTTATTTAATTATTTAGAGTTACGTTTTGTTGATTTACTATTTTATCTTGACGAAGGTGGTGTATCGAAACGTCGAATTAAATAAATTTTTACAGAACTTTAATAAAAAATCCATTAAAAAAACATGCGACAGGCATGTCAGACACTAATATACTCGTATTAAGTAGTCTGTTTTAAAATAATTGAGAAAAAACTTTTTTTTTCTTAAAAGTCAGATTTTTATTATGATTAAATATAATTGTGATAAAACATTTTTTTTAAATCAAAAATTTTATCGATGCACAGATATAAATATTATTGAATGTCATTATTTCTATCATCACAAATAAAACTAACAGAAGAAAAAAAATTAAAAAGATTGAATTGAATAATGTAATTGTAAAATGCCCCGATCAAAATCTAGATTGACTGGACTGTATGACTGTCTCTTTTTCAAACACACTAAATGTGTAACTAAGACAACAAGTCAGAAGTAATAGGCATTATACCTTTGACAAAATATATGAAATATAAATATCAAGGACATGATAAGGTGATGGGTGAGTGGAGGAGCTAAGTCAAGCACAGCTTACACTAGAAGTGAAGTTATCCGGTCGTGTCCAGCGAAGAGCGTCATCCGAGACGTTATAGTACACATGTACAGTGCATGTCAACTCTAGAGTCTGGCCGAAAAACACGAGATCTTTACTTGGACCAGTTATCAATGGCTCCTGTTCAAAAGTAACTAAAAATAAATAAATACAAATTAATTATAAGCTACATATTAATTTATTTGACGCGGTATGGTGGTGTAAATAGAGTTACGGCATTCGAATCTGAAGATCGCGCACACGAATCTCACTCAAACTTTAAAAATATATGTGCTACCGCAGTTCGGACAAACAATAGCCATTTATTGAAGTAAAAACAAATGTAGCAGATTTACCGCCGCTGCTTCGCCTCGTCTATGAATCCAGACAAATCTGCATTTTTCCCGAGTTGACACATATATATTTTTTTGTTTGTTATTAATTATCAAAATTTGTATATTATCGCCAACATCATATTCACAATGTTGCTATGCATTGTTACTATGCGCGATTTATATAAAATCAAAGTGAACGGTTATAATTTAAGAAATGCCATTGTTTATTCTGCAGTTCACTAGATTTCAAACGAAACAATTTGTCGGTACCTTTCACCTTCATTCGCTAAAATTTATCTATACGTATTTGTTCATTCGTACCCAATTCAGCACCACGCTTCACACGATTATCTACAAATAAACTTCTCCATCGTTCATCATACAAAATAAAATCATTCAGACTCCGTCTATTCTCGCCCATATTCTCCTATGTACACAAATGTGTTAATTTATTTACATTAATTTCGTGCCACCAAACTTACCCAATACAATCCCAGACATGCTTCCTTTTACACCTACCCAACCATTTAAATCACCACATACGATATATTTCTCACCTGGATCACACGGATCAATAGCACTATCCAACAAATTCCAAAATTGATCGTTTTCTAGATCATTTTCGAATTCATTTGGGCAATAAACTGATACAATGAAGATTCATTGAAAGCCTACCTTTAATGCCTTTAATCTCAGACAAATATTTCTCGCTAAAAAATAACCATAATCCCTCGTAAACGGTTTCATTCTTTCACTATCAAGCACACCCACACCATGCTTTGTACATTCATTCTCAGCAACACACGACCACAAGTAAATATTCGATCCTGCTCTTTCTCACTACATTCTTTCCTCTAGTCCAATTCGAAAATAAAACATCTACATTATGCACACGTATTATATTCATCAATTCATTTTCTTTAACAGTTATACCCCTAACATTCCATTTTAAAAACATCAAAATTAGAATAATACGAATTAATATGACGGCTGTATAAAATGTGCAAGTGCCATGGTTTGATCGCTTATCCACGAAGAAACACCGGGATCAAATATCGGTGTACTACGATTTTTTTCTTCAAACACATGAATAAATACTTTATATGCACATAAAATATTACCTCCAATATAAAAATCTATATCTAGTGTACTGTTTGCTGTTTCGGTTACAAATGTGCACGTAACAATTACAGTGCGAAATACAGGACTAGGCATTTGGACGGTGAATCCTTTACGGCGATCATATGTGTATATCACAGGAGTGATCATAAGTCTTGGATCCCACCTGCAATAAATGAAATCATTTAGAAACTATATTACCTTTTTTATTGCTCTTGTGCGCATGTCCGAGAGAAAGAGAGAGAGAGAGAGAATTCTGTACTTCCCTGTGAAACTATTTACATTATTTATTTATTCATTTATTTATTTATATTATACAACGAACAACAGATACAAATCTGTTGTCATCCGCGTTACAATAACATCTGTATGTACAAAAGAAAATAAGAGAAAATAAACATCAGTTGTACAGGATGATCGCGGTAATAGTAAGATTTTTCCCAGCTCGAGTACCAAGTTATCGGTTCGGTGCCCCTGAGAGCAGGTGGATGTCTAGCCTGGCTTTAAATTGCTGCACAGAACCAACGTTGACGATGTTCTCTGAGAGGGCATTTTAGTCGTCTAGATATATATATATATATATATATATATATATATATATATATATATATATATATATATATATATATATATATATATATATATATATATATATATATATATATAACCAACGTTGACGATGTTCTCGGACAGGGCATTTTAGTCGTCTAGATATATATATATATATATATATATATATATATATATATATATATATATATATATATAACCAACGTTGACGATGTTCTCGGAGAGAGCATTTTAGTCGTCTAAATATATATATATATATATATATATATATATATATATATATATATATATATATATAACCAACGTTGACGATGTTCTCGGAGAGGGCATTTTAGTCGTCTAGATATATATATATATATATATATATATATATATATATATATATATATATATATATATATATATATATATATATATATATATATATCCCAGTCCCAGTTAACATGTAAAACCAGTTTAAATTTCAATTGCATAGCAACGCGTGCATTCGCGGTCATAACTATAATTTTTAAAAATCTGAAATACTCAAAAGAAGCTCGTTCCAAACATTCTTTAAATCTTAGAAAAAAAAAATCACATGAATCACACAAGCCGTTTAAGCTATAGTCTAAAGTTTGGTTAGCGCAATCGTGACAGATCCGTGGACAGTGTATTTACGATCGAAAACTCGTAAAAAAGTTTAATTTGTTTATACCATAACTGTTTCGTTTTTACGATTTATTACGGTACGTGAATCTATAAGAAACCTACAGAGCCGCTGAAAGCAGTGCCCAGGTCATGACAATATTAGCAACGTTGTAACAAGTCAAAGTCAGCATATTTAATATAATTAAGTAAATTAGGTTATGTTGTAATGAGGTCAAATATTCAAAATAATATTGTTCGACTTAAGTAGCTAACTATTTGCTCACTTAGTACTTATATAATTAAATATATATTATCGTAAGGTTAGTATTGATTAATTCAGTGTAGAGTAAGAGTAGAGTAGACGGTAGAGTTCAGCAGGAAGTCAACAACATCAACCATGTAGCAGCGGTTAAGGAAATTTTGTCAGATCAGAGTGGCCAAGCGTTTTTAGTTTACTCGCGGGAAAGCAAGTATTAGGAGTCAGTTAGCGTCAATCAGCTATGAAGTATATTTGGCAGTGAAAAGTGAGTTTGTTTTACAAATGATGGCTGCGGTTTGCGGATTTTTGCCAAACTATATGACCAAAATGTTTTGTGAATCGAGAAGTATGGACTCAACACTAACAGGCAAGTAAGTGACTCAAAAAATATGTATGGCCAAAGAAGATCGAATTACAACGAGAGAAGACGCTCGGTACAATGTTACATTTGCAATGGCAACCACTATGTCAGGCAATGTCATCAACAGCATTAGCGTCACCTGCCGAATTACTAGCAGAAGGAAGAAAATTACAGTTATCAGAGGGAAGAAAATTACAATTACCAGAGGAAAGAAAATTACCAATATCAGAGGAAAGAAACTTACAACTAGCAGAGGGAATAAAATTACAATTATCAGAGGGAAGCAAATTAACAACTCGCAGAGGGAAGAAAACTATAATTGTTTATCAGAGAGGCGATTACTACAACTATCAGAGAGATGATGACGACACTAGGTACAGAAAAAATAATAGAAATCAAGAACGAGATGCGATATACAAACTTCTATTTTATTCTAGTTCAGTGTGTTATAAAATGAACATAAGACGATGGTGGTGTTTATTTGAATTATTTTATGGATGGTACAAGTGATCAAAATTGTATAATATTAATGTATATGAACATTTAAATTAATATTTCTAAAAATTAAGGTAAAAAAGGGAATGTAACAAAGAAAAAAATTGTTAAAGTAGGATTATATATTAAATGTGTAATATGCAAATTGTGCCCCCTTGCAGGAAGCAAATTGTTTGAAAAAGGGAGGAATGTAATAAGTCAAAGTCAGCACATTCTTAGTGAATATAATTGAGTAAATTAGGTTATGTTGTAATGAGGTGAAGTATTCAAAATAATATTGTTTGACGTAAGTAGTTAACTATTTACTGAGTTAGTACTTTTGTAATTAGATATATAGTATCGTAAGGTTAGTAATGATTCATTCAGAGTAGAGTAGACGGTAGAGTTCAGCATGAAGTAAATGTGACGTTAAATAAATAATTTGTTGTTTGTCATCAAATTGTAAGAATATATTTATTTCCAACAAACCCTAGTACTTGTCCTTTCTCCGGTCTTACAAGAACCCATTCAAAATATTTGTTAATTCTCCTTCAAATAAGGGAAGGTTACAACATCAGAAGAAGAAGCCAACAGAGCCGCTACACGCAGTGCCCAGATCCCCATAACCTCAGAGCTCGCAGCGCGAGCACCAGGTTCGTCAATTCGGACAGTCCCAATTCTGAATCATGCCATCAACTCCACACCGAGCCTGTATACCAAGTGCCAGTGAGTTTAGTGAAAAGTGCAAATGAAGATTACAACATTATTAAGTATAATTTTATTGTGAGTACAGTATTGATTAACAAACTACTAATAAACATATCACACAGGGATTTCGGGAACGGCTAACGCTGTTAGGAAAGAAATCTAGCTCCGACACAGAGCCACAAACGCATTAAAACACATTGTACTAAAATTATTAACATTATTAAATTTTATATTTTAAAGTATATTAATAATTATTCAATCTGGATAATAATCAATAATTAATACAAGCATTGTTAGAAATCGAAAACAATCTGGAAAATAATATAATGGCTGATAGAACACAAAAAATAAATCATGCATTAAATTCTGTACCCACTTATATTGCTGCCACAAATAAACAATTTCATAAACGCTGTAAACACCGTTCATAATCTTGTTAGTACACTGAATCACTATTAGATGATTTTGATACAGCTCTCACAATCTTAAACATAAAAAGTAAAACAACAGAACGCGCTCTAGACAGTATTAAAGATCTTGAATTTAACAATTGGAATGAATTACGAGTTCATTTCATAAATACTTTTAGTGACAAAACTAATTTAGTGTCAATACTAAATGAATTGTTAAAAATAAAAAATATTAAAATCCCATACAAATTATTAGAAATAACGACAGAAAAGTTTCTCAATTTTAAATCTAAAGTGAGTATGAAAGAAAATTATCTCGGTTCAAAGATAGTAATGAACAGACATACAGAAAAATTAATAACTTTACCTCAACAATTAATGACCCATCTTGCCACAAGAAATCCAAAAACCTTAATGCCCGGTTTTTCAGTGCCGGTTTAAACTCAAACATCGGTTCAAGTTCAAGTTCAAGGTTCAAAGTGTTTTTCAGTGCAGTTTAAACCTTAAAATCAGTTCAAATTTATCTTGAACCTGAATCGTCATTTTACTTGGTTTAAGTCAAGTTCAACCGTCACCTACATTGTTATTATAATAAATTAAACGACTATTTCATTGTATTTATTGACGTTGACCTGTCACAAATAATTTATAATTTTATTAAAATGGAATCTTCAGATGATGAAGATGTTATAAATTTTTATTTGATCATGGTCAAATGGGAAATTAATTATTTTTGGGCTATAATGGGTATAAAACAATAAATATTTTACTATCTCCGATATTAAATCCCCAAAGTTCTGCTGAAAATTTATACAACGAGCGCCACATTAGGACTAGAAATACTGTGGAGAGGCTGTACGGAGTATGGAAAGTATGTTCTCTGTACTGGCAACTGGTATTAGGCTAAAATTAAGTACTGGAAGATATGTTGTAGCTACAACTGTACTACGCAATATCGCTTCCAATGAAAAAGAAGCTGTGCCTGCTATTAACGAAGAAGTTGGAGCAGCTGTAAATTTCGTAAACGCGGTAAATGACAATAATTATCGTTAGCGAGTTGGCCCGAACAACAGAACAAGATATTCTATTATATATTATTTTCATACTATGTTCAATTCATATTTTTATTTATGATACAATTAACAATAATATTATCAAATAAATTAAGTTATGAACTTCAAATGCCTACATATTAATTATTAATTACATTTAATTGCTGCTTTTTTAATTGTATTTCTAATTCAAAATTTTCTATTTCTTTTTTTTCATATCCATATGTATATAATGTTCTCTTTCTCCAAATTTCTTTCTTCTAGTAAATTTTGCAGCCTTATATCATGTTCAATATCTTTTGTTAAATTGTCTTTATTAATTATAGATTTTATTTGTAGAATTTGCGAATTTAACTTTTGTTCTTTTCTTGAAATTTTTGTATTTCTCCTTAAAACTAATGAATTTCCTCCCAACACTTCTCTTTCCAAAATATTTTTTTTTTACATTCCATGATATACTTTTTCTTCTTATTAAATCCATTAACAGTTCGATTTCATCAGTAGAAAAATTCGCTGCCCTTTTAGTTTCCTTCAAGAAAGAAAATGATGATGACAGATACCTATTTTAATTGAATTTTTCTTATTTAGACATGAATACAATTTCGGTAACCTGGGAAATCGTTGATATTTTTTCAAAATCCCAAATTACACAACACTACCAAATTATTTTGACATTCAGTAAAGGTTCAGCAGAACCAGTTCAATTTGACAGGTTACAAACAGAAAAAAGTTCAGGCTCAAGTTCAAGGTTCAGCTGAACTTCAGAATAAACCATAACTGAAAAACCGGGCATTAGTGAAGTTACAAAATTATTTTCAATATATGAATTTTAACCCAAAACCTATCATCAGACAATTACCAAATATTCCACCCCAAAAATTCCCTGGTACAAGATTCTCTACCGTACTAGTGACTTTCCAAAATAAAAACTTTAATAACCAAAAATTTGATCCTAGACAACAAGTCAAAAACGCACAAAATATAAAACCAACTCCACACAAACAAGACAAATATTCCAACCTAAACAAGCTCCATTAAGACTAAATAATTACTTTATACAACAAAACAGACAATTACGTACAAATTATGTACCTTGAACCTGTTTGTTTCATTACATTAGTCATAACACCATCTGACATAAGTTGACTCATTTAAGAGATAAGAGAAATGTATAAATAGGTTAGTTTAGTGAATAAGCACGCTCTTGTATCGTAGACTCTGCACAGTCAAGTACTGTGACACATATGTAACTATATACGAAATATAATAAAGTTATAATATTATTAAAGATTTTAGTATTCTTTTTAAAAACTTAAAATCGAATACTCAAAATTTAATTGGCGCAGTCGGTAGGATCAATAGCTTCGAAACACAACAAAAAAAATTGTGTGGTGGATTTTTATCCTTTACCAAGCAAAACCTACAAAAATCTACGAAAACCGGTCGAACAGGACCCATCAGGCCGCAAAGGCACAACGTTCGTCTACAAGATTCACGTACTTCAGAGTGCTGTTCCGAGATCACGTCAACCAATCAACTAGGAAGACTTGCTGTTCCGAAACACGTCACTCATCAGAAGCACTTGCTGTATCTACTGGACAACACGAGAACTACGAACAAGACGCCGCAACAGAAGATGATCTTCACAAGAATCATCACAATCACAATCATCATACAAATGTAAGAATTTATTTAAAAAGTTTGTAAAACTTTTATATCATAATACACAGGGGTATTTCTAGCTACGACTAGTAATAAAAATACCGAGACCCGGCACAGGTCAATCACACACATAATACAACTTATGTCAGAGAGCGATAGCTCTGAATCAATAGAATCAGACGATTCCTTAACACCGTTACCAATAAATAAATATATTAAAATTAAATTGAAACCTAGTAGATTAAATCGCATAACAATGGCTACCACATCTGTACAAGAAATAGAAATGTACCTCAAAACAATCCCATGTTACAACGGAAATATTAAAACATTAAATAATTTCATAAAGCAAGCCACAAAGATTATGGACATTTTTAACACACTAGAACTCACTGCAAATCAGCGAATGTTTGCATTCAGCATGATAAAATTAAAACTAACTGAACAAGCAATTGAAATTACAAGTAATAATGAATTTGCAGAATGGGAAGATTTAAAACTATATCTGACCACAAACTTTGTAGACAAAAGCACATCAGAAACACTGATGATAGAACTCATGGATACTAAATTTTCCAAATCAATAGAACAAACGTTAAAAATAATGCTTGAAAAATTTTCACTTTACAAGTCAAAAATACATTTAACAAATTACTCACAAGATCAGAAGAATGCAATAATTCATGAAAATCAAAAATTTATAGTAAAAAGATTTATATCTTTATTACCAAATCACGTTAGAGGATCATTCCTTATTAAAAATCCCACAACTTTGGAACAAATAGAATTAATGATTAAAAATGAATTTAGCTTTATTAATACGTATAACCAATCACCTATGTTAAGAAATAATGTAGAAAGACCAAAATTTGGCAATGGGCAACCTCCACAGAAGTTCCCATCACAAACATTCCCTTCAACATCATTTAATCCCAGACAACCACCTCAATACCAGAGAGCTAACCCAAATTTTGCACCTAGACAAAATATAAAAAATTATTATGAGACGAAACGATTTAATCCAAAACCTATGACACAACAAACACGAATCACACAACCAATGTCTACACAAACAATCAGACAAAATAATAACATAGAAGAAGTAGACTTAGACGAAATAGATTTCGATACGGAACAAGCATTTTATAAACAAATAGACGAAGAGTTAAACAACGAAAGATTAGAGAAAGAAAGACAAAAGAAAATCTATGAAGATTCTTTTTTAGATTTAGAGACACCGATAGAAGAGATACAGTAGTAATGTCTTCTATAACAACGAACTTACCAGCATTAAAAATTAATCCATATGTCATACTGTTCGATACAGGCTCTTCAATAAACTTTATACACCCGGACTTAGTAAAACAATTTAAAGTAAAAACATATAACGAAAAATTAACTTTTAAAACAGTAAACGGAAAATCTAATTGCGATAAATATACAATAATAAAAATTCATAAAAAACCTTTAAAATGTTATGTTTATAAATTTCACAAAACATATAATATATTACTCGGAATAGAAGCATTTAAAATATTAAATATACAACTAAACTTTAAAGATAATAAAGTAAAATTAGACGACAAAATATATAAATTAGAAGAATTAACAAATTTAAAAGCAGAAACAAATAATATACAAATTAGAAACAATCACTTAAACAATATAGAAAAAAGAGAATTAGATAAACTCATAAACACATACACAGATCTGTTTCCAAATGAAAACGAAAATCTAACCTGCACTACCACCATAGAACACAAAATTCATGTAACAAATGAAACGCCGGTATATACAAAGAATTACCGACTTCCACAAATTTACGAAAAAGACATCGAAGAACATGTAAAAAAATTATTAGACAATAAAATAATACAAAAATCATTTTCACCCTGGTCATCCCCTATTTGGATCGTACCAAAAAAATTAGACGCTTCAGGAAAACAAAAAACTAGAATGGTAATAGATTTCAGAAAATTAAATTCAGTAACGAAAGACGATAAATACCCAATACCCAACATTGACACGATATTCGATCACATCGGACCTTCCGAATACTTTACAACCTTAGATTTACATTCAGGATTCCACCAAATAAAAATGAATAAAAATGATAGAGAAAAAACAGCTTTTTCCACAAGTTCTGGACACTACGAATACATTAGAATGCCGTTTGGACTTAAAAACGCACCTGCCACATTTCAACGAATGATTAATGAAGCATTAGGCGAATTAATAAATAAAATTTGTTTAGTATATATGGACGACATTATAATATTTGGCAAAAACTTAGAAGAACATTTAAAAAACATAAGACTAGTATTCGAAAAACTACGTCAAGCAAATTTAAAAATACAAATAGATAAGTCAGAATTTTTACAACAAGAAGTTAAATTTTTAGGATATAAAATTAATCAAACCGGACTAACAACAGATGAAAAGAAAATAGAGACAATAAAAAATTTAAATTTACCAAAAACACAAAAAGAAATAAAACAATTCTTAGGAACTTTAGGATGGTACAGACGATTCATACCTAATTACGCAAACTTGACAAAACCTTTCACACAATGTTTACGAAAAAATGTTAAAATAGATATAGATGACGAAAATTATAAGAATGCATTTGAACAATGTAAAAATACATTAATAAAATCCCCAATATTACAAAACCCAGACTTTAATAAAGAATTTTTATCAACTACAGACGCAAGCGACTTTGCAATAGGCGCTATACTCGCACAAAAAACAGACGATAAAGAATTACCTATATGTTATGCCTCTAAAACTTTAAATAAAGCAGAACAGAATTACAGCACAATAGAAAAGGAATTAAAAGCAATAGTATGGGCAGTTAGAAATTTTAGACCATATATTTACGGACGGAAGTTTACCATAAAAACCGATCACAAACCTTTAATCTGGTTATTCAATATGAAAAACCCGAATCAAAAACTAATTAGATGGAAAATAGAATTGAGTGAATATAACTTTGAGATAAACTATTTACAAGGTAAAGAGAATGTTGTTGCAGACCTACTATCCAGACAGAAACCAAAATTTAAATTAAATAATTTAATAGGAGATGTATTAGAACAAAACCCCATCGCACATTGTATATCAAAAGACTGTGAAATGTCACGAGGTCTGGCTGAACAAATAAATTTAAAATATGATTGTAAAAACTTTTGCAAAGAACGAAATAATAAAAATATCATTATTCAAAAAATAAGTAATAAAATAATATTTCACTTGATTACAAAAATAAATCATTTTGATAAACCATTACTAAAAAATTTAGACAAACCCTTAAAAGAACTAAGAGATTATATGATTATAAATGAACTACCTATAATAAATATCCCAAAATTAGGATGTGGTTTAGACATATTAGAATGGGAAAAAGTAAGAGAAAAAATAAACAAAATATTTGAAGATACTAATATAGAAATAAACGTTTTCACATTACCCGACGTTAACCATAACGAAACAGAAAACAGTAGCGAACAAAATAATATAGATCAAGAAGAAGATAATCAAACAGTACACAGCGCAAATGAGAATCCCATAGCAGGAATAAAATATTTAGATGAGAGAATTAATATAGCGGATAATCAAATAATAATTTATAAAGTAGACAGGGACACTGAAATAAAAATAGAAAAATATTTTGATAATAAAAAACAAAGACTTATTTGTAAATTTAATAAAGTAACTTTTAAACAAGATGTCATAGATTTTATAAAAACTTATCTTACCCCAAAAATTAGATATTTAGCCTTATTTCAAAAAGATTTAGATAAAGAAGTTTCAAAAATATTACAAGAAAATTTCCAACCAAATTCTATAAATATCATAGCGTGTACAAAATTAGTAAACAACGTAGAAAATAACGAGGAACAATTAGAAATTATACATGACTTTCACACAGGTCTTACAAATCATAGAGGAATCTTAGCCACAATAAGAGAACTAAAAGAAAAATATTATTGGCCAAACATGAATAAAGACATTCAAGAATATATAAACAACTGTGAAACGTGCAGATGTAATAAATATGAAAGAAAACCTATAAAAACAACTGACAATCTTACAATAACACCAAGCACACCATTTGAAATGATAAACATAGACTTGTTATCACTAAATAAAGAACCTTACTTGACGATATTAGATCAGTTCTCCAAGCACGCACAGATTATCAAGGTCGAAAATAAGAGCGCAAAACAAATAACAGATAAATTAAGAATATATTTCGAAACATACAAAATACCTAAGGAAATAATAATGGACAATGGTACAGAATTTAATAACACACTAATGAAAGATCTCTTAAGCAAAAAGAAAATTAAATTACATATAACTTGCGTTAATAACCCAAAAAGTAATGCAGTGGAAAGACTTCACTCAACATTAATAGAACAATTGAGAATACTACACTCAAGACCAGACACTAAAAACATAACAATGTCAGAAAAAATACGAATGGCTACACTAGCGTATAATAATACAAAACATAGTACAACACAACTAAGCCCAGTTGAAATACTTTTCGGAATATCAAATGAAAACATTTTTATAAAAACAGACCAATCCAAATTAAGAGAAAATCATGAAGAACAACAAAGGAAAATTAGGCATATCATAAAAGATAGAATAGAAAGAGAAAAATTAAAACGAAATATAGAAAATGACAATCCTTTAGAATTAAAAGATAATGTATACGTTAAACAGAATCCTAGAATTATTCATAAAATAAAGAAACCAATATACAGAAAATATTCAGTTAAAAATTATAACCCTTTATTAGGAAAAATTAAAATATTAGATAAAAAGAATAGAAGTAAAAATATAAAAATAAATCAATTAAAAGTTAAATAAAATTTCAGATGTCAAGGACAAATTCAAGATATCTCGAACAATAATGGATTCCACCTTGCCGAATTAGGTGAATGCAAAATCAAGACTGGCGAACAACTAATATACTATAACTACAATATAAATCCCATTTATGAAGAATTCCTAAAATTAAGAACAAATAGAGATAATCTATTAAAGAATATAAAACCCCATAATGAAACATTCCAAACATACATTAATATTTTAAATTATAATTATTTAGACTTAAATAATCAAATTCAAAAACTATTTAATAAAAGACAAAAACGCGGACTTATAAACGGATTAGGCTCCATTGTTAAATCAATAACAGGAAATTTAGATTCTACGGATAGTCAAAGATATGAAGAAATGTTTAATAAATTAAAAACAAATCAAGAAATATTACAAGAACAGAATGATGAAGTCATTAAACATAATAAAGATATGACAAATAAATTTAATACACAATTAGAAAATGTCAGACATAATGAAAAAGAATTAACACGTCAAATTGAGAGCATAATTCATGCTTTAAAAGGAAATTTAGATTGGAAATTACAAATAGATATGGAAAGTAAATTTCAGAAATTAATATTAATAATAATGAATTTAAATGAATTAACAAAACAGATAGAAACAAGTTTAACCTTTTGCTCACTACACAAATTAGATGTCAGTATAATATCTTACGAAAATTTAAAACAAACTACACAAAATAACGACATTTGGAATTTAAACGAACTAATAGAAACCCATTGTAAATACTATAACGGAGAAATATACTTCATAATATCAATACCAACCTTCTCCCAAGAATCCTTCAAATTAAACCAGTTTACCCCATTACCCATGATTCAGAATGATAGATTTATAATAATGAGTGAACCTCAACAATTATATTTTATACAAGATAAGACTTATAAAATAAGTGAATGTAGTTATATTAAGAATAAATACTTGTGTATTACACAGTTTATAGAAATAAGTAAATGTATGGGAAATATATTAAATAAACAGAAGGATGATGATTGCAAATACCATAATATTGAGAAAAAGAATACTTTTGAATTAATTCAAAATACAAATGAACTAATTATGATTAGTCCAAATAAACAAGAAATTCAAATGAACTGCAATGAAATAAAAATAAAAAGAAATATTCAAGGAATCTATAAGATAAAAATTAACCAAGAATGTCAAATAAATAATTTCACATTTAAAAGAATTTTACAAAAATATAAAGAAATTGAATTTAAAACATTTGAGAAGGAATTAATAAGTTCAAAATTTAATGATACTAAATTACAGAATATCTCAGATATTATATTAAATGAACCAAAAATTACAAGAATAAAAGAAATCAAAATTGAAAATAGCAGTCATCACTCTTACATAATATATGTTATAATATTTATATTAATAAGTTGTTATATCTTAAGAAAATATGTATTACCTAGAATAAATATATATAGAAATGAAAGAAAGTTAAAAAGGGTAAAAACGGTAAGGAAAAAGCTAAGTGAATTAGCTATGCAAGAACAAATATAATGAAAAAACTAAAAGGGGAGGAATTATGTACCTTGAACCTGTTTGTTTCATTACATTAGTCATAACACCATCTGACATAAGTTGACTCATTTAAGAGATAAGAGAAATGTATAAATAGGTTAGTTTAGTGAATAAGCACGCTCTTGTATCGTAGACTCTGCACAGTCAAGTACTGTGACACATATGTAACTATATACGAAATATAATAAAGTTATAATATTATTAAAGATTTTAGTATTCTTTTTAAAAACTTAAAATCGAATACTCAAAATTTAATTTACATATCAACCAAATTACATGGCAGAAGAAATTAACCATACAGAAGTTCTTGACGAAAACTCATACTCTGAAACTCAAAATTTCAATGAAGAAGAAGAATATAGTTACACTTATAACGATAATTTTGTAGATGAGGATCCTTTTTTATAGACGACTCTAAATATCCAAGAGAAATCTTGAACATATTCGAAAATTCGCGATTACCCTTTTTAAAAATAAAAGATTATTATTCTTAATGGATACAGGATCAACAATTAATTTGATAAGTAAAATATATATTTATAAAAATTTATATAAATTCAAAATCCATAAAGAAAATTTAAATTTAAAATTTCATTTACATAATTTTCATAATCAATTCAATCTATTATTAAGCTTACCAGCAATGATTGAAATGAAAATTAAAATTAATTTTAGTGAAAATATAATTACTATTCAGAACAAAAATTATAAAATACAATATTTCAAAAATCTAAATTCTATTAACAATATAGGAGAGATTCAAATTAGAGCAGAAAATTTAAATCTAGAAGAAAAAAGAGAACTTTTAAAATTAATTAAGGAATACGAAAATATTATTTCATAAAAAGAAGAAATGTTAACATACACAGACGTAATTCAACATAAAATAATAATTAAAGACTATATTCCAATATATATATATATATATATTAGACTGCCCAGGATTACACCGAAGTATTGAAATGTTATGGTGCTCTTCGCTAAAAAGTATCCGTTTGATGTACTGAGAGACCCCTGAAATTTTGAGCCAAATATATTAACCCTTACAACTTGCTAGTAAACGTTTTTTGAATGTTAAAATATTTTTTTGATGACGCATTATTCAATGCTACCACAAAACTGCATGTGATTCTAAATCTAATACTTTTAGCTCTTATTTTATAGTTTTCTTCTCCCTGAACACTATCCCGTCGGTATTTTTGCTCTACGGTCGACGTATCCTTAGATATTGAAAAAATAAAATTAACAAATTGTTTAAAAAGTGCTCGATTGGCGATAAAGACGTAATTATTTTAAAAGATATTTTTTATTTTTTCTATAAGATCCATCTAGTAGCCTTGTAAATGCCGAAGAAAACCTGCTAAGCCCTATTTCTCTAAGTTCTATAGTTTTCGAGATATGGACCGAATACTCGTGTCAAATTTAGGTAAACTGAAAAAAATAAATATAAATAATAATTATATAAATATATAAGTATATAAATTATATGACATTACATGACATTGTATGACTACATGACAAATCATAACATTATATGACTTTATATGACATGATACTATTTTCTGTGACATTGCATAACATTATATGATTTTATATGACATTATATAACTTTATATGACATTATATGACTTTATAAAACATTACATGACATTATGTGACTTTATATGACTTTAGGTGGCACAATGGTATCGTGTCGGCCTGTGGATCCTGAGAACCCTGATTTAACGGCTGGTAACCGCACTTAACGCGAAAAAATATATCACTTACCAAGATCTGCTTCGGCAGAGTGCCACACCCAGTAATGGGTAGAAGGCGTGATAATATATTTATTTTTTTATTTTACATGACTTTTTATGAGATTAAATTTTTTTAGAGGAGATTCAAATGAATTTTTTTTCGGTATTCCTAAATTTGACACGAATATGTGATCTATATCTCGAAAACTATAGAACTTAGAGAAATAGGACTTAGCAGGTTTCCTTCGTCATTTACAAGGCTACAAGATGGATCTTATAGAAAAGATTTAAAAAAAAATATCTTTTAAAATAATTACTTCTTTATCTAGCAAACGGATACTTTTTAGCGAAGAGCACCATAACATTTCAATACTTCGGTTTAATCCTGGGCAGTCTAATATATATATATATATATATATATATATTACTGCAAGAACGTTGTGAAAACATTCGTAAAGTATTTTCCAAATTAAAACAATATAATTCAAAGATTCAGTTGGATAAATCACAATTTATGTATAAAGAAGTTGCTTATCTTGGCCACATAGTTTCAAAAGAAGGAGTCAAATCAAACCTTGCAAAAATCGAAGCCGTCAAAAATTATCCAAAAAGAAATTAAACAATTTTTAGAATTATTAGGTTATTACAGAAAATTTATACCGAACTTTGCAAAATTAACTAAACCTATGACTACATACATTTAAAGAAAGGACATAGAAAGGATATAGAAAATAAAGAATACAAAGTTTTGAAAATACTAAAAATTTACTTATCATACTACAATATCCCGTCTTTGAAAAAAAAATTTATCGTAACAACTAACGCAAGCAACTTTGCTAACGGCGCAGTTCTAAGTCAAAACATCAACGGAAAAGATATGCCAATAGCTTACGCATCTGGCTCACTAAACGATCATGAAAATAATTACAGTACGACGGAAAAATAATTACTCGCGATAGTTTGGTCAGTAAAATATTTCAGACCATATATTTTCGGTACTAAATTCAAAATTAGAACAGACCATCGACCGTTAACATGGTTAATGAGTTTAAAAGACCCGAATTCGAAATTAATGAAATGCCGTATAAAACTAGACGAATACACGTACGAAATAGAATATGAAAAGGAAATTTTGAATTCCAATGCAGATGCACTTTCACGTATTAGACCTAAATTTTAAATAATAAAAACCAATAACAATATTTTTCAAAAACCACAAAATCTCGTACATTGTGCTTCACAAGATTTACAGCTAGGAAAAGAATTTGCTGAACAAATAAATAAACGTTTTGATAGTAGAAATTATTTATAACGCAAAAATAATAAAACTCAAAAATTATTAATTCAATCGATTTATGAAAATAAATATAAAATATTGCATTTAGTAACCGAACAAGAACATTTTAATGAACCAATAATAAGTGATATAAAAGACAATTTAATTGAATTAAGAAATTATTTGATCCAAAATGATATTTATGAAATTCATATGCCAAAACTTTGTTCAGGATTAGATAAGAATCCATTCCTAAAAATAGAAAACTTAATAAAAGAAAATTTTAAAGAAACTCATATTAAAATTGTGATCCATAAATTATTAATGAAAGAAGTAAATTTAAACGACGACACTGAAAGTGTGATTGCAAACGCTGATGACGAAGACCTAGATACAGTACATTCCGCAGACGAAAACGAAATTAATGGAATAACTTACAAGGAAGTATTAGAAAATAAATTAACCCCTGAAGATCAATTATAAACAATTTAAAATTATCACTTAGATAAAACTAATCATAGAGGAATTTTAGAAACATACCAAAAATAAAATTAAAATTAATATGTTAATAGATATACAGAAATATATCAACAACTATGATATATGTCAACAAAATAAATACGAAAGAAACCCTTATCAAATATCTGATAATTTAACAAAAAATCCTAAATTTCCTTTTGATATACTACATATAGACACATTAACCATAGAAAAGAAATAATATTTAATAATAATTGACGCCTTTTCCAAATTCGCTCAATTAATCTATTTAAAAACACATTCCGCTATAGATATTACTAATGCATTAATAAAATATTTTTCAGAATATCAAATTCCTAATGAAATAACTTTCTATAGTGGAACTGAATTCAATAATAATCTAGTAAAAATTTATTAAATACGTATAATATTAAAATTCACATGATATGTGTCGACAACTCTAAATCAAACGGACTAGCCAAAAGATTCCATTCCACTTTAATTGAATACTAAAGAAATCCATGAAATAGGTAGTATATAAAAGATATAATTGACCAATTAATTTTGTTGAGTATAAATTTAATAGAAATCTTAGATTAAATTGAAACAAGTTTGCCTGTTTGTAACTTAAATAAAATTCATAGTTCTATAATCTCAAACGAAGAATTAAATAAAATGATTAAAGAAGCAAATCAAAATTAAAATTTCTGGAAATTAATAGCCCAAATTACCAGCCACTGTAGAATTAATCAAAATCAGATTGAATACTTATTGAATATATCAGTATATTATCAAAATAAAAATAATAAATTATTATAAATTACTCCGATACCAAATGTTAGTAAAAGGCAGATGTTTCTTATAAATGAGAAGAAAGAATTACTAATTGTAAGTAAAAATAATATATATATATATATATATATATATATATATATATATATATATATATATATATATATATATATATATATATATATATATATATATATATATATAAAAGACACATGATTGTAGTAAAATAAATAACTGTTATTTTTGTAAATCAAATTATCTAGAAACTAATAACTGTATTAAGAATATTATTTTAAAGCATAATAATGAGGATTGTGAGTATAATAAAATTAACGATGGATTTTTGATCTTAGAAATAGAAAATGAAAACCTAGCAATGATAGCTAGTACTGAAAATAAAATGTGAAAATAAAATCAAACATCAACAAATTAAAGGAGTTTATAAATTTCGAACTAATGAAAATTGTAAAGTAGATAATTGTAATCTGGGAAAAAGAATAACTAACGCAAAAGTAGTAGTTTTTGAAAATATAAAATTTCATATAAAAGAAAATCAATATAGTAATAAAACCTTGGAATTGAAACAAATTAATAAAGGAAATATTATGGGAAATGAAGTCCTCAAAATAAAAGAAATTAAAAGAAAAGAAAATTATCATAAGCATATTAACTCTTTTGTTATAATTGTTATTATTGTATTGTTAAGTATAATTTACAAATGTAAAGACAAAGTAAAATGTAGAAAAGATCGTAGAATAAAGCAACAAAATAATAAAATTGAACTAACTGAGACTGTAATCCAAAATAGAGATCCTTTTTACGAAAGATGAAATCCTCTTTTAAGGATGGAAGAGTTATATATATATATATATATATATATATATATATATATATATATGTATATATATATATATATATATATATATATATATATATATATATATATATATATATAAATATATATATATATATATATATATATATATATATATATATATATATATATATATATATATATATATATATATATATATATATATATATATATATAGGGAATTATGCCGTTTAGTATATAAGATTTCAATCTTCCAATAAAGTTCCTAAAAAAAATTAGAAATATTCCGTGAAAAGAAATGCTAGTTATATTTTTAAGCACTTTGTTAGGAGGTTGAAATATCAGCCTCTACAGATGCTACAGATGTTTCCTAGATTGTAAAATTCCTACGCTTCCAACATTTGTATAGTAAACATCATACTCATATTATTACGTACCTGGAGATATCTGAATTTTGATACATCATTGAGAGTGATACATTCACATCTCGTGATGTAGGTAAACATCGCACAGTCACATTGGAATAGGGAAAAACTGACTCGCTCACGTCATTTGGTACATGGAGATGTCGTCCATCTGTAAACAAGTACATGAAAACGAATACAAACTAAAACCATGTATGAAATGAAAATAGGAAAACTCACCTTTGACGAATATGTATGTAGTGTCTGATGCATATGGATGAAATGTCAAAGAACTATTCTCTAGACAGTGATACAGTCCAGTGTCAGAATATATCACGTTCATCAAATGTAGGTATGTGTGATAAAGCCCATCAAGATTTGAAACATATTCTATCTAAAATAAAAATTCAACCAATAAATTCATAATAAATTTTTAGATCTAAATTTAAATTCATGGATCTTTTCCTTTCCCTTTGGAATGAAACCAAGGTGTATAGTCGTTGACACGAAAGATCGCCAGTCTGTGGAATGTAAAATGCTTTCAGGATCTCTATAAGGCGGCGCTACGATTAGAAATATTTTACTATTATTTGTTATACTAAACATATTAACCGCTCCGCCGATCAGTACTAACTGCAATTGAACAGTGGCATAAACAAAATTTCACAGTAACGTTATGTTGGGAATACAGTTGGCCCACCGTATCTCTATTTTCTCTTGTAAATGGCGACCGGTTCAGTAGGAAAAAGCACATAATCGTGGCAAAATGAAATCTGTGCAGGGTAAAACAATTAAAAATGGAGCGCAGGGATATTTTTGCAAACGTTATATAAATGTACAATAATGAATCACAAAATATAGCACCAAAGTTAAATTTAACAGTGAAAATTCTAGAAAAAAAATTTAAATACTTCAACCAAGAGTAGCAAATTGCACAGATACAGCGCCCTTGGTTTACTGTGTAACAACACAATTGCGTGGAGTACTCTCCTTTACCGCATCAGTAATCTTTCGTGTCAACAACTGTACAAGTTATCTGCTGAAGCCCACCACTAGGCAAGAGTTGTCGCATTTTAAAGTATTATTAAAAAAAAACACACTGGTTGATCAACTTCATCTCAATATGGGGTATAATTTGCTAGATATCTAATTGATACTTTAGTAGTTATTTGTATCACAAGTCCAAAAACCGTATTTTTACGAGTGCAAGCATATTTTGACAGGCCGAGCAGAAGACGAAGCTTGCAAATTGCGAGTACTTGCAAAACAGTTTCTGGTCGTGTGAAACAAAAGAGTTTTCCCGCCTATTTCAATGAAATTATTGCAAAAAATCTCAAACCTCCAAGCAATCAACTCATGAAATTGACAGTTAGTCTCACCACATCGTAACTTCCCTACTTTCTCAAGTTGAACTCGCTCAGCTGAATTTTTATCTCTATGGTGTATTAGACTATAAATATTATTTATTAAAGATAGTTCAATTATCTGTATACATATTTTTATTGGCTGCGTACATCAACTGAAAATTTAATTATAATTACTTACATTTGAGTTTACAATGAACATTGACTATAAGTGATGCTAATACGAATATTACAAATGTCCATAGTTTTTACCAAATAGCATTCGGCAAACTCATAATTTACGAACGATTTTGAGATACCTATTTAATAATATTAATGTCGCACAGAGCCGCGAAGATAAATTTATGTTGAAGTTGTAATGAAGTTGTAATGAAGTTGTGTGAATTAATATATTTGTAGTTATCATCGTAAAGAAATATTTTTATATATAAAAGAAATACTAGTAATATCTGCGTACAACAATATATTATTGTAAAAACAAACAAAATTTTAATCAAATTAGTCAATGTTATAATGAGCCAGAGTATTATAAAATGTCATAACTATGGTTGTTGATTTCCACCGAAGTTTGAATTTCTGAACGTTCGAACATTCGAATGTTTTGAACTTCGTCAGAAAAACTTCGGTGCTTCGAACTTTCGAATTTTTTTAACATTTCGAATTTTCTAATTTAATTCTGATTTATCTTCAGATTATGTAGTTGTTTCTTGCGTTATGTTGGGTGATTTTATGTGAACGAAATGCAGAGACGGTACTTATAATTAATCTAGGTAACCATTCTTATATACAATATTCATAATTGAGCATCTGAAAAGAATATACGAAATAAGCACTAAGCTCGTAGAGAACCCAACTGACAATAAATCATCTCAAATACTCCACAGGTCAAATTGACCTAATATTCGATATCTTTTCTTATCCCGTTGGTAACCTGTACTTAGAGCCCAAAGCTGCTAGCTATGCCGTCGAGAGGCAACTACGATCTCTATACACACCCGACCATGGCCATTACAAACGCTCACACTTGCATCATCTCCATAATACCATAACTCACCTCTAAAATTATTCCGAATATTCTTCAAAACTTTATCAAACATTAACACAATGTCTAACTATCTCCCTATTACCTTACTTGTCAGACAATGAACTGAAACTAATGTAAGAAATTCGACGACTCGGTAAATTAATAATCAATCATTACGTAAATATTTAGTTGCGATATAGCAAAAAAAATAAAAAACGACATAAAAAAGACGGGTTAACTAACAAAATTAATAAGATGAAATAAAAACGACACTTCATGGATTGGAACGAGCTTACGTTTTACAACATTTATTATAATTGTTAAAGGACCGGATTAGAGCCCTTTTTAGTAATATATTTTCAGAGCATTATTCTAACATTATTAGTTTTAACTAAAAAAATTAAACCCGCGACTGCCATCTGATGCGTTGTTTCATGAATATGTATATCAGTGTTTAATAAACTTGTCGATCAACTTTACTCCAAAATACAACAAAAAATATGGTATATCAATAATGATTAAGCAGCACCAACAAACGTAGTCCTATGATAAAAAATAAACTGTTATGTAATTAGAAAATATTCTGGACAAAAATGCCTAATTAAGTCGTTCAGTCTATACAACAACGGCAAGACTTAAGAGTTTCATACCGACCGAAAGACTTATTAACTGCTAACTGTCGACCTAACCTGAATCGTCAAACCAAATTTATTACTTCTGTTAAATTTTGAAGTATGTTCCCGTAATTTCAAGTCGTTTTGATACTCACATAATATATGAGCCAGGTCACGATGCGAGTCCGGTTGTTTTTATACGTTTTTTCAACGATTTTCATAGGCGCGGAATCGTTTATATCAAATTCGCTTGTCTTCAGATTTGGTCCGTTACAAAAAGTAGCCGCGAAGGGCAGCACGTGACGGGGCATTTAACTATCATTCCTGTATGTATAGCACGTGCCGACAGACGCGCGTGGAAATAAATGTCATTATTTTAAATTCTACAGTACGGAATCAGTTCAAACTTGGCATACTTATACGTTAGATCATATGGAACAACTTCTTCGATGACAGTACATATCTAGAACTAATACGTTTGCAGATATTTTAAATTGAAAATTTATCAAATAAACATGATGCCTATAGCTTACAAAAACTTAAAAAAAAAATACAAACTAAACACGTTGAAGGTAATTGAATACGGGCATCTACAGTTGTTGTATAACACAGAATATCAGGTCTGTGGGAAAATTCTGTTTATTCAAACTGAATTATTCGTAAATAATTACGAAATAGTGAATAAAATTAATTATACTTGTACAATAAAAGGGTTATCTAGTGATACTTATCAAATTCAAGATAAACAATGTAAAGTTGTTCATACTATATTGCATCACGGACAAACAATGGAGGAAGGTCATTATACTATGAAAATGATTTTATAATTGCCAAAAAAAGTTGGCTGGGGAATTACAAAAATGTTTACTTCGTATTATTGGAAAAACTATAAATACTGCTATAGTTTTTTTAATTTATTTCACTACACTACACTATATATTTTTTTTATCAACAAAAATAAATGATATCTAAACTCAAAACACAATTACATTATAAGAGTTACGGCAAGAGTTCCGCAGCAGTGTTTTAATTATAACTGAAAACATTTACTAAACAAAAATGAGTGATATCATTTGTAAGCAAGAAATAAATTTTGATAAACCAAAATGTCACGAACGTAATCATTAAAATAAAATAAAAAAAAATACAAAATTAAATATTTTTTTTAAACTATCATGACTAAATTATTGTTTCAGTAATATCTATCCCATCAAACCGTAACCATCTCAAATTTGTTTGGGATTTTTATTGTATCATACACTTTATTTCTGTATTTCACAAAGTAACTAATTTAAAGTTGTGCACGTTTGATATCTTGTCAACCAATACAATTTGAGATGGTTACGGTTTGATGGGGTAGATATTACTGAAACAATAACTTAGTCGTGATAGTTTGAAAAAAATATTTAATTTTGTATTTCAATTTAATTTATTACGTTCGTGACATTTTGGTTTATCAAAATTGATTTCTTGCTTACAAATGATATCAATCATTTTTGTTTGGGAAATGTTTTGAATTTTAATTAAAACACTGCCGTGGAACTCTTGCCGTAACTCTTTACAATGTAATTGTGTTTTGAGTTTTATATTTTCTATCAAAACTGTGGGCTGCAGTATTAGTTCAGAAATAGATAACATGCAGATTCGTATACCTGATAGCGATCGTACTCTGGCTCTTTCCACGTGACAGGCCGGGAGCCTGCACAGCGAAGTGTTAAGTTTGCTCCTGCGTTTATCTCAATTTCGCCTCCAGTTGGAGAGTATATGCGAGGAGTAATACGATTTCTACTCTTGTCTGCAACATACAACATTAGTTTTTGAAACGTGTTATTTATAGCTTCACTTTCCTTCAATTCGACTATGCATCACTTACCGTTAACAAAAACATATCTTGTTATTTCATTCGCGTGTTTCTGAGTTTCTAGCCGACACTTGTAATATCCTTCACCTTCAGTAGAAATATTGTGCAGTGTTAGAGTATTAATTAGAAGTATTTGGAATTTTAATTTAATTACTTGAACATGCTCCTTATGTGTGTTTCCCTGTAACAATTTTAAACTCAACTAATTTCTAATTATATAAGAACATAAATTGTTAGATATTTAATTAAAAGATCCTTATTTATTTATTTTGTATATAGGATATTATTACTGATATAATAAAACAATGATACTCGTAAAGTTAGGAGTCAACGTCTTCACTAATTATAAAAAGATAAAATCTGAAAATTCTTAATTGTGACGAAGTGTGATCTTCGTACTAATACATATATACGTACACATGACTTAGCATTCAACTTGCCTCATGGCTCAGCGGTTAGCGATCTGACATACGGCACCAGAATGACGCAATTCAAACCTAACTTTGGAGGAAATTTACTTTTTATATTTTTATATTTTAAAATAATATTGCCCAGACTTTAATTTTAAAATGACCGTTGAGTTAGTAATTAAATTACCCATTTTATACTTGGCTGTCGCTTAAAAATGGGTATATAAAGACGATATCTCGCAGTTTAAAATCAGTCTTAGATTTTAGTGTTCTCCGCAGTCATCGCCGATCCGAGGAAGTTAACCTGGTAAGCCGTATTCATTTATTTACTTTCGGTGGTAGTTGTCTATCCTAACAACGACCGTTGTATTCATTCTACCTGCGGCTGTGATTACCCTGGCGCATTGTTCTAAATCTTGTTTCCACTAACCGTAGCTGCGCTTGACTTGATACGGTTCCGGAACTTTACTCATTTCCGACATTACCGCCTTCCAGCATTATTTTGTATATTTCAGGAATCACCGAACGAGCATTACTAACTATTCTATTGTTGTACATATTATTTGTGTGTGTTATTTTTATCTTAGGAAAATAAATCTCTTTGTTATACTTCAACATATTTTTATTCATCATCGAACCTCTGGAAAACACATCACAAATTGGCGCCCGAACAGGGACTTCTTTATACAAGAAGAAATACCAAAACCAGAAGGAGAATGCCAGGAACTAGTTGGGTGCACAACCTGAAGAAGGGGGAGCTCCAGAGACAACTGGAGAAAACCAGCTCAATGCAGAGAGCACAGTAGATGAGTTCAGGAAGAAATTAGTAGAGCATATATAGAAAGACCAGCTCAATACCGAGGGCACAGTAGATGAGTCGAGGAAGAGCGAGCTAACCGAAGACTGGCTTCCTGCTGCCGCCCTTAGAACCCCCGAAACTGTTCGGAAATGGAACGTGCAGTTTGACAGTAAAATCGAACCGATAACATGCTTGGAACGAGTGGAAGAATTGAAAGCCAGCTACAAAATGAAGGGCGAACAGTTACTTCAGGCAATACCCGAATTGCTTCGCGGGCCAGCTATCCTCTGGTACCGCAACAACCGTGATTACTAGAGAACATTCGAAGACTTCATGAAAGATTTTCGAGAATTTTATCTGCCGCCACATTTTAAATTCAAACTAGAGGAAGAAATAAGTCGTCGCAAGCAAAGGGCAGGCGAAAAGGGGCGCGACTATATTATTGATCTTCCAACCATATCCGACGATATGCAGAGATGTCTGTCACACAGAAACTATTCTGACTACTCACTAACCTGCAACCGGAATATCGACAATATTACACGTGCAATATCGCCGGCACGACGTCTCAAATGTAAAATTAAACCAAGGAAAATGACGGTTCAAGTTCAAGACAAATTTGAACTGAGTTTAATGTTTAAACTACACTGAAAAACACTTTAAACTCTGTGATTGAACTTAAACCAAAATTTGAGTTTAAACCGTCACTGGAAAACCGGGCATTAGTCACAAATAAATAAAAAATATTATGGAGATAAACAGATTTTTTTTACATATTATTTATAATTATCAAAAATTTTGCAATGGCAAACAATATTTTCAAAGTGGCTTGAGTTACTGTAAAAAGGACCTGGATCCATCACTGCTAGTGCTAATCAGTGTCAAGTACCACACAGAGAAATACGAGTATACCCAAAAGATTATAACATTATTCTAAACTGTGGAAAACCGTATGGTCGTACAGTTTAATAAAAACACAGCTGATTTTTAATAGAGAATCTTTAAATAACACAATATTTTTGGTAAATTAACAGCCAATAGGGTAGCAAATGATACCTATAAGCGTCCAAAGTTTTAAAACACTGACATACTCATTTGCTTAATCGCCTTTATATCATATAATGACTTACACAATAAGGGTTGAAATTCACGTGTTCTCCGAGGTAACGAGAAACAGCATCATATTAGTGTTGCTTAAGGAGGGTATTTACTTTCCCTTTCATAGAAATATTGAGTAGACAATCTAAATGAACTGTTTAAAAAAATTATGAAAATTAAAATTACACTTTTGTTAAACAAAGGGTTAAAATGCAAGTCTCCTACGGGGTACCTGATATCAACATCATAATAGGGTTGTTTAGGGAGGCTGTTTGTCTACTATTTTATAAAAATATTGAATAGACAATTTACGAGGTGTGGTTATTAAATAACGAGACTGATGCTGTTTTAACATTTTATTTTGATTCCATACCTATTTACTTATTATCACATTCAATATACACCCTTCTCTATCCCTACAATGCTCCATGCGAATCTTCCATTGTTCGAAATAGTGCTGGAAGTCTTCTTCTGTCAGCTCGTTCAGAATGCGTGCCGATTTCTCTTTAAAAGCTCAAATCTTGTTGCTATTGAGGCAAATTTCACCTTAGGAAACAGATAGAATTCGCACGGAGCAAGATCTAGCTAATAAGACGAATGGTCTAACACTGGGATGCAGTACTTGGCTAGATATCTCTTGACAGACATTGCGAAATGAACCAGCGCATTGTTTTGATTGAGAGACCATGAGTTGTCCTTCCACAATTCGGGTACTTTTTTCTATAAATTATAAGTTTCAGCAGTTTTTTCGGCGAAACAAAAAAAACAACTCTAATTAGAACGAATGCGAGAGGTACTGCATTCGAAAGAGAAAGCTTCACGCTAAAAAGCTTACGATCGCTGGAGTTTAGCGTATGCGTATTTCGTCTGTAGTAGCATCAGTCTCGTTATTTAATAGCCACACCTCGTAAATTAACTTTTTTTATTAAATAATGAAATTTTAATTTGCTAAGTTACACTAAGGATTAAAATGCACGTGTCATACTGAGTAGCTGACATCAACATCGTACTAGGGTTGTTGAAAGAGGGAGTTTACATAATATATTATAGATATATTGAGTAGACAATTTAAATTAGATTTTTTTAAAAATAAATAAATTTGAATTCGCCAAGTTAAATTAAGGGTTAAAATGCAAGTCGCCTACGGTGTAGCTGACATCAGCAGCAGACTAGGTTTATTAAAAGAGGGTGTTTACTTACTATTTTATAAAGAGACTGAGTAGACTATCTAAATAAGTTTTTTTTTTAATCATGTAATTTGAATTTGCAATATTACACTAAAGGATAAAATTCAAGTCTCCTGACATCAATAACATACTAGGATTGTTTTGGAAATGTGTTTAGTTAATATTTTATAAAGATATTCAAAAGACAATTTAAATTATCTTTTTAGAAAGTACTTGCAGTCGGTCTGTCTTAGCCTTCACGCTAGGCTCGACGGACACAGAAATAAAATTAAATTCTGTATGACACTTGACACAATATAAATTGAATTATTTCCGATCTAAAACTTTTCAATTTTGTACGTCTGTCCATATGAAGACTGAAATAATGAACGATAGTAAAATTTATTTTTTTTTTCATTTAAAAGTTCTTCTCATGCCCTTTCATATGGTATGAAACACGACAAGATTAGGAACACTTTCAGTTTAAAACAATTGGCAGTCTTAAAATTTCAACTTTCTTTCTTTCATCTGAAAGTTTCTTTAAAGCCCTTTAATATGACACTAAATACAGTATGATTCAGAATTCTTTAAGTTTGAAACAACTGACAGTTCTAAAATTTCAACTTTTTAAAATTTTATCTGAATGTTCTTCTAACCCCCTTTCATATGGCACCAAACACTGTATGATTCGGAATACCTTATGTTTAAAACAATTGACGATTTTAAATTATAAATTTTTTTATTTCATCTAAAAGTCCTTCCAAACCTCTTTCAAATGACACTAAATACGGTATGAAACGGACTAATTTAAGCTTGAAACAATTGCCAAATGTAAAAGTTCAATTTTTTGTTTCTAATTTCATATGAAAGTTATTCTGAAGCCCTTTCATATGACACCAAACATGGCATGATTCTGAATACTTTAAGTTTGACACAGTTGACAGTCGTACAATTTCAATCAAATACGTGTTTTATTTCCGATTACATTTTGCTAATCTGTTAAGAATCCTTCATACGTCATTCCTGACGACGTTCCACATTTATATATTATATTTACATGAAATCAATTGACATTTTTCTCTAAACTTCCTTGAAAAACTGTTGGAAATCGCTGGAATATTATTTCCGACATCTTTTATTAAAGTTACCTTTTTACTACATTGTAGTTTGTTGCGACCAATTTTTGTTTGTTTTACTGTATGTTATTACCGCGGAGAAATTTTGATTTGTTTCACTATATACTTTTAAAAACTATTTGTCAAATTGAAGTTTTGTCCTAAAATTTTTATATCATCTAATACCTAAATCAATTTACAAAATTTCTCTAACTTGTTTAGAAATTGATATAATTCTGTCAAAAAATTCCATGCGTACCAAACATAATTGGTTTTGATGCAATAATAGGATTCACTTTTGTAGGACAATTGAAACAATATAAATTATTATTGCCGATCTAAAACTTTTCTTCTAAAGACCTTTAAATTGATACCAAGCACGATAGGTTTTGAGGCTCTTGCATTAAATAAATTTATTATAGAAAAAAATCCAATTCTGCATGCAAACCCTTCAAGAGACCTTTCATTTGTTACCAAACACGACATGTGTTGATGCACTCTTACTTAAACAATTGTCGAACGAAGAATATTTAATCTTGCACTCGAGCCCTCCAAATAAACTTTCATTTGATAACAAACACGATAAGCTTTACAGCATTTTCACTAAAATAAAAACAGTTAGAAAAAATCCAATTCTGTACGCAAGCTCCTTAAAAGACCTTTTATTTGATACCATACACAATAGGTTTTGATGCACTTTCACCAAAATAATTGACGATCGAAAAGTATTAAATTTTGTACGCGAGCCGTTCAAAAGACCTTTTACTATTGGAAACACTTTAACTAAAACAATTACCATTCGAAAAATTCCAATTCTGCCCGTGAGCCCTTCAAAAAATCTTACTTTTGAACTTGAACTCTTCAAATTACTATTCATTTGATACCAAACACGATATGCCTTAAAGCAGTTTTACTACAACAATTGCCGATCGAAAAAAACTAATTCGGTACGCGAGCTCTTCAAAAGACCTTTTATTTGATATCAAACATAATGGGTTTTGAAGCACTTTTAATAAAACAATTGCTTCTCGAAAAATTCCAATTCTGCACGTAAGTCCTTCAAAATACCTTACTGTTGTTATCGATAGGTTTTCATGTACTTTCAATAAAATAATTGCGATTCGAAAAAAATCAATTTTACACGCGAGCCCTTAAAAAAGTCTTTCATTTGATACCAAACACGGCATGATTCGGAATACTTTCAGATTGAAACAATTGCCTATCTTAATTTTTAAACTTTTTTATTTCAAATGAAAGTTCTTCTAAAGCCTATTCAAATGACACCAAATACGATATGATTTGGAATACTTTAAGGGTAAAACAATTGCCTATCGTAAAATTTAAGTTTTTTTTTTTAAATTCATCTGAAAGTTATACTAAAGCCCTTTCATATGACATCGAACACAGTATGATTCGAAATACTTTAAGTTTTAAACAATTGACAGTCGTAAAATTTCAGTCAAATAGGTGTTTTATTTCCGATTACATTTTGCTAAACTATTAAAATCCTTCAGACGTCATTTCTGATGATCTTCCACATTTATATTTTATATGTACCAGATATCAATTGAATTTTTTTGACTTGTTTGAAAAACTATTGGAAACCGCTGGAATATTATTTCTCATATCGTTTACTCGAGTTACCTTTATTTTACATTGTAGAATGCTAAGGTATTTCTTTTTGGTTTTACTGTATATTATTACCGCGGACGAATTTTGCTTTCTTTTACTATTAAAAACTATTTGCAAATGGACGATTTGTCTTAACAATTTTATATGAACTTGAAATTAATTGAAAACAGTTCAAAACATATATCCTCAGTTATCTAATACCTAAATTTCTCTAACTTGTCTAGAAATTGAAATAATTCTAACAAAAAATTCCATGCGTACCAAACACGATAGGTTTTAAAGCACATTTACTAAAACAAATTGCCAATTGAAAAGCATCAATTTTTCACGCCAGTCATTCAAAAGGCAATTACCGATAGACCATTTAGGAATACGCAAATGATTTCAATTCGATTTACCTGGTTTTTCTAAATTGTACATTGCCATGGATAAAATTGGCTTAGATTCACAGTATATTTTCAAATTTGGTTGGGTTTACCTGTATATTTTATAAAACTTGTCAATTTGATGTTTTGAATTAAAACCAAATTCAAAGTTGACTGTAAAAAATTTACTTTTCAAATACACGTATTTTAAATGTGTAATTATAATAAAACGTCTCCTCATTCCTCCAATATGTGTAAGATATTTCAAAAGTACCCTAAAAAATGTAATATTTAAATAATTTGTAAATAAAAATGCCTACATGTCTAATGACAAACGTAATAGTGACAGTAGATTTTCTTCTTAAAAATTTCAAAGCTTCCACACTCTTAGTTGATTTTTCCCCAATAACGTAGGTTTTTTCAAGTTTTCTCGCACATCATATGCTCGAAAAATCTGAGACTATTAAAATAAATCGGATAAACTGTCTAGGCTGGAGCGATTTACAAATGGGCATGATGAATCTATATAAATATATATACTGTGTGTCCCACGTAAATGTTGGCATAGGCAATTAACATGTAAAATCAGTTTTTTTGCAAAAAAAAAAGTGTCTCGCAAAAAATTATGGGACCAAATTTCATATCATAATAGTGCCAATATCCCTACATCTTATTTAATACAGATTATTTGATTTTGATAACGTAATTTAATGATATTAATAAAAATATTTTCAAATTTTTCGTCCAATATTTTATTGCTATTGATATGTAGTGCTTGAAATTTGTTTTAAAATTTTAATCTGTCACTGTCTTTATTAATATTTTAATTTGTCTAATAGTTTCTGGCGAATTACGCAGATATTTGTCCTGTACTGCGCCCTCCATAATACATTCTAATAAAATTTAGGCAGTCCCCGACTTTTAAAATATTCAAGATGACAGTGACAGATTAAAATATTTAAAACAAATTAGCAATAAAATAGTAGGCAAAAAATGGGAAAAAAAGTACTTGGCGGCGTTTTGTAACTACAGATATTACACCTAGAAGTGAACCCGAACTCTCCACGAAGGTTTCCGAACGTACACGAACAGACTCGAAATGGCCATGTTGGTTTCCGACGAAAATTTCCGAACATATCCGAGTTGCTCACGAACGTTTTCGAACATAGCAGCAGTTGCCACGAGGGTTTCAGGGGTACAACTTAAATTGCTATACCAACACTCAGTTTCCTCATAGTTCAAAGGTTCACAAAACGCCGCCAAGTACTTTTTTTTAGTTTTTTTTATATTGATATTTTGAACATTTGTGTCGTTTACATTTTTGTTACGAGGTTAGACACTTCTGTAATTCAGATTTTTGTATGAAAAGACATGTTTTAATGTTGAATATAACAATGTGCTTGAGCCCATATGTTATATGAGAAACTTTTGACTAAGATGTAATTAGGATTTTTCGGTTCTCCTTAACGAAACCCTTAATGTTTCAACTTTATATATCTTACGTTTCTTAATTTCTAAGAATGTACTTGTGCCCACCTTTTATATCAGAACTTTACAACGCGGAAAACATTAGAACTTGTAAGGGAAAATATTTTTGTACTTGGCCTGAACTTATCAGTTGCACTGAATTTTTTTAGTTATATCACATTCCTTTTATAAAAAAGTAAAAAAAAAATTGAGGAATTAATTTTTTTTTAAATTTAAAAGAATTTTGAAATTTTTTAATAAATTTGCAAAAGCAAAATAACGTACGAAATTATTAAAATATTGTTTATTTATTTATTATTAACTTATCAGTTGTACTGAATTTTTTTTTAGTTATATCACATTTCTTTTCTAAAAAAGTAAAAAAAAAATTAGAGAAATTATTTTTTTTTTAATTTAAAAGAATTTTGAATTTTTTTAAAAAACTAGCAAAAGCAAAATAACGTACAAAATTATTAAAATATTGTTTCGCGTGGTCTACAATTTAATGCGAGTACTTGATATGCGTAGCAATGCAACTCAAAGAAATAAAGTATTTGTATATAATTCTGTTTATGAAGTGCTTTTGGATACTCAATATTTTTTTTTCTCTTTGGGCATACAAGAATAAATCAGAAAGTTTTCCGACGAGTGAGCATGCCACATACAGCTGTCCATGTGAGAAGCATGGATTTTCCAAATTTAGTCCACACACTTATAGCGATTGTCCCCGTGCTTTGTTGATGGTCATTGCAAATGTGAGTCGTACCGGAAACTGCAAACGTCTGAATTCGAATGGCATAGGATTGAAGCTTTATTATACCTATATTGGTTCTCGTCTGTACCTATACCAAATTTGAATCGAATCAGTGCAGTACTTTTCAGAATAGCTAGCGGTCATTTTGTTTCAAGACGGCGGCCTGTAGCTTTATTAAACCTATATGTTAAGATTGGTTCTCGTCTGTACCTATACCAAATTTGAATCGAATCAGTGCAGTACTTTTCAGGATATCTAGCGGCCATTTTGTTTCAAAACGGTAAACTGAAGCTTTATTATACCCACATGTTAAGATTGGTTCATGTCTATGCTTATACCAAATTTTAATCTAATCAGTGCAGTACTTTTTAAGTTAGCTAGCGGCCATTTTGTTTCAAGATGGCGGACTGAAGCATTATTATACCTATGTGTTAAGATTGATGTCCGTCTATGTCTATACCAAATTTGAATCGAATCAGTGTAGTACTTTTCAAGGTAGCTAGCGGCCATTTTGTTTCAAGATGGCGGACTGAAGATTTATTATACATGTATGTTGAGATTGGTTCTAGTCTATACCTATACCAAATTTGAATCGAATCAGTGCAGTACTTTTCAGAATAGCTAGCGGCCATTTTGTTTCAAGATGGCGAACTGAAGCTTTATTATACCTATATGTTGAGACTGGTTCTCGTCTATCCTTATACCAAATTTGAATCGAATCAGTGCAGTACTTTTCAGAATAAGTAGCGGCCATTTTGTTTCAAAACGGCAAACTGAAGCTTTATTACACCTACATGTTAATATTGGTTCCTGTCTATGCTTATACCAAATTTGAATCGAATCAGTGCAGCACTTTTTAAGATAGCTAGCGGCCATTTTGTTTCAAGATGACGGACTGAAGCTTTATTATACATGTATGTTGAGATTGGTTCTCGTCTATACCTATACCAAATTTGAATCGAATCAGTGCAGTACTTTTCAGAATAGCTAGCGGCCATTTTGTTTCAAGATGACGGACTGAAGCTTTATTATACATGTATGTTGAGATTGGTTCTCGTCTATACCTATACCAAATTTGAATCGAATCGGTGCAGTACTTTTCAGAATAGCTAGCGGACATTTTGTTTTCAAATGGCGGACAGAAGCTTTATTATGCCTATATGTTAGGATTTGTTCCCGTCCATGTTTATACCAAATTTTAATCGTATCAGTGCAGTACTTTTCAATATATCTAGCAGCCATTTTGTTTCAAGATGGCGAACTGAAGCTTTATTATACTTGTATGTTGAGATTGGTTCTCGTCTATACCTATACCAAATTTGAATCGAATCAGTGCAGTAATTTTCAGAATAGGTAGCGGCCATTTTGTTTCAAGATGGTGGACTGAAGCTTTATTATACCTATATGTTGAAATTGGTTCTCGTCTATATCTATACCAAATTTGAATCGAATCAGTGCAGTACTTTTCAGAATAGCTAGTGGCCATTTTGTTTCAAAATGGCGGACTGAAGCTTTAATATACCTTTATGATAAGATCAGTTCCCGTCTATGTCTATACTAAATTTGAATCGAATCAGTGCAGTACTTTTCAAGATAGCTAGCGGCCATTTTGTTTCAAGATGGTGGACTGATGCTTTATTATACCTGTATGTTGAGATTGGTTCTCGTCTATACCTATACCAAATTTGAATCGAATCAGGGCAGTACTTTTCAGAATAGTTAGCGGCCATTTTGTTTCAAAATGGCGGACTGAAGCTTTATTATACCTATATGTTAAGATTGGTTCCCGTCTATGTCTATACCAAATTTGAATCGAATCAGTGAATTACTTTTCAAGATAGCTAGCGGCAATTTTGTTTCAAGATGGCGGACTGAAGCTTCATTATACCTATATATTAAGATTGGTTGCCTGGGCTTCATTTTTTAGAGCGAAATAGACATTTGTACGGGATGGGACGAAACGGGATGGGCCGAAACGGAATGAGTCGTAATTATGGGATGACGTCACACGCGAACGCTGAACAAGAAGACGACGTTTGCCCAATTTGAAAAACATCACTTTTCAAACTCCATATCTTTGGAAAGGATGGACCAAATGGCATGAAACTTTTTTATTCCTACTCAGTTTTATGCGGGCTACACGGTGGTTAAGTCAAAACATACTTTTTTTACCCGCTTGGGCTTCATTTTTTAGTGCGAAAATGGGCATTTGTTCACTCGGGATAAGAGACTGTAGTGTCTGGCCACTGTCGTTTTGTACTTGGCCAGAGACACTACCGTGTCTCTTGATACTTATCCTTCCTCCGGTCTGACAAGTACCCATTCAAATTATTTGTTAATTCTCCTGTGGTTAAGGGGGGGGGAAGGGGGATTATGCTATAAACTTATACAGCTGAGAATTAACCACGTATGTGTGGTGACGCAACACTAAATAAATATTTTCAATCAAATAATGTGTGCGTCACCTCACAAGACATATTGTTGATTGTTTAATGGTAGTTATGTATAAAAAAAATAAAATTTAAAATTTTGAACATAAAACATCCTTTTGGCTTTTTAATTCTATATTGTGTTATTTTTATTGTATGTTGTTGTTTGTTCATAAATTTCAACATTTAAGTAAAGCATTTTATTTGGTGCTTTACATATCTGCAAAGACGTGCGTCAATCGGCCGACGACACGCATGGCTAAAGTAAAGAAATTAAACGAAAATGCATTGTTTTTTTGATATTAGTTATTCACTTAACGTTTGACGATCTTAGATAAATAGGATAAATTTATAGATAAAATCAGATCTAGTACAATTGTAGTAATATATTAGGATGTCTCATGAAAATCAATTATAAACAAGATATGAAACTAGTGACTGTGTAGTTTTTAAAGTTAAGTGTCATTATTAATTGCTAGGCTACTATCATTAAAATTATGCATGTTTCGTTTAGTGTCAGATAATTTATTGTCATTGGTTAGAAAATATAAGATATTACGAGAATGATACAAAAAAAATAAAATTTAAAATTTTTCACAGAAAATATCGTTTTGGCTTTTAAGTTCTATATTGTGTTATTTTTATTGTGTTTGAATGTTTGTTCATTTAAACATTTAAGTAAAGCATTTTTTATGGTATATATATTTGAGAACCAATAGAATCACGAATTATTTTAGAAATAAACCAATAAAATTAAAGCTATATTTATAATTTTCCACTAGTGAAATTTATAAGTCGTAATTAAATCTACTTAATTACCAATAAAATAAATACTATTTCCATAAACGTTAATTGACAGTAATCTATCAAAATGCCAAATTCTCGATGAGAATTTTTTTAAATTAAAATTGACGTAAACGTTCAATAAAATACTGTAACGAATATAAAGCTAATCAGTCTAGAGCGTTCCAGAAACCTTTTCGAGAACAAGAGCTTTGCAGTGGGACCACCCAGATGCATGGAACTCGCTCGCATATTTGAGCGTGCGGTTGGAGAGCGAGAGGGGGGATATTCGGGAATATTCTGGAACTCTTCTAGAAGTCGGAGGACAGTATAAAAGCGGAGCAGACGGCTCGAGTTAGTTAGTTGACAGTAGACTTAGAACGCAGTTACATAAATTCCGTGATATAAATAATAGCTCTAGTGAACGTTGTATAAATAATATTAGTCTCAGTATATTTATAAGTAGTGTTTAAGTTTAGTTCTAGTGTTACTTAGTTTTATTTATTATTTTATTTAATTCATTAAATAAAGACACTTTAATTTTCGTTTAACATAAATAGATGTGAGTTATTTTTGTGCCTTAAAATTTTTACACACTTCTAGAAAGACAAATAACGTTACAATACCAAAAAGCGAAACGATTTGTTTTGTCAAATTCTGACTCAAAATATAACTCGTAATATGATGATAGTTATTATTTTGACATGAATTTACATTTGTTGTAACGGAAATAGAAACTACAGCACGTGCTGCACACTCGCTATATTTCCATTTCTATAACAATTCATAATTCAAATTAAAATATCGTCGGAAATTATCATATCACTTGTTGTACTAGTTATGATAATGCAAGTATTAACTATTATTTTCAGAAATTAAAAAGTTAATTATTGAAACTATTTGTTGGCTAATTGTTTAGCTTACATAATTCATAATGCTGCTCGATATGGATTAATCAAATGAAAATTAGTTTCACCATCCGCACTCTTAATCACTTTCACTGCCCTAAAATTTCCACCTCTTAATCTCCTCACTTTCAACCAAAACATTCTTTTAATCATACTAAAATCATTAGTCTATCTTTCACTCATAAAATTATCAAAACGCGCCTTGCTTTTTCTAACTACTCTCTTAACACATTTATTTAACCCCTTGGATTCCAGCAAAAATTCATCACATAAAGTTCTAGGCATATCTTTCACATTTAGAAATAATAAATATCCTCTTTTGTCTACCTCAATTGCTTCTTTTACCTCTTCATTCCACCATGCATTCTTTGAACAAGAGTCTAAACTACATTCACAAGAAGAACTGTACCCTTAAATTTCAACCAAATATCATTTATGCAGTATTCAAAATTAATCTCACATACAGGCAAAGATTCATTTATTTTCTCAAAAAACAAATCTCTAACATCCTTACTCTGTAGCGCACTGGATTTCACAAGAAACATTTTTTCTGTATTTTTTACATTAATTCGCCAACATTTTTCTAGACGTATACGTGACACCACCAAATAATGGCCATTCGTACCCAATTCAGCACCACGTTTCACATGCGTATCTACAATTAAACTTCTCACTAGTTCAACATACAAAATAAAATCAATCATGCTCCGTCTATTCTCTGTCACATTCTTCCATGTATACAAATGAGCTAATTTATGTTTAAAGGCAGAGTCTAAAACAAAGAGATCACTTTTCAAACAGAAAGAAACTATTTTCTTACCTTTTTCATTCACTCTTGCATCACCAAACTTACCCAATTACATTCCCAAACATGCTTATCTTAACTCCCACACAGCCATTTAAATCACTTCATACAATAACTTTTCTAACACTATCTAACAAATTCCAAAATCTATGTTTTTCAATATCATTTTCGGATTCAGTTGGGCCATAAACTGAAACAACAAAGATTTATAAAAGCCTACATTTAATCTCAGCCAAAGCATTATCGATGAAGTACAACCATAATCCTTCACAAACGGTTTCATTCTTTCACTAACAAACATACCCACACCATGCTTTGCGTATACATTCTCAACAGCACTCGACCACAAGCAAAACATTCCATCCATCTCTTCCTCACTTCCTGTCCTTTTAGTCTCACTGACACACAAAACATCAACATTATACACATGCATTACATTCATCAATTCATTTTCTTTACCAGTTGTACCTGTAACAAACTTTCATTCGTTAAATTTCACTCATTTATTCTTCATTCAACCAAAAGAAATAAAAGAAGGGTTCTTTCGGTAGAAGAGTAGTTGTTAAGGTAGTTTACCAGGCTTATCTTTAACTATAAATGAAAATAGAGATCAGTTACATTCATACAGCTGTCAAACGTCAATCACACTTAAAAACGAAACAAACAGTGTTTCTATTCACGTAACCAATATAAACAAATAACGATATGAAAGAAAATATACTATAAAAAAACTAAACTGATATAAACATGAAAGATAAAACTTATCTTAGTAAAACGAAATTCAAAAAGTCCGGTGACAAACAGTATATTTACTCAAAAAACCCTGTCAAAAACCCAAATAAATTTCTCATTTCACGGGCATGTACTGTTTATTATGTTGTCTAGGAGATAGTACATGCATCATGTCATTTAAAATTTAAATATATGGATAAGCTATATGATAAATATTCATTACAAAGGGAAATATTTGCTTCAGAAGCTATTAAAAATATATATACAGATGAAGAAAAAAATATAAAAATTATTACCCGAATACAAATTTTAATCGTAACTTTTATGGTAACCTAAATAATCCAAATTCATAAATGATAACGAAACCAAATAATCAAAATTTTATTAGACCACCTTTTAATAAACCAGCTCAATTAAATCCGACACCAATGAGTATTTCAACAAAACAAACATTTACGCCAAGGCCAAGTACTTCACAATTCAGACAAAAACATAGACAAATGCCTAATTTCATTAGTGAAGAACTATTTAATAATGACATAAGTAACGAACAAATCCCACTTGCGAAACTTCAAATTTCTCAAACGATGAGATACAAAATGAAGAAATTTTTAATCTAGAAAACGGGCAGGAAAATATAACTTCTGATAATCAAATAGAAAGCGAAAGTTACGATGATTCTTTTTTAGAAGATCCGTGCCTCCACAACAACCGGGTGAAATAATGAATTTAAATTATACAAGTAAACTGCCTTTCTTACAGTTAAAAGAATATAAATGCTTAATCGACACCGGATCCACACGATCTTTAATAAATCCGGAAATTGCATATAAAAATAAATTTAAAATCTATAATGAACACTTTACTATATATACTGCACATGGAATATCTCAAGGAAATGAATTTATCTATTTTACATATAAAGGAAAAGAAATTAAATGTTATTTATTTAAATTTCATGATCAATTTGATTTGTTATTTGGATTAGATACTTTAGAAATTTTAGATGCGAGAATAGAAATTAAAAAGAATATAATAATCTTGTTAAATGAGGAATTCCAGTTAACTTATTTTAAAAATACAATTCACAAAAATAAATTAAAAACCAAAGGAATATAAAATCGGTATGTTCAAAATTAATTCCCCAAATAAAGACATCTTATTAGAGAAAAATGAAAATAATAATATAGGGTTGCCTGATGGCATAGCACAAATAAAAAATAATAAATTAATATATCCTATCTTTAATAATACTAATGAAATTCAGGATTATTCAGAATTGAAAATAAATTTTATTGAACTAAATAAATATGAAATATCTAACGATATTAATAAATTTGAGCAGGAAACTATAAATGTAGAATCAAAATTAGAATTATCCAAATTCCGACTAGAACATTTAAACGAGGAAGAGAAACGGGCAATACATAAAATTATTAAAGAATTCAAAACAATTTTCTATAAAGATGTATACAAATTATCATTCACTAATTAAATAAAGCACGACATTAAAACCAAAGATGAAATTCCCACGTATGCTAAAACTTATCGGTATCCCGAAATTTATAAACAAGAAGTCAGAGAACAAATTACAAAATTAATTAGGGATGGTATGATACAAGATAGTTTCTCACTCTGGTCATCCCCAGTGTGGGTCGTGCCCCAAAAAACCAGACGCATCGGGTAAAAGAAAATTCCGCATGGTTATAGATTACAGGAAACTGAACGAAAAAACGATAGAAGATAAATTCCCCATACCTAATATTAAAGATAGACCTTGCCTCGGGATTTCATCAAATCGAAGTCAATGAAAAATATATACCAAAGACAGCTTTTAGCGTCGAGTTCGGACATTATGAGTTTAAAAGAATGCCGTTTGGTCTCAGAAATGCATCTAGTACCTTTCAACGTCTAATTAATTTTGTATTAAAAGATTTAATAGGAAAAATATGTCTTGTCTATCTTGAGAACATAATTATTTTAGGAACGAGTCCTGAAGAACATATTCAAAACATGAAAAAAGTATTCCAAAAACTTAAAGATGCAAATTTAAAGATCCAAATAGACAAATCTGAATTCTTACAGAAGGAAGTCGCTTATCTGGGACACGTAGTCACAAAAGACGGTGTAAAGCCAAACCCCGATAAAATAAATGTCATTCTTGAATATCCCATTCCAAAAACGACGACAGAAATTAAAAGGTTCCTAGGATTATTAAGATACTATCGTCGATTTATAAAAGATTTTTCCAAAATTACCAAGCCGCTAACGCAATGCCTAAAAAGAATTCAAAAATTGATATAAAAAACGAAGAATACATTAAATGTTTCGAAAAATGTAAACTACTACTGACTAACGACCCAACACTACAGTACCCTGACTTCAATAAACCCTTCGTCCTCACAACTGACACGAGCAATTTTGCAGTAGACGCCATTCTGTCTCAAGGACCAGTAGGAAAAGACTTGCCGGTCACTTTTGTAAGCAGAACTTTAAACGAACATGAAATTAATTACTCAGTCATAGGGAAAGAACTATTGGCAATCGTTTGGGCAACCAAAGACTTTAGGCCATACTTGTATGGCACAAAATTCAAAATTGTAACGGATCACAAACCCCTTTAATGGCTTTTTTCACTGAAAGATCCCAATTCCAAATTAATAAGATGGAGATTACTATTGGAAGAATATAATTATGAAATCGAGTACAAAAAAGATAAATTAAATCAAAACGCAGACGCACTATCGCGAATAAAAATTAACAATAAAATAAAATTAATATATGAAGAATTAACTCAAAATCTTACCGAAAGAAAGGAAAAATTAGTAACAAAAATAAACCAAAATAAGGAAACGTTAGCAATAAATATTCCTAGCAAAGTTTTCGTTAAACAAAATCCACGACATTCAGGAAAAATTGCAAAGCAAAAATATATTAAAACACCAATAAAAAGTATCGACCCTAAAAGAAAAACTATAGCAACAAAAAATAAGAAAAAATTCAAAATTAATAAAATTAAAAGACCAAGAGTAATAGTGAATGAACTGTTACGGAGTCTTCCTGTTCTGGTCAGGAATATGCCAGGAACATTACAATCAACCCTGGTGCCTTTATCGTTAAACTCGGAGAAGCAAAATTACAGGAAACTTTCCACATAATATATTATGAATATAACTTACATCCATTATTCCTTGAATTTATAAACCTAAAATTACAACACCATTTGTTGAGTAACAAAATTCCGAATAATACTAAACTCGAATTTGAAAATAACGAAAAGATACTTAATTATATTATCTCGCAGGTTCAAACAAAAATTAATAATTTAATTTCGAAAAGAACTAAACGAGGACTTATCAACGACCTCGGCTCTATACTCAAGCAGATAACAGGAAACTTAGATAACGCAGACGCGGAACATTATGATAAAATTATAAATGACCTGAACAAAAATCAGCTGTCCCTACAAAAGCAATTAAAACAAAACTATAATTTAAACCTTGAAATAATTCAAAATTATAATTAAAGTATTGAAACAATTAAACGTAATCAGTTACTTCTAAAATCTCGAATTATGCAAATAGAATCGTTATTGAAATTAGACTTTAATTGGCAAGAAATTTTACATGTTAAAGATATTTATAATCAAATTACCTTTTTAATAACAAACCTATTAAACATTCTCGAAGAGATTGAAACGTCACTGTCATTCTGTAGTCTAGAATTAATCCACAATAGTGTAATTAAAACTCATATTCTTTTAGATAATTTAAAATTAATTTACTCTTATTATGGCTACCAATTGCCAGTAGAACCAAAGGAAAATAATATAAATTCACTAATAAAATTTATGAAATCGCACTGCCAGATTGACAATAATAAAATAAATTAAAAAAAATCTCTATATTTCTGCACTAACGAAGACTTAATTTCACTAGAAAAGGAAAACTGCGACTACGAGATACTTAGTAATAAGTTTAATAATAGCTGTAATTATATATCTGTAAAAGGAAATAATCATGTAATTAGAACAAAAATACTAATATTATAATATTAGAACTTATTAATAAACAAAAAATAAATATTGATTGTAATAATATGAATAAAATATATAATTTTGAAGGTATTTATATTCTAATAAGTGTAAGATAAATGGTGTAATCATCCTAAACTTAAACCAGATTGCATTCCCTATTGTCTTTGAAAATTATGAGGTGAAAAATATTAATCATATTAATAAATTAAATAAAGAAATACAATTGGCAAACTTAAAGAAAATTAAATTTCATGTAGAAAAATTAAATGAAATAAATCCTGTATTAATAAATGAAACTGTAAATTATAATTATATAATTCTGTATATTCTTGTTATAATTATAATAGTAATGATAGTAATAAAGACTTTGTATAACTACTGTAAGAATATAAAAATTAGGAAGAGAAAAGAAACCAACATTCCTGTTAGGGAAATTCAACTTCCAGGGGAAGCTTGCATCTAAGGGTGGTGGAGTTATGTCCAACCCAACAATGCAATATCAGCATGTCTGCCGAGAACACCTTATCTTATGTATTAGGTTACTGTTAGATTAAGAATGTATTATCGTACAAGATAGAATAGTATTCAGATCATAGCTAACACTGAACGTGTAAACAACTGAGTTGTGAGCTGTTGAGTAAAATAAACAATTTTTAAAAAAACTTTGTTCCGAACTTATTATTTAATTTGTACGTACACATTGTAAAAACAATTAACTGTATATTGTATAACTTTTATTATTTAATTACAAATAAAATTTTCCATTTATTTTTATTTATCTTGTAATTTGTAAATGTTATTCTCTATAATAACTGAATTATTAGAATTTGTACTATAATTGAATATCGAGTAATTTTCTATATTTTTGTTTTCGTTTCTTTTTTACTAAACTTTGTAATTCTGTTCGACTTAGAAAAGTGACTACCCTATAAGCACTACAAGCTATTTTGTTATGTTTACGTTATTTATTCGGTAATATGTTTTACTGAAATTGAAATTTCTCATTTATTCAATACAAGTACAAGAAAAACGCCATGTACGATTTGGTCTTTTTTGTATATACTCGTATGTTCATTTATTATCGTTGGTTATTTCCGTCTGACTGCACAACCTGCATGTTCTATGTTAATTCATTCAACTATAATATATTTTAACATTATTTACGATTATTGACAAATATACCGTATTTTTCGGACTATTTATGCGCACCTTTTTACGAAATGGACTGAAATTTTGGGTGCGTCTTACGGTCCGAAGTTAACTTAAAAATATTTTTTTCAATAAATCGTCTCTAAATTTGAGGTACGTATTATAGTCCGAAAAATATGGCACGCCATTGAAGGTAGGTTTGACGCAAGTTATCTCAAGACAAGCTGGAGATTCAACGATTTACCTATACTCTTTGTCTATGATCGTCGATAGCTAATATTAGGATTAGCCTGCAATCGTGTGCGCTTTTGTACAATTCATTTTAATTCATTTAAAGTCATTTAAAAAATGTGGAATAAGTAATGCTATAGATGATACTGATGATGATGCAGTTTTTGAAAGGAGTGACAACAACAGTTCAGACGAAAGTAATACGAACGGTGACATTAACGAGACGAGTGGTAGTACCGTGAGTGAAGATGAACTGAATATTGCTAGTACGAGTTATATTAACAATAAATTATGATCCGGAAGTAACATTAAAATATATTTTTCTAAAAATCATCTTTTAAATTTGAGGTGCGTCTTATAGTCCTAAAAGTACGGTAACTTTCAGTTTGTTCCTTTACTTTATATTTACAGATTAGGTATAAAATAAAACTCATACTTACGGTTATAGGTAGCTCCCAATAAGGCAAATATACGTCGTATGGAAAATAGTGATCTAATAAAAATAAACATTGCAGTTTTACGTCGCCCCTCACATCGACTGTGTCTGGACCTTCAATTGAATAGTGCTCATAATGCATAAGCATATCTAAAACAAAATTAATGAATAATTAAAATTAACTTTGAAGTCGGCATAAGTAGAGGTAGATGTATCGTACTTTACAGGACAATGCCTAAAATTTATGAGCTATTTAGAGCGTTTCTAAATTACAAGCTATCGGCTCTCGACTCTGCTATGAAATATTTGACAAAAGTAAAAAATAAATGCAGGACAACACTGCCTTTCTTTTATATATTGTTTATTCGTTTTCATATCTCACAATCCCGTATACTTATCAGTTTAAATGGTTGACTGTAGATTAACCAATCTAGCACATAACTTTAGCCACGACTGCAGCTTAAACGGTTTATTTAATTGTTTTGATTTTTTCTAATGGTAATGCATATTTTGGAATAGTTCCTTTTGAGTATTTCAGATTATTTTATGCAAATATTTCAGTTTCAACGCAAGTTATAAAACATTTGTAAATTAATTTAATTATTAAAGTATTAAGTGAATATGTTTTGATCTATTGCAAGCATATTAATGTTCTTTTAAAAGTTTCAACACTCTGTGACCTCGACCGTTTCAACCACGTGTAGAAACAACGTAGCAGTGTCATCAAGAAAACAGAACAGAAGAAATGTATCGACAACATTTTGAGAACCCAGTAAGGTAGAGCTCTAATATTCATTATATAAATCCCTTATTATCTTGAACATCCATTAACCATCCACCCTTAACCTTAAAGTTACTTTATCAACACACTAAAGATAAAAGATTATATAACATGCATAGGTAATATAGTAGGCCCAAAACAAGTTTTATTTGCATCCCGAATCTCCAAAAATAGAGTATGTATCTATCTACAAACAACAATGCTAGTAGATAAAATAGTTACAGAACACAGCGAAGTAGAAATAGAAAGTAATAAAATCAACATCCGCCGAATGATAACACCAGCAAAGCGTCTAATCCTCTCAAATGTCAGCCCAACAATACCACACCACTTAATCGAAGAAGCGTTAACAAAGTCAGAAATACGTTGTTTCATCAATAACCTTTTTAAGAGTTGGAATGCCAGACCCAGAATACTCGCATGTACTAAGCTTCCGGCGACAAGTCTACATATCAGCAAACGAAAACGAGTCCCTCCCACCCTCAATAACTATTAATTATGAAGACACGGAATATAGGATTTTCATAAACGAAGAAATAACGACATGCTTCACTTGTAAACAGCAAGGACACACAAGCAATCAATGCAAAGAAATGAACCCAGAAGTAAACACTAGCACAGCCACAACGACAAATGAGAATACTACCCAAATAAATACAAACATAATCTCAAAGGAAACAAACACAACAGTACCTATAAACTCAGCGCACAATAATGAAGACACAGAAAAAAAAAACGAACTCTAAAATCAACAAAACGAACTCAAAAAAAGGTGGAGAAAATACTCCAACGAATATTAGGAACAGTATGTCAAACAAACGCCCCCCACCTGACTCAGAAACCTCTTCAACCTCAACCCATATGCAACAAGAAACAACAGGAGAAACTTTAGAAAACAACGAAAAACAAACACTAAAGAAATCAAGGGCGATAAGTCCAGGACAACAGACTCTAGAAAATGCACTGGAATTAATCCGAACAGAAATGGAAAAAAATTCAACAAAATATATACTAACATTTGAGGAACTCAAAAAATTCTTAGAAGAAGGTTTTGGAGTTGCAGATCAATTAACTATTGCACGAGAATTTACTACAGACGTGATAAGTGTGGTAAACATGCTAAAATCTCTCTACCCAATCTTCACAAACAGAGGACACAGAACAAAATTTACCAAAATACAAAATACAATAAAAAAGCAATACAAGACAGAATTAAACAACACCATATTCTCCAACCAGGAATCATTATTAGATTAAAATGTTGATACAATGGAATTGTAATGGGTTCTTTGCCCATAAAGGAGAACTACAGAAGATAATTACATACAACAACCCCGACTATACATGCCTGCAGGAAACTCGTTTTAAAAATACCCAAACAGTCAACATGAAAGAATATGATATCTTCAGGAAAGACCGAAATACACACCGTAACCCGAGTGGAGGGGTAGCAATACTAATCAGATCCAGTAACGCCGGAATGGAAGTACCTTTGACTACTAACTTAGAGGCGATAGCCGTGAAAACAATTACACCACACAAAATAACGGTATGCAATATATACATCCCCCCGGATCAAAATATAGAAGAAAAACAAATAGAAAATATCTTGAACCAGCTACCCACGCCATTCATAATTGTAGGAGATCTTAACGCCCACAACATTATATGGGGTTCAAATAACACAGACCGGAAAGGTAAAACACTAGAAAACATTATAAACAACAACAACCTTATTCTACTCAACGACGACTCTCCCACTCACTTCTGTACCAGATCAGGAAATTTTTCAGTCATAGATTTATCCATATGTTCTCCTTCCATAGCAACAAACTTCACATGGAAAACACTACCTTGCCTATTTAGCTCAGACCATTTCCCCATTAAAATCAGCAAACAAACCCGAATCTCCACCCAATATACGCAAAATGGAAGATAGATAACAGCAAATGGGGAAAATTTACATCAACAGTTAAAATTAAAAATCAAGAAATAAAAAACGAAAATGAACTAAACAAAGCAGTGGAGAATATAACTGAAAACATAGTAAAAGCAGCGGAAGAAATTTTTGGAGAAAGGAAAATCCAAAAGAGAACGAAAATAGTACCGTGGTGGAACAAGGAATGCAAGATAGCCATAAAAAATAACAAACACGCACTCTACAAATACAGGAAAAATAAATCAGTAGAAAACTTAATAGAACTAAAAAAAACCCAAGCCATCGTACGTAGAACAATTCAAAAGAGTAAAACACGATCCTGGCAACAATACGTATCGACCTTAACCAGTCAATCTCCACCAAACGAAGTATGGGAAAAGATAGGCAAAATAAAAAATGGAAAATCTTCCCAAAAAACAAATATTCTAATACAAAATGGCAACAAAATCACAAATCCAAAAGAAATTGCAAACATCATAGGCGATAATTTCTAAAAAAACTCTTCAGATAACCACTACACTGGACAATTTTTACAATATAAGGAAAAAGAGGAACTCAAACCGATACTTACCACCACCACACATAACGACCCACTGAACACCCCCTTTCAGAAAAGCGAACTAATCACAGCCCTAAAGGACATCAAAGGAGGCAGTAGCTACGGACCAGATGGAATACCATATGAATTCATCAAAAATTTACCGGACCCGGAGCATTACACCAACTACTAAATATATACAATGCAATACTTCATCTACAAACCTACCCAATAAAATGGAAAGAAGTAACAGTAGTGCCTATACTAAAACCAGAAAAACCAAAAACAGATCCATCAAGCTACCGGCCAATCGCACTTTCCAACACAATGGGAAAAGTGCTGCAGAAAATAATCAGTAAGAGACTCATGTGGTACTTGGAAAAGAATAACCTCCTCAATAATGCACAAAATGGATTTAGAAACGGACGATCAACTACGAACAACATTTTAACTCTCACAGCCGATATCCAACAAACTTTCACGAGAAAACAACACCTCATCGCAATATTTATGGACATGGAAAAAGCCTACGATATGACATGGCGCCATAACATCATAACTTCCTTAAAAGAACTCAAAATAGAGGGAAACATTCTACTTCTAATAAAAAGCTTTCTTGAAAATAGGACATTCAAAGTAAAATGTAATAATACATTATCAGAAGAGAAAACTCAAGAAAATGGTGTTCCACAAGGGGAAATCCTAAGCGTCGTACTGTTCCTGGTAGCAATTAATAAAATACCAAAAACAATCCAACAAATGTTAAAACTACCATATTTGCTGACGACATTGTGATATATTACAGAGGCAAAAACACGGAAAGTATAGGCACAAAACTACAACAAACGCTAAAAAACATCGAGGACTGGTCTTCCACAACTGGCTTTCACTTTTCAAACCAAAAAACAAATGCTATTCATTCCCACCATGGTCGAAATGGAAACAACCACCCAAAACTAAAACTTAACGACAACAATACAAAGTACGAAAACACAAAGAAATTTCTAGGTGTCATACTAGACTCAAAGCTAACTTGGGCAAAACACATCACCAACCTAAAAAGGGAATGCCATCAAAGACTCAACATACTAAAGGTATTAGGAAACACAACGTGGGGTGCACAAAAAGAAACCCTACTACAAGTGTACAAATCCCTAATAAGATCCAAATTGGACTATGGATGCATGGCATACAAGACAGCGAAAGCAACAAACCTGAAATTATTAGACCCGATCCACAATACAGCGATCCGCATAGCTACAGGAGTATACCGCACGAGTCCCGTAAATAGCCTACGTTGCGAAGCAGGAGAATCCCCACTAAAAATACGCCGAAAACAACTAACGGCATCGTATCTATCTAAAGTAGCAAGTAAACAAACAACACAAATATACAACCAGTTTTTTAAACAAACAGCAAATCTAAACACGGAAGTATTAAACTCAACTCCACTGCAAAAGATTGCCCACCAAATCCTACAACCAATAAACCTCTCCCAAATACAAATTGAACAAAAAACTCTACACAAAACTCCCCCATGGTTAATCAAAAGTCCAACCATCATACTCACAATGACCAAATATCCCAAAAATCATACACCCGCAGAGCTCTACCACAACAAATTAAAAGAAATAAAAAGAGATCACCCAGACCATACATTTATATACACCGATGGATCGAAACAAGTGAGAAAAACGGGAGCCAGCGTCGTCATAGGTCACGAAATACAAAAATTCAGACTACCCAAGAACTCTATCATATTTACAGCAGAAGCATACAGCATAAAAAAAGCCACAGAAATTATAAAAACCAACAAAATCAACAAGTTTATTATATGTACAGATTCCCAAAGTGTATTAGAAAACATTACAAACTCACACAACATTAATAACATCATTCAAGACATCAAAGAAAACATACACGAAGCAATGAATAGACAAAAAGACATAAAACTAGTTTGGGTTCCGTCACACTCAGGAATCAAAGAAAACGAAATAGCCGACTCTGCTGCAAAAGAAGCCTGCGATCTACACACGACAGACAACATAAATATACCACCAAACGATATCCACAGCATATTGAAAAGAAACATAATCGAAGAATGGAACAAGGAATGGAAAGAAACAACAAATAACAAACTAAGACAACTCAAAGAGGACACCTCAAACTGGACAACGACAGAAGAAAGAAAACACCAAGTCACAATAACGAGGCTCCGCATCGGCCACACCCGATACACGCACGAGCACCTGCTTCAACGGACGGAGTCAGAGCAATGCAACAACTGCAACACCCCCATCACAGTGGAACACATAATAACACAATGTACAAAATTTAGAACACAAAGATTAAACAATAACATACCCAACACACTCTCACAAGCCCTAGCAAACAACAACACAGCCATAAACAATGTAATCAAATACCTTAAAGACATTGACATGTTAAACAAAATATAATAGTTTATGTACCAACATGTAACAAAACTGTAACCACCACAACAAAATTGTACATGGGCGCTAGTGATCTCAGTAATCGAAACGCCCAAAAACCCTTTAATAAAAAAAAAAAAAGTTTCAAATTGATAATAAATTTCGTGAGAACACAATAAAATGAAAGAAAATTTGTCCTCGGCAATAATATACAGCAAAATCATGAAAAAATTGATCACGGCAATGAAAATTATAAAAATAGGTCGAATAGTGAATATTTGTACAATAATTGGACAACGAAATGACAAATCTTTCTTGTAATAAAATTTTGTATGTCTTGCATAAAGTTTTCGGAGTCCTTTCGTATTTTGTATCATATGAAAGGTATTTTAAAAGGCTCGCATGCAGATGTGAATTTTTTTTCAATAATTATTTTAGTAAAAGTGGTTTAAAATCTATAATATTTCTAATGAAAGGTCACTTGATGAGCTAACGTACAGAATTGAAAATTTATTTTTCAGTAATTGTTTCATTAAAAGTGCTTCAAACTTTATCGTATTTTGTATCAAATGAGAAATCTTATTAAGACTCGTGCGCAAGATTGAAATATTTTTAATCGGTATTTGTATTAGTGAAATTGCATCAAAACATACATGTAGCTTTTGGCAGAATAAATAAAAATTGTAAATATCATAAAAAAAAATCATGTATCATACAAGCGGTTAGGTCGCACTCTAGGCTTCGCAGATACTGAAGAAGGATTTATTCTATGTGCTAATTGACACAATATAAATTTAATTATTTTTGAGTTAAACAATTAGTTAAGGGCCTATCTACCTTGCAAAATGGTGTCTCATTTTTTCTGTGACAGAAGTGTTTAATTTTTCTTATTAGATTGTCATAATAAAAACGAAAACGTGAAAATTATAGTCGGGACCTGAGGACAACTATAGAAGGCGCTGGTGCGAATGCACCGATTTGAAGGGTTGCTGTTGACATATTTTTCTAATTTCATTTTAAATTCTATATTATGATATAATTAAGGAATAAAAATGGTTAACAAAAGCTTTAGCTCAAAGTGGGATATTTTTATGTTGTAGTGTGATATATTTTTTACAGTCTGAAAAATATATTGACAGGAATTATTGCTAGTTTCTCATTGGTGACGGAATCTCTAAAAGTGAACTGGTGGATGTGGTTACGCACATATATACTTGAGAAGCAGTACTCGCCGGTCAAATGAGAAATTTATTTGGGTGTTTGACTGGATTTTTGGAGTTGGTTTAAAATATACTGTTTGTCACCGGACTTTTTGAATATTGTTTTACTAAAATAAGTGTTATCTTTCATTTTTATATTAGTTTAGTTTTTTTATATAGCATATTTTCTTTCATGTCGTTATTTGTTTATATTAGGTTACGTGCATAGAAAAGCTGAGTTATGTTATGTTTTTAGTTGTGATTGATGTTTGACAGTTGTGCGAATGTAACTGATTTCTATTTTCATTTATAGTGAAGGATAAGCCCGGTAAGCTACCTTAACAACTACTCTTCTACCGAGATAATCCTTCTTTTATTTCTTTTGGATGAAGAAGAAATGGGCGAAGTTTGACGAATGTAAGTTTGGTACTTGGTACCTAACTGGTAAATAAAATGAACTGATGAATGTAATGGGTGTGTATAATATTGATGATATGTATGCGAATGAGACTAAAAGTAAAGGATTTAGTGAGGAAGAGGTGGATGGAATGTTTTGCGTGTGGTGAGGTGTTGCTGGGAATGAACATGCGAAGCATGGTGTGGGTGCGCTTGTTAGTAAAAGAATGAAACCGGATTTGAGGGATTATGGTTGTACCTCATCGAGAATTTTTTGGCTGAGATTAAAAGTTGGCTTTCATAGAATCTTCGTTGTGTCAGTTTATGGCCCAACTAAATCTGAAGATGATCTTGAAAATGATAGATTTTGGAATTTGTTAGATAGTGTTAATGGTTCGTGTGATCCAGGTGAGAAAGTTATCGTAAGTGGTGATTTAAATGGCTTGGTGGAAGTTAAGATAAACTTGTTTGAGAATGTATTGGGTAAGTTTGGTGATGCGAGAGAGAATGAAAACGGTAGAAAAATAGTTTCTTTCGGTTTGGAACGTGATCCCTTTGTTTCCGACTCTGTTTTTAAACATAAATTAGCTAATTTGTATACATGGGAGAATGTGAGTGAGAATAGACGAAATATTATTGATTTTATTTTGTATGATGAATGATTGATAAGTTTAGTTGTAGACATGCGTGTGAAGCATGGTGCTGCATTGCGTACGAATGACCAATATTTAGTGGTGTCACGTATATGTTTAGATAAATGCTGGCGAATAAGGGTGAAAGCTACCGGAAAAATGTTTCATGTGAAATCCAGTGTACTGCAGAATAAGGATGTTAGAGATTTGTTTGTTGAGAAAATAAATGATTCTTTACCTGTATGTGAGGTTAATTTTGAATGATGCGTAAATTATATTTGTTTGTATTTAAGGATAGAGTTCTTAATTATGGAAAAGAAGGTGATGAATGTAGATTAGGCTTTTGTCCAAGGAATGCTTGGTGGAATGATGAAGTAAAAGAAGCGATTGAGGAGAAAATGAGAGCATATTAAGAAGTACCTGGAAGTTTACGTGATGAATGCTTGCTAGAATACAAGAGATTAAATAAATGTGTTAAGAGAGTAGTGAGAGAAAGAAAGGCGCACTTTGACGATCTGATGAGTGAAAGATTGACTACTAATTTTAGGATGAATAAAATAATGTTCTGGTTGAGAATTAAGAGATTGAGAGGTGGCAGTGTAAGGGCAGTGAAAGCTATTAAGATTGCGAATGGTGAGTTATTGTGGAATGAGTCAGATGTTAGGAATAGATGGTGTGAGAGGTTATTTGATTGGTTAGTTGGTTTGTTTATATTTTGTTTAAAACGGTGTGTGGCTCCTAATGATTGGAAACGTGCTACCATGGTTCCTTTATTTAAAGGTAAAGGGTTCGAGTGAATGTACTAATTTCCGTGCTATAAGTTTGCTGAGTGTGGTAGGGAAGTTGTACGGGAAAATTCTTATTCATGAGGTATGAACCTTAAAAATCTCCAAGCTAAGCGTTATAAAAGTAGTCACTTGCTAAGATCAAGAAGTTGTTTTGTGGCTTATTTGATCTTAGAAAATCACATGGTAGTGTTCATCGCAAGACTTTGCGGAATGTACTTCTATATTACGGTATAAATGGTAATTTTAGTAGCGTTCGATTTGCAAACAATCTCACCTCAGTTCGTTTCAACTGAGTTGAGATTCTCTGAACTGAGATGAGATTTTTTCAAGAACAAATCGAACGGATTTTGGCAGCTCTGAACTGAGTCGATCACGTGACTAACGTTTCTATGTCATTTCGCGCGAAAATCTGTTTGTGTTGTTGGTTGTGAGCTGGAGAGTTGTAAGGTTAAATATTTGTAGACATTAAAAATGGAAAATTTAATAATAGAACATGATTATATGTTAAATATGACGGAAGAAATTGTAAGCAGAAATGAAAATGAACAAGAAGTGAATGAAGGTGTGTCGTAGGTAAAATTATTGTAATTTAAATGACTACATGTATGAATTTACTAAATATACAGAATTAGAAAAGAAATTTTGGAGCTACGATGAAGCAAAGCTTTTAATCCAAGTAGTGGAAGAGCGGTATGAGGAATTACACCATCCCAAAAAAAGAAAAAATGTTTGGTCAAATATTGCAACAGATATTTCGTCATATAATGTGAAGGTAAATATGAAATAAATGCATATTTAGATACATATTAAATAATGTATTTATTGTAGGCTACTGCGAGCGGCTGTCAAAAAAAATGGCAAAATTTATTACGGTCGTATAAAACGGTGAAGGACAACAAAAAAAAAACAGGACGTGGACCAATGCGGTTTAATTTCTATCAAGAAATGGATGAAATACTTGGTGATCAACCAAATATGTCAAGCCCACATTCTCTAAATGTGCTCAGAAATAGGGAAAGGAATGACAGTTTGTCAGAACAGGAGTCTGTTGTTTCGGTAGAAACCGAAACTGAAATTGAACCAGAACCAGTGCCATCAGGTAGTGGTAGCAAAACCAATATGAAGGGAAAAAAAAGAAAAAGTTCCAGTGAGGAGTACTGGAAAGTGAAAAAAAGTTACTACGATATGAAAATGGAGGAATACAAGAAAAAAAGTAGCAAAGGAAGCAAGGGAAGAAATAAAATTAGATTTATACAGACAAAGACTTGCCCTAGAAGAAAGAAAAATAAACGCCTTAGAAGAATTAGTTTCACTCAAAAAAAAATAGTTTATGTATATATATATATATATATATATATATATATATATATTACTTACATTTAATTATGTTTAGAATTTAATTTTTGTTATGTTCCGAATTTATGTTTATTTTTTGTTTTCGTATATATAATAATAATAATAATTAGTCCTAAGTTCATTTTTTATACAATAAATTTTAATTTTATACATAATATGTTTATTATATATCAAACATTTCATTAAATACTTGTTGTCTCCTATCAAAATCAACAACAAATGGTTCTTCAGCAATATTGTATTCCACGGCATCATTATTTTCTATTTCGTAATCAATATTTAAATCATTAAAATTAATACAAATATTGTGCAGAACACAGGCAGCTAAAACAGCTTTTGAAACAAATTGTATATCAACGTTTTCAAATGATTTTAATCTTCGAAATCTGCCTTTTAATAAACCAAACGCATGTTCAATAATAATTCGGCTTGAAGAATGGCGAAAGTTAAATGTTCTTTGATTTGCAGATAAATTGCCATTGTCTTTATATGGAGACACAATCCACGATAAATTTGGGTACGCTGAATCTCCCAGTAAAAAATGATCGTCTGTAATTAAATTACCCAATAAAACTAGTTCATATAACTTTGATCTTTTTAAAAGGCGAGCATCATGGATAGATCCAGCTTCTCCGCAAAATACATCCAAAAATCGTTTTTTGTGATCACAAACACCTTGCAACAAAATGCTATGATCACCTTTCCTGTTGCAGTATGCATGCTGATATTCTCCTGGCTTCAAAATATTGATGTGGCATCCATCAATAGTCCCAATTATGCCTCTAATTTTTTGGAATTGATAAAAACCTTCCGTAATTTCATCCTTTTCTTGTTCTCCTGGCCATGCAATATATTGATTTCGAATTGTTATTAAATAATCTATAATTATTTTTATATAACTATGCGCTGTGCTTCTTGTCACATCGAACCTATCCGATATTTGGCGATACGACTCTTGGTTTGCCAGATACCAAAGAGTCATTAAAAAAGCTTTTTGTGCTGTCACATTTGATCTGCCTGCTACATAATTTGGCATAATGTTTGCAACCCTAATTTTATCTACAACATAATTTGTTGTCTCTCGTGACATCCGAAAATGTTGTTTGAATTGTTTGTCATCGTATAACTCCACAATTTCTTCAACAAATTTCTTGCAGCGAATCATTTTTCTTCTCTTAGGTTTATTTTCTGTTGAAGAATCAGTGGTTTCCGACGAAGACGAACTAGAGCTTGAACTTAGTAAATAATCCCAATCGCTGTCTTCTTGGAGCAATTGTTCCTAAAATACATAATTATTTAGAATAATTATGTGGAATCCAAACACATTTTTCAGATTTAACACTTACCTGTATGATATCTTCAATATTTAAATGATTATCCATGATTTCATGCGAAATAAAAATATTTCAGTACTTAAAAAAACAGATATATAATTTATAAAATTTATTAAATAACCTCTCAACTATTCAAATTACACAAAATAATCAAACAGCATCCCCATTCTTAACTGAGTAAAAAATCTCAGTACGCACTAGCGAAATAGGTAGTGCAGTATCGGCAAGGGGGGAAGTGAGTATCTCACTTGATCTCAGTTATGTCAGTGCAAATAGAACAGCACTAAAAAGCTGTCAAACTGAGGTGAGATGAGATTAAGTGAGATTTGGTGCAAATCGAACGCTACTTTTGTTAGGGCAATTCGTGCGCTGTATAAAGTAAGTCAGGCTGCGCTGAGAGTTAATGGTAGATTGAGTCATTGGTTTTGTATAGATGTTGACGTGAAATAAGGTTGTGTGATGTCTCCGTGGCTGTTTAATTTAATTTTTTTATTTTATGATTTGGCTTCAAGTGCTTTGGTTACTAACAGAGATGGTATGATGATGGATGCGTCTGCACTGTAGTCAGTCACAGACACTGGTTGATGCCAGCCCTGTCCGGGAATCGAACCCGGGACCTCTGGGTCAGTAGCTTAGTACTCTAATCCACTGAGCCACAGAGGTCGGCTGTTTACTTTGTATATGGATGTGTTGTTACGAACGGCGCTGAATGGGGTGGATGATGAACATATAGGTGGTAGTGTAGTGTCTGCGTTAGCGTATTTGGATGATGTTGTTGTTATGAGTGAATCTGAAGAGCAATTGAAAAGAATGATTATAAATATAAATGAAGTAGGATAAGATTTCAATCTGTTATTAAATGTTGATAAATGTAAAGTGTTAGTGTTTGAGAAGAGCGATTTGGTGACTGAATGTAATGTTTTGGTGAATAGTTTGAGATTGTGTCAAGCGAATGAGTTTTTACATTTGAGTATATTAATAAAGCTGGTGTCCACAAATGTAAGAATGTAAAATAAAATTTTTCTGTTCTATTAATATCAGCTAAATAAATTTATAAACATTTTACATGTAATAATTCAGATTTTACTTACATTACATTCATTCATATATTTGCTACTTGATCTTGTTTACGTTATGTGGTACTATTTATTTGACCACTACGCATTAAGTAACTTTAACATATATCCTAATTTATCTGTGTTAATAGTACGTATATCTAAATCATCAAAATACAAATATGATTACTTACTCAAATTAAGGAATAGTTCTTTGGTTGTCACTTGACTCTTTCTTCTGAAAACACATTCACAATAGGTGGCCAGCCATGCTTCGACTTTATATTCTAGTGTGAATCCAGAGTACGGGTGAAAATGTACCTGTACACACGTTGATAAAGACATTATGATATTCAATAACTTAAAAACATTGTTCTAATTCGAATATATGTTTTACTTACTTGATATTCCTGAAATTTCTGTACCACAGTGTAGTTAATTGGATTCACTGACATTTCTGCTTGCATTCCAAAAAACTCACAAGTAAGAGTGATGTTTATATCTTGAGCAGTAGGTCTGCATGGAACAAATGTGTACCGTGAAAGTACATCAAATTTGTCTATATAAAAATTGTTTACAGTTAAATGATTGTCATCTAAAAAAAAAAAGAAGTTTATATTTTTTTAAATTTCAGGATATTCATTTAATATTTTAACATAGAATTCGTCAGTATAATGCATGACTTGGATTATGTACTCGTAAAATGGATCAGTGCAGGGCACTTTTTACACCGGTCGTTTATTTGAAATCTGTTATATAGGGACAACAATATTATTTCTTTATATTTTGTTGTAATTATTTCTCTATTAATTTTAGACAAAAGTTGTTATTTTAAAACTTGTTCTGAATTGAAAACTACCTAATATAAGTTAAAAAAAAAGTAAAATAAAATAATTTCTAGCATTATTTCAGAGTATCATGTAACGCGCGAAATCTTATTTGTTTTTGTTTTTATTTGACAGGAGATACATTAGTGTTATTAAGGTATTATGCTTTAATTTGTTGTAGAAAAAAGGGTTCAATGTTTAAAATTGCATTTTAGTGGAAATTCCTTAATCAAGAGAATGAATTGTTTAATGATTTTTAACTTCATTGAACAAGTCCCAGTATAATGTGTGTCAAATAATAAATAATTTAAATTTATATTCATCCACCGTTCATAAATTATTTAAAAATATTTCCAAAACTTTTTATTTTTGCGATCCTCTTCCCACTTCAAATATTTTATGCACTCTCCTTTCCCTCGGTAATTTTTAAGCCAGAAATATTTTTTTTTTTGGTAGGTACCTAAATATCAAGTTTTTGGAACTGAATATATTCTTAACAAGCTATACGCACGGGGTATAAAAGTTTTTCTGGAAATACCTGCGGTCCTATTATAATAATAATGAACTTGATATTTAAAATGTAGTTAGTTATAGATTTAAAAAACGAATTTATAAATTTAAAATATAGCTAAAAAGTGGTACAAAATTTGATGTATTTTGACATGATAATATTCATATTATATATATATATATATCACAGAACATAAATGCTTATAAATATAACGTAGCGTTATATTTCTTTAGGGAGGAATTGGAATTTATGTTTTTCTAAGAGTGGATACCTAAATGTTATGTATGTAAATTTCGGATCGGATGTTTTATCCGACTTTCGGATCGGATATTTTATCCGACTTTCGGATCGGATCTTTTATCCGACTTTCGGATCGGATATTTTATCCGACTTTCGGTTCGGATGTTTTATCCTACTTTCGGATCGGATATTTTATCCGACTTTCGGATCGGATATTTTATCCGAGATTTGGATCGGATCCAATCCGAGAGAGTTCTGATCCGATCCGAATCCGACTTCAGATCGGATCGGATCTGATACGGATTTCGGATATTTTTTCCGACCTCTAATATATATATAACATTTGATTTTATTTTTAGTATTGTAGCTTTCGATTTACTTTTTTCAATTCAATTTTATTATAAATATGTTTCGTAAATTTTTCTATTAATTAAAATATATATATATATATATATATATATATATATATATATATATATATATATATATATATATATATATATATATATATATATATATATATATATATATATATATATATATATTACGCTTCTACATCGTTATAAAGCAATCAAAATCTCTATTTACAAATGCCATGGGAAATAAAAGTCGATATTAGTACCTTGTAAATGGTTAGATAGATATTTTTTTATTGAGTATGTACCTGTGCAAATTATTCATTAAAAAGTACTTCAGAGAAGTGCAAACCCAAAATCTCGTATTATTTCGTATAACAAAGCGTTATAAAACTATTTTTATTTAATTATATTCTTCTAGTTTTTAGTTTTCTGGTCATTTAGTTTCGTTACAAATATATAGCTTTTCCACGAAATTGTGTGAACCGGGGCATCTGTAATCTGAGGGTTACCAAGACGCGCCCAAACCATCCTGGACTCATCTAAGTCTTGGCTATTCTTGTACAGTTCATTTGTACAGTGCTGTGTTCACCTTGATATATACTTGAGATTACGTGTCTGGTTAATCAATTAGTGTATCCTGGATTATCTGAGAGCTTCTATCTATCGGTTTGTCAATCATTGAATTTTATATATCATGCATGAATTGTAATGTGAGCGTCACTTGAGGTGGCGTTACGTGGAGTGTACGTGATGTGTGTTACACACAGTGTGTATGTACCGGTTCTCTATTTAAAACACTACGATACCTAGAGAATTCAGTGCCACCGCTGTACAGAGCCTTGGAGGGGCCTGTGTCAACTCTTGCGTCTGTGGACAACAGTTTTCTAGTGGGCAACACAGAAACGACCCTTTCCAGGGCAACGGTGCGTCATTATGATACTAGTACTATCATAGGTGACTCCCTACGTGAGTTAATCCGCTGACAATATCATGTCTTTTGACGATGATAGGTATATGTCGAACTCTATGAATTGATCCGTTGGCTTCCGATATCTGGGGAAGCCTGATGGCAACAGTGCTACAATATCCTGTCAGTTTGACAGTGGTAGGTATATGCTAAAACATCGGTGTACACTACAGTCGATAGTTAGCAGTGTTGGTGAACCAAACGACTTATCTTTTAGCCCGAGGACGGGGTATATCATTGATAATCCAGTCTAATTAACCTGCAGTGCCCCAATGGTGGGAATTGGTGTGCGTGACACTACGATGACACTCTAACTGAGCTTTATGTCTCAAACTTACCTTTATTTACATGAGGCGGCTGAATAATTTACCTGAACCACCTGGCTTACCTGACGCTACGTGTACACCTACATATGTTTCACGCCATATCATCACACCCACCCCTTATACATACAATTTGTATAAATATTGTTTCACCCTCATATTAATACTACATTTATCTCTATTAATCAATACTATGTATCACATCATACCACTACTGCTTTTAATAAAAATTATAATGTTTTTGTTTATATGAAATAATACGAGATTCTAGTGTGCATTTCCTTAAAGCACTTTTAGTTCTTTTTCTTTTTTAGAAAATCGCTGTGGCATATGCAGTTAATTGTAAAAAACAAATCCATGGTCAAACTACCCTATTAATGGGACAAATTTTGACACATTTAACTAACCTCGTAGCTCTTACGGTTTTCGAGATGACATTCTGTACAGTTCAAATGAATAAATAATTTACTTCTGTCCCGATTTTTTATTTTTTTTTTATAGAAAGAGTCACACTCCCGGTCGTAATAAAAATTAAATATGTCACGTGCGACAAGCAGGTCTGCAGTTTCTTCACTCGTGCGACAAACTGTCACTTACCCACTAGCATATGACTGTGATTGGGTCTATCCAGTCAAATATACTAATTGAATTGTCATCAAAATTTATTATGTACTCGAATCAAATTAAGATATTTTTAGAAAAATATGCTAAGTTGATAATTGCATTTAAATTATTAATTTCTAGTTACAGGTTTCAATGTCAAAGTTTCTTTTAATTTATTAGTTCGAGATCCTAAATTTATATTAAATATGTGTCTGCTGAAACTAGAAATGTGCCCGACAATCTTACAGTAAGCATGTTTAGTATGAGCAAAGTACGAACCTTGAACAAAAACGTATATCTTGTTGGATCTCCTGGGTGTATCGAAGTTCACCTGCATGTCGTGGCAATAGTAGAAGCCGAAGTTTACACCAGACACGTTATAAACAGTCAATATAGTTTCATGTTTATAATCTGTTTCTTTGGCATTATAGATAGTGGTTATATTTTGTTGAGAAGTGTTGAAATACTGTAAAAGTAATTAAAAACATTTTGTTAGTTTAATTTTTATGAACATCCTCTTATCAGATTCATAAAATAATTAATATTCGTCAAATATAAATAATAAGAAGAAATTTTTTGACAACGTTCTGTAATAATTTTATTTAATCCGACGTTTCAATATACTAAACGTGTACCTCCGTCAGGAAAAATTAATCAACAAAACGTAATTATAAATTAGTAAAGTAACAATATATAAACAGTAACTAAGCGATAAGAAATGAAGTAAAAAGCAATTATAATTTATTAATCAAGGGTAGTTGTTCATGCTATTCTTATTCTTGTAAATTTCAATAGTTTCGCCGACCATTTATATATTTAAGCCGGACAAAAAAATATTTATTTGGGTGATACAGTCAAATGAAACGCTCATGTTCTCTAGATCTAGATGATAATTATTTAAACATGAGTTCTGAACGTTTCTTTCCACACGTTAAAATACTATAAATAGCATAGACAATACAACCTATAAATAACTGTGTTAGTTACTAACTAAAAGTATTAAAAATGTATTGTAAAAAAATATAACTTGTATAATTATAAACTCACATTTCCATTCTATGCGGTAGTAGTGTCACTTCATCTCTCAAATTTTCTGGCAAATACAGCCAAAATAAATTAAATAAATTTAAATGCGACATACAGGATATATATATTATACAAGTTACTAATTTTTGTTGTCAGCTTACTTTACTTTCAATGCATTTTATTTTATCACTTTTTTTTTAATTCTATTTTAGTTATCTAATTTCCTTCATTGATTTATTTACTTATGATTATGGCAACCAAAAATATGCTAGGATATATTTATTTTCACAAATATAGGAATACATTAGACATAAATTTGTTTCAGTCTATAAATTTATTTAATTTAATTTGGTGGTATCGATTCAGTCTGTGGATCCTGAGAACCCTAATTCGATTCCCACCAATAACATCTGTCGGGGCCGTGACTTGACGGCTGGTAACCGCAATTCACACACATAATTTATATCACAGTAATGATAATTTTGTCTATTAAAAATTCCATTATTAGTAAATTTTATTTCATCAGTCCAAAATGTAGTCATATTAAAATTTAATTATTACGTAGCATGCGTCTAAACCAAATACAAAATTGATAATGTCGGTCATAGTCAGTTGGTTTTAGCCTGAACAATATGTGGTTTATACGAATGGTTCTTATTTTTCTTAAAAACATAATATACTGTTGATTTGCGTATTCCTGAATTTTAGAAAGCTTTTCTTAGCGATCTAATTTCTATTGCTAGCACTTCTATTTCTGCAACTATTGGCATGATATGAAATTATCGAAAAAAAAGTGCATATTTTATCTATATTTGTTTCATATTTATTTTTATTTGCTCCTAGAAGTTATAATTTTTCAATTGAAAAAATTGCGACAAAATTGCTTTTTATGGATGTCAATTGATGAAACTAAGGACGTAACATAACTGTTTGTTTTGTAAAATAGTACTCGTACTGCGGGCAAATAATAACACTAACGACGTAGAATTTACTCAATTAATTATTTTCCTTAAGACGCTGTTGTTTTCTAATTTTTGTTTCCATTTTCTTCCTTTTACCAAATCTTCTAAAGTCACCTGAATTCTTCTTTCATCTTTAACTCCATCTTCATAGTTGTACAGCATATGCCGTGAGATTACTTCTCGCTTTTTACATATCTTGTCCATTTGCCCTCCTTCATTCCCACATCTGAATCTAGCCATTAGTTTAATCATTCCTTTTCGTTCTTCCATTGTTAAATATCTCTGTAGTAATATGATGATAATTTCTTTGTATATTTTGTTGTAGGTGGACTCGTTTATTTTATTCCACTGTTCATCTTTCTAGTTTTCATTCCTTAGTTAACATTAATTTCTACTTGAGTAGTAACAATTCGTTTCTCTCACAGTGTTTTATTCGACTTCCATTCCAGCATTGCGCTAGGATTGAGTTCTCTTCCTTTTCTCTTATTTTTTTTTATATCACAGTGTTCTCTGGCCAGCTTCTACTCTTACCTTATCTCTTTTTGACTCTATCCTTATTATATACTTCGGTGTTGGCAAATCTAAAAATATTATTAATCTCAGATATTTTATTTGCTTGTTTTCTATTTTGTCGCGTTCTTTCCTCCCACATACTTCGAAGTCATATATCAAAATATTTTTTACCAATAAATCGAACATCATTTGCCTCATTTTGTATTTGTCTCTGAATTACCTTTCCCCTATTCCCTAAACTTGTGTCATTACTGTGGTTGAATTTTTTTGTCATTTTTTTTTATATATGAGTGAGCATTATTGGTTCCCTGGAAATTGTAGCCTAAATATTTATATCTGTTTACTCTTCCATTCTCATTTTCCATCTTTTTCTAAATAGCTTTATTTTAGATTTTTTTGTTTGAATGTAGCTTTTTCTTTTGTAAATATTTTCCAAATCTTAACATAAATGACTTCATTTCATTCATTCATGATTTTGTGGATTGTTTAGAAAATTATTTGAACAATATTTTTCCACAGGTCAATTACATTATTTGTCTTGGGGATATTAATATCAATTTGTTAAATTATAATAGTAAAGCTGCACAGCTTTTCAGTACTCTTCTTGATGAGTTCAATTTGACTCAAATCATCCCCGAATCGACGAGAATTACTAATTTTTTGGAAACTCTTATTGATATTGTATTGATATCTGATGTTGATCAGTGTAGTGAAGTGGTTGTTCACGATCTCTCGGATCATATGCTTACGTCCTTCAAACTTAATATTAGAAACAATGATTATGTACCAGAAACTATTTTCGTTCGCGATTTCAAGAATGTGAACTATGGATACTTCTATAATGGCTTAAATAGAATCGACTGGTATAATTTTTATACTTGCTCGGATATAAATGGCAAACTACAAATATTTAATGTAAATGTTCTCTCAATTTTTTATATGTACATGCCACTAAAAACTTTTGTAGCTCGTAAAGCTTCTATACCCTGGATTACAGAGACCATCAAAACAATGATTAAGTTTAGAAATAATGCCTTTTCTGACTTCAGAAGAACAAGAGCTCAAGCACATTGGGATTATTATAAATCATTACGCAATCTGGTGACTAAATCTATAAGGCTCGAAAAAAAAGGCTTACTTAGACCATAAAATTGGTAAAAATACATCAAATTTATGGAATGCACTAAAAGAGTTCAATCTTTGTAATAAAAGTGGAAATGAATTAAGGAATATAATTTCGGATGTGAATTCTCTTAATGCTCAATTTCTTAGTTCGTCTAATACTTCCCATGCTAATCTCAATACTTTGTTCTTTTATAACAACAATATGTTTAATTCTGATGCTGACAAATTTTCTCTGAGAACTGTGGACGACCGAGATATTTTAAATTGTTTCCATTCAATCCGCTCTAACGCTATGGGCATTGGTGGAATTAATTTGAAAATACTAAAAATTATTATACCAGCACTCTTACCACAGTTGTCATATTTCATAAATTCTTGTTTACTATCATCCACATTTCCTGATCTATGGAAAGTAGCAATTATTAAACATATTCCCAAATGTAAGAATCCTGCATCCCATAATGATTTGAGACATATTAGTATTCTTCCTACTCTCTCTAAAATATTAGAGAAAGTTATTTATAATCAAATTTCTGAATACGTCAATAATAATAAAATTCTTTCCAACTTTCAATCAGGATTTAGGCCTAGGTTTAGCACCACGACAGCTCTTTTAAAAATTACTGACAATTTATTTCAATACATAGATAATAAGAAAATGGTTGTACTTGTTCTTCTAGATTTCAGTCGAGCTTTTGATACTATATCACATGAACTATTTATTGCTAAACTAAGGGTATTAGGTTTTGATGATGGGAGTTTACATTTAATTCAAGATTATTTCCATAATCGTTATCAAAAAGTAGCGTTCAATAACAATGTTTCTGAGTGTATTCGTATTTCAAAAGGCGTAGCACAGGGATCAATCTGCTTTGTTTTTCTCTTTATATACTTTTGACATGAATTTCTGCATGCAATATACACGTATGCTGATGATACGCAGATATATTTTCCATTTGATTCAAGTGATTATGATTCTGCTGTTTTCGGTAAATAATGATTTGGAAAAAATAGCGTCTTATGCTAAAAAGAATTGCTTGCTTATTGATAAAAGTAAGTCTGCAGCTATGCTATTCGACAGCAGTTTATAGATAATAATAGTATTTATATCCACATAAATAATGTCAAAATAAACATCAAAAGTAAACATAAAAACTTAGGTCTAATTATGGATACTGAATTGCGATTTTCTGAACATGTAACACTGCTAATTAGGAAAGCTTACTTAGCCCTTAAAAATCTGTACATGAATCGTTTTGTCATCTCTACAAAACACAAATTGATTTTAGCAGATTCTCTTGTACTCTCTGTTTTCAATTACTGTGACATTGTCTATGGTCTTAATCTGTCTGCACGTGACAAAAACGAATACAGAGAGTACAAAACTGGTGTGTTAGATTCGCATTCAATTTCAGAAAATATGACCCCGTCAAGCCTTGTTATCCAACCTGAGATGGTTAAATATGAATCAACGCAGAGTAACATACATCATTTTCCTTGTCTGGTACATCACGTCGTGTTATCTAATGTTCCTTCGTACTTACTCAGTAAAATCTCTTATCGTACGCTATTGCGCAATAGAACTTTTCGAAATTCATTAGACATTCACATTCCTGCTCACCACACTTCTCAGTTCAAAAGTAGCTTCAGTTATATGTGTCCAATTATTTTCAATCTGATACCTAACGAAATCAAGTTATTAAATAATAAATTATTTGCCAAATACTCGAAGAAATATCTGCTATATAATTTTCATTAATTTGTTATATTGTTGTTATTATTATTATTACTAGTATTATCTGTTGTTCCATAGATTATATATTTTATATGAATTATTTATCTCATATTTATGCTAAGTTCTCTTATCTATTATTTCTTGTTTTACTTATACTCGTATACGATATGTATTTATGCTACTGTTTGTATGTTATTTAAATTATTACACTGTACTTTGTTATTTTAATTGGAAAAGTTAAGTATAAGAACAGCCTCGGCTGAACTTTTGCTAAATAAAATTATTATTATTATTATTATTTCGTTATTAAAACGATGTCTTGTCTAATACACTTCCATATGTTTGTTTTGTTGTTAGAACTACAATAAGAACTTTTGATTCTTAACAATATATTTAGCACAACTTGTAACTATTAATTATTATGCTGAGTTGCATGAAAGTTTTATCGGTTCATTACCAACTAACGGTTCAATAAGTTTAAGAAAATCGCTATTGATACTGTTGCTCGATAAGCAATTCTTTAACTAAAGAACTCTTCTTGCAACCCAGCATCATTGCGATTATTAATAATAAATTATAATTAATAATATTATTATGAAAAATTACTTATTAATTTATTATAAATTATTTTTGTTGTTAATATTTTAAATTCCAATAGATATAGAAGACTTCCAATGAAATGATTATAAATGTAGTGTATTTATTCATACATGAATTTATTTTTTCCTTCTCTCCGTACATGAAAACTCTTTATAAAAAACTTTAAATTAACACGTGGATAGATTGATAATTGTTGTAAATTTTTTTGAGAAGGCGTCACAATTTATTTGTTAAGATTTTGGCTATCAAGTATCAATATCCAAAGAGAAGAAAACGAATTGTTGATAAAATATTTTTATTTAAAGAAGTAGACGGCTGCCCATTTAAAAGCGATGATGGAGTTTACACCAGTATTGAAAACGGTTTATTTTTTACATAAACGAATTTAAACATACACTGAAGATGAAGTGTGCTCTGGACGGTCAGTTCTATCCACAGTATCGTTATGAAAAATCGTTGAGTGAGTACACAAGGTTGCTGACAGTGTAGGCATCTCAACTGAACGTGTGTACAATATCGTGCACGAAAAACTGCAGATGAATAAGCAGTGTGCTCGGTGGGTGTTGACCAAGAAGCACATTTCACCGACATGTTTGGCGACGTTTAACCGCAATCCGTATGAAATTTTTTCATCGATTCGTGATTGGACGAAATATGGATTCACCACTGTACGCCTGAGTCATAGCAGCGAAGCGCAAGTGATGAAAGAAGGTAATTGCTTTTTTATACCCAAGTCGAATCGAGTAGTTGGAAAAGGGAGCCTATTATGCAATATTATTGCATCATTTGAAAAATAACAGAACATAAACGGTCAAGATAACGCACAAAAAAGTTGTCTCTAACTAAAATAACGCATCCAGCCACGAAACGACCGTCTTAATGGTAAAATTTCAAAAAATAGTCTACGAATTCATTCCGCATCCATCCTAGAAGAATTTAGATTTGTTGTTGAAGGTTTAAGGAAATAGAACAGAATGAAAAAAAAATTAAAAATATAATAGTTGTTAGAAAGTAAACAGAAAACAGTCGTGTAACAATAAGAATACCCTTGGAGACAAAATAATGTAAGGTCGCCAAACTACTTGATAAATAGCGACGCTATACATGTATACGTTATTAAAGTAATTTTAATTATAATTAATTTTTGTCGATTGCTATTCTTCTTGTCGCTGCATTTTAGAGAAAGCCAGAAGAAAAGAGCGAGGAGGCTGGGAAAAAAAAGTTTTTGTTTTTGTTGTTGGCTGGCGGTTTTTTTGAGAGCATAATGAAATGTCACTTATTTGTAGATACTTCGTAAAAATAAATTAATAATTTTTGCCATTATTTCGATTTGCCTTTATTGTTTAGTTGTTTGTGGGTCTCAAGATAGGTGGGTGGTCCTTCGAAGGTAGTGGAATTTAATTTGGGGTCAAAGTCAACGTCACAAACAGTGGATATGAAGAGATTTGTTCAACGGTGGCCACATTTAAAGAATGTCCAACTAGAAAATCTTCAAAATGCAAAACCTCGACTCTTGATTGGACAAGATAATGTAGACCTCATACTAATTAGAGAAGTTTTTGAAAGACCTAAGAATTCTCCAATTTTGACAAGATGCAAGTTAGGATGGGTAGTCCACGGAAATAACTATTGAGTAAAAAAGAGGGAAGGTGAGATATATATGATATATGATAAAGAAATGGGGGCGGCACAGTCATTTGATACTACTCTTCACATAAATATAGAACAAGACGAACTTCATCAATATGTCAAATCATTATTCACTAAGGAAAGTTTTGGTACGAAACTTATTGGTGATAAGGTAAAATCTAAAGCTGAAGAACGAGCGCAGAAAATAATCGATCAAACTAGTCGACATATGAACACTGAATGGGAAACTGGATTATTATGGAAAGAAAATGAACCTAGTTTACCAGAAAGTAAAGTAAATGCTTTGAAACGACTTTACTCGATAGAAAAGAAAATGGATCGTGATCAAAAACTTGCAGAAGAATAAAATGCAAAAATACAGGAGTATTTAGATAAAGGATATGCACGAGAACTCACTAATGAAGAAGCAAGAATGAAAAATCTCAAGCTATGGTATCTCCCCCGTTTTCCAGTTTATAATCCCAATTAACCCGGAAAGTAGAGATTGGTTTTCAACGCAGCTGCGAAGAGTAATGGTGTGAGTCTCAATGACTGCCTCCTGAAAGGACCAGATCTGCTCAATCTTTTACTAGGTATACTTTTAAGATTTAGAAAAAAGAAAATAGGAATTTGTGGAGATATTACCGACATGTTCCATAGTATAAAAATAATTCAGACTGATTTACCCGCTCAACGATTTCTTTGGAGAGGAACAGACAGGAAAAATCCTCCAAAGGAAATACAAATCGACGTCATGATGTTTGGAGCTATCTGTTCACCTGCTTCTGCTCAAGATATCAAGAACAAAAATGCTGAAGAGTATACTGATGAATTTCCAGAAGCAGCTGAATCAATAATAAAAAATCACTACATGGATGACATGCTAGATTCAACAGGTGACGAAGAAAGTGCTTGAAAATTAATTCAACATGTATCCGAAGTGCACCAAAGAGGAAACTTAAAAATATGCAAATGGAATCCAAATTCTAACAAAATTTTAAGCTCAAAATCTCGATCTCCAAAGAAAAGATGAAACAGAAAAAGTCCTTGGTTTGCAGTGGAACCTATGGAAAGATGTATTTACTTTCAAACTAAAATTCGATAAAATAAATCCACAAATATTATTTGGAGAAAAAATTCCAACCAAACGAGAAATGTTGAAACTCATAATGTCCGTTTATTTTGCGTATTTTATGATGAAAGCAAAGATTTTATTACAAGAAGTTTGGAGGACAAAAATTTGCTGGGATGATGAACTCTCTAGCACACACTACAGTAAGTGGATCTGTTGGTTAGAAGAATTAAAGAAAATTACTTCAGTTAGAATTTCAATATGTTACCTAATGAATTTAAGGAAGAGTAACGACGTTCAACTGCACATTTTCTGCGATTCGCATTAAATATAAAGAAGAATTTATATTAGCAAAAAGTAGAGTAGCACCCATAAACAAAGTTCTTTCAATACCAAGAATGGAATTAGTGGCAGCTGTACTAGATGTAAGATGATTGTAAAACAAATAGGCGCAAAATTTGCTAAAGTACATTATTGAACCGATTCACGTACAGTTTTATGTTGGATAAATTCAGATTCCAAAAAATTTAGCAGATCGGATAGAACTAGAAGAATTAACAGATTTCAAGATCTGGCACTGGGTATCAACAAGCTAAACGTAGCAGATGACATTACAAGAGATCAAAGAAAATGTGAGTTTCAACCAGACAGTAGATGGTTCAAAGATCCTGAATTTTTATATAAATCGCAGAATGAATGGCTGACAGAAACAAAACATCTAAACAAAATAAATCCAATCGAATTATAGTTTAAGAGCGAATATGTGAATGCAGTAACGTCTGTGAAATACCTCATAGATTATAGAAAATTTTCCCGATGGTATTTGCTTGTTCGCCGCATTGCTTGGATTTATGTATTTATTAGAATGAAATTTGAATTTACCAACTGCAGTGGATTTTCCTTTCCACCTAATGACGTAAAGAAGGCTGAAAAGTATTGGTGCAGAATCATTCAAAAAGAATCGTATCCTAATGAAATTCACCAAATTCAACAAGGAAAACCTGTAAGTAATTCAAGCATATTGTTTGAATTGACACCATTTAGAGATGAGGGTGGATTAATTAAAGTTAGAGGACGCACGACGAAATCACCAGAGCTGAATATTACATGTAAATATCCCAAAATTCTCGATAACAATCATTATTTAACGAAATTACTACTTCAACACTACCATGAAAAGGCTAATCATATAGGCTTGGAGACAACACTTAATGAATTAATACAGAATTATTGGGTTGTAAAAGCTCGAACTACAATGAAGAAGATATGGAAGTCTTGTGTTATCTGAAGACAACGTCGAGCGAAACCAGAAGTACCAGTTATGGGGTATTGCCTGCATGCAGAGTAACGGAACCGTGCCGTGCATTCAATTTTACTGGTTTGGACTACTTTGGACCTGTAGAAGTAACAGAAGGAAGACGACGTACGAAAAGATATGGAGCTCTCTTCACATGTTTATCTACGAGAGCAATCCATATTGAGATAGTGGCTTCGTTTAGCACAGATTCTGTCATTATGGCTCTAAGAAGATTTATTGGAGGACGAGGAACTCCGTCAGATATTTACTCCGATAATAGGACGAATTTCCGTGGCGCAGAAAATGAGCTCAAGAAGTCCATAAAATAAAATTCAAGAGGAATTAATATCTAAGGGAGTGAAATGGAATTTCATTCCTCCGAGTGCGCCTCATATGGCAGGAAGCTGGGAGAGACTGCGAACACCAAAAACACTTTACACTTATATAACAATAACACAGAAACGAAACGAGAAGTCAATAATCCAGCAGCATCTGTTGACTAGGGACGGTTATGACAAACGCAATGCTGCCGGCAGCACGTCGTTAAGATGCTCCGTTGCCGCGTAATTCAATATGTTCGGTTATTTTCTAAACAGACCTCTACACGGGTACTATGTATGTTGCTACAAATAAATGAAAAGCGTGGGGTGAGACTCACCGGGCCGTTGAACGTCCAGCTCATCGGTTTGACGCCGCGGCAGCCCAGCGTCAAGTCCGTACCCGCGTCCACTGTCACATCGGAAAGCTGCGGGTAGATCAGCACCACACTAGGCAGCTGCTGCGCTCCTAGGCCTGGAACAAACACCACCATTGTCAGCATTAACGTTAAATATGATTGTATTTATTAAGGCACAAATAAATCGTGTGTCACGAAGAAACGGCTCTTCTATGAATAATTAACATCTTGATTAGAATAATCGAGAATAACTTGTACCATGCTAAAGTGCATTTTGATATTTTATATTTTAAAAATAACCTCTACTTTTGAACTTTAAAGTTACATATATGGTTGTTACAATCCTCCAGTGTTTTAGGTTCCCGAGAGGTGAACCTGGGTAGCTCCAATCGAATCTTGGCCTAGTTCAATGGAGACAATACAATAACTTTTTGGGCGCAAGACGGTCGGGGCCGTGAACAGTTCAACTTTATACTTAATCAATAAAATACGGCGCTACGGCCCAGGAAGGAGATAAGACGGGTGATCATAATTAACGAGCTATCGTTTAATTGAACACTAGCGGGAATACATTGAATAACTGATTTGTGTCACAAAATTAATTTAATCTTACAACAGACGAATCCGGGTTGCGCATCCATCAATGATGGAATAATAAGCAAAACTCAAACAAGACAAAGTTACAAGACAGCAGATCGTCGCGATTTGCCTGATAGTAATCAGAGCTGCGTCGAACGGTCAAAATATCTAGTTTAAGGTGTACACAAACGCAGAACAGTAGTACCAGTAGTCGCTTTACTCCTGAGGACTAGAGTAAGTAAAAAGCGCAGACCCATGAACTATCCGGTGCACGAGCTACACGCTGCACAAATGATAAACTATCCTAACAATAACTTATTACCGCTTGATCAGACTTTAACAAAATCGCGTTGAATACACAACAAAATCAAATATAAATCAACAAACAGGTAAGAATCAATAATTCCATTAAATAAAGCAACATAAATAATATATTTCGTTTAACTGTCAGGCAGCACTGACTGGAAGAGTCCTAGGCAAAATTCAAACAAAATGGCGCCAAAGTATGTCACCAGCAACTTTTCGCATGAACCACAAAACCGGATTAAGAAGCGTGAGAAATTCAAAATCTGAATGCTACGATTTCGTTCATGAAAAGCAAAACGGCAGCAACGACGACAGACAACAGCAACAGCGCCAAGTGTAAGACGTAACAATGGTAGAATATCCCACAAAAATAACGGAAAAAATAAAAAACCAATATTATTTATATAAAGTAATATACTGGTAGTTTTCAGTATTTTCCGTCGTATTTATTTCTTTTTATTTACGTAGATATTCACGGTTAGGGTTGGTAGCATGAAGATTGGTTAGATAACGTCAAACTATTGAAAATAAAAAAATTGTTGAGATATTCGTGATTGAACAACCTAATAGAATACGAAAATCAAACAAATTTTGTCATTCTCAGATTCTCTGTCACCTTATGCATCCATTTTCAACCTGCTTTACATTAACAGTATCGCTTATGTATTAATTTTGTATCTTCATTTTAGCCACATTCTTCTTTCCCTTTCGGTCCTTTGCACGGAATAATCTTAAACACTAATTTTTAATAATAATTAAAATATTTTATGACTTCAGTAATGGCAAAATTACTTGTTTGTTAGATAAAATTTACAGGTAACAAGATGCAATATTTTTTATTTATATCACAATATCTTTTATTCCAAGATACCAGTTTCTAATAATACTGATAATAATAATAGTAAACTTATTAGAATACAATTACATTTGTTCATCACCTAATAAAGTTTTTTATATTAACTTATATATCATAACAGATCGACGTCACACAAACATTTTGTAAATCACTGTAGTTTGTTTTTTCATGCAAGTACCATCTATCGTTCACTAGCTGAGCTACTCTTGGACACAAACCATGACGTCATCATGGCGTAACAGTCTATATTTATTATGTTGGATAATATCCTGTCGGCTCTTATCCCATTTGGCTAAAGTCATGTCGACTGCTTTTCCGTTCAAATAATGTCCTTGTCGACTAATGTCCATGCACCCCAATGAAAGCACAGATAACTTTTTTTGTGGTGCTTTAAAATATAATAATTTAGAATTTAAAAGTAATCTCACTGATTGATGAATCAGCTTTTCATTATATTTGTAATTAGGTAAGTTTCTAAATTTTCCAAAAATTATCTTGTTCTGATAGCATAATCACTTTTGTAATAATAGGAAATTTCGGAGGTCAGTATTTTGTTTTATTAAATAGAGGTGTCTTATCTATTCCCTCAAATATTTTAATTTTTATACTAAAACATGTAACAATTTGAAAAAGATTTTTCTTTTGAACAATTAAAAATTGATTTTGAATCTTTAAATAAACATAAAATCAGTGCAAGTCACATTTTAATAAATTATAATTCAAATATATTATAAATTTAATCAATTCAATACCTAATATAATTTTAAAAATTACTCTAAAAAAAGTATGTTTCTTGTTACAATAACAATAAGAAATCTGATAATTTTGCAATAAATTGTTTGTATTTATAATGGCATTATTTGGAACCTAATATTATAGGTAATATGTGTCATAAATATTAGTAAATAATTTAGTTTAATGTAAGACTAGCTAAATATTTTCTAGGTATTTGATTACTTTATTGTAAATTGATGCTAGGAATGAAAACCAGCCGGCTGATGTCACAAGAAACGATGCTGTCAAATGGATGGTCGCAGCTTTCTTATAGATGATTATGCTGTTAGACAGTCGTGACTTAAATTTAGCAGTGCTTTATTACAGGATATTTCAATATTTCAAAAGAAAAAAATATATAATTAAATGGCATATATGACATGATACGCTGATTTCAAATCAACAATATTTTTTTAATCGTAAAATTATTTGCTCTTCACATGAAGTACATAATAAAATATATTTTTTTAAATTGTTACTAATACGCCTCTGTCGATATAAGGAAATGTTATTTGTTCATGGTTGAAATGCTATATGATATAATTTTTAATATGAAAGTTATGTTCAAATTATTAATATTCTGTTAAATTGAATCTTCATGAGAAATGCAAATAATTTTGCAAATTTTAGAAAATTCTTTTTGATTCGAGATTAGTGTAGTGTCTACCATTTAATTTGTTTCCTGAAGAATGAAGCGCAACGAAATTTTAAGTCAAGACAGATTGCGACTGACAGGTGTTCGGTTATGGCGCGTAGTTTGAGTTAATTTTGTGTGTAATTAGCTAGTATATTACTAATTCGAGTATTTTTACATTTACATAGTATAGCGTTAATAATTAATTTAATTCTTTTCCTGAAGTATTGAAACGTCTATGTTTTTAGTTACGAATCACTATACTTCAGTCGCTAGCGCTGATGTAGAACTTGGGTTAGCATAACTAAAGCTAGGTTTTTAGGAACGTGCATATTTTTTCCTATTTTGCATTTTCACCCTTTTTGCCACTTTTTCTTATTTCAAGGCAACGTACCTATTTGTGCATATTTGTTGAATTTCTCAGCACCTTTTGCAAACTTGACCATACTAGTAGGTTAATTTGTTGTATGTTTTCTAAAACTGGCGGGCAGGTAGTAATTAAAATTACAAAAATATATGAAAATAAAATTGATCCACAAATACTATCACAAACGTCTAATTAGAACTAGCTTTATGATATAAAACACCTACGGGTATGGGCACCCACCGTGTTTTTATATATATAGACTGTTCAACTTAAGTGAGCTACCATTGCTTTCTGGAGAACTATTAGAGCTGCAAGGTAGGTTAAATTAACAAGTCTATTACAAAACTATTAACACAATATTTTTTATTTTATTGAGCGGAAGGGAATTTTATTCTGTATTCAACGAATACAAAGTTAAATATCCTCACATTATAATTATTTTGAGAAAAATGCATACAGAATTGACATTAATTTAATTCAAATCGGATAGCACAAATGAAGAAATCATAATATTTGTTTGTCTCATTAATTCTTAAATGTCAATACGACTATTTTGTGAAATATAGTATATCAACGAATTAATTTCATCTGTTAACGCACGAGTCCAAAGTTTTTAAAGGGCCCGCACGATAACAAGTTTTTTATACAATTTTTTCTATTGAGGTAATTTTGTAACTCAGTTTGTTTTAAATGTGGCTTCTCAGAAAATTAACTTGATATTTTTTATTGGTTGTGTCGGTCAGGAATTTAGATTTTATCCGGATATTTACATAACGGATATTCGGTTTTGGCTATCCGGAAACTTCGGTTATGCGGATAGTTCAGTTTTCAGGATATCTGAATTGATCGTATATTCGAATAACCGAACAACCCGAATAGTTCGAATATTAAAGTAGTTAATGTGGTAAATAGTTAAATAATAATAATGATCAAACAGTTCGAATTGTCGAATAGTCTATCGATCTATATATATATATATATATATATATATATATATATATATATATATATATATATATATATATATAAATTAATGTTTGTTTGTTTGTTTGTTTGTTTGTCCCTTATGCGTTCCTATATCATTCATCCGATTGTGATGAAAGTTGTTGTGCGCACGCCCGCAAAGGTTTCTAACTTAGCACAAGTCCAATCCACCATCTTGAAACAAAATGGCCGCTAGCTATCTTAAAAAGTACTGCACTCATTCAATTCAAATTTGGTATAGAAATATAAAAAAACCAATCTTAACATATGGGTATAATAAAGTTTCAGTCCGCCGTCTTGAAACTAAATGGCTGCTAGCTATCCTAAAAAGTACTAGCCTGATTCGATTCAAATTTGGTATAGACATAGATGGGAACCATTTTTAACATATAGGTATAATAAAGCTTCAGTCCGCTATCTCGAAACAAAATGGCCGCTAGCTATCTTGAAAAGTATATTATACAGGTATAATAAAGCTTCAGTCCGCCATTTTGAAACAAAATAGCCGATAGCTATCTTGAAAAGTACTGCACTGATTCGATTCAAATTTGGTATAAGCATAGACGGGAACCAATCTTAACAAATACGTATAATAAAATTTCAGTCCGCCGTCTTGAAATAAAAGGGCCACTAGCTATCCTGAAAAGTACTGCACTGATTCGATTCAAATTTGGTATAGGTACAGACGAGAACCAATCTTAACCAGTCCTATGTCATTCGAATTCAGACGTTTGCAGTTTCCGGTACAAGTCGCATTTGCAATGACCATCAACAAAGTACAGGGACAATCGCTACAAGTGTGTGGACTAAATTTGGAAAATCCATGCTTCTCACATGGACAGCTGTACACAAACACTTTCTTTGAGTTGCAATGCAACGCATGCCGGGTACTCGCATTAAATTGTAGACCACGCGAACGATGACGCGGGTAATAGCTAGTTTTTAATAAATACTTTAGATATTTAGTTCATCTGCAAAATTTTATCACATTTTAATAAACAAATGAATTAAAAAGTCTAAACAGCATTAAACATTAAAATAATGCGGATATCATATTGTTAATTTAACATACTCGTATTTTAAGTAAATGCAAACATTTAGCCATATTTAATAATTATTGACATTATTATCAGTGCTGTATAGGATTACGTACTGTTGTTCTAATTTGATTATTAAATATTAAATACAATAATGTGTTCTATAATTATCCAAATTATTCGAATATCAGAATAATTTTTGTATATTCGAATAACGAATATGGAAACTAATGAATATCCGATTTATTCGAATACGAAAATGAAATATAACGAATATCCGAACTATTTGGATAAATTAACGAATATCCGAATTATTCGGACACGAATATGGAGAGTAACGAATATCCAAACTATTCGGATAAGAATATTCGAATATTCGTTCGAATTTTTTTTTTAAATCGATATCCCTAGTATTGCTACCGATTCTCATAACACAAACAATTGAAATTTAAAATTTATTGACCATTAATCAATATTTTTCCTGCATTCTGAATATTGTGAATTTTGTCTGATTATACAAAGTGGTCAGAAGTAAGTATTTTAGTAAGCAATAAAAAAAAAACTTGTAATTGATAAGACTGATACATACATTTATTTTCTGTTGTTGACAGTAACCTTTCAAAATTTAAATGAATACAAATCGTTGTTTCTCTTAACCACATCCTTTTACTTCTTAACATTACTCACAGAGCAATAATCTAAAATATTTCTGTTTTAACTTATTTGTGTTTATTATAAAAATGATATGTCAAATAGTATTCAAACTTTCACCTATCTTTATGACAACTGTAGAATTAAAAAATCCCGAGAATTATATTGCCAACTGAAACACTTACTTTTGATCATTCTGTAGCATATTTTTATAGTAAAATTTCGACACCAACAATTTACAATTTTGAGGTTATACGTCATTTATCTGTCAGATTTAAAAGCATTCATACCACTCCTACGAAATAAAATGACGACGAAAAGAATGCACTTATAGATCTCCTCATGATTCCAGCGCGTTTATAGACTTATAAGAACACCGAAATAGAAAATAAATAAACCTCGTTAGCCATGCGTTTCTTTCACGGTACTTTGATTCCTATACGATTTGTATGCAATAAATGTTAATATAATATAAAATTTTCTCAATTTTTTTTTATGTGAGGATACTTACTGATCTTTGTGTTTGTTAAAAACAGAATCAAATTTCCTTCCTCACAAAAAAATAAAAAACATATATGTTCTCATTTAAAATAAAAAATTTGCACCCCGTATTATTAGAACCACTGGTTGAAACATATCTTTGTTAATAGTTTTCTAATAGACTTGTAAAATGGTATTTCTTTGCTAATTTATCCAACCTTGTAGCTCTTCTAGTTCTTGAGATAACAATAATGGCACACATAAATTAGAATATTAAAATATTTTTAGAAAATACATATTTCAATAAATAATAAATTTTCTAAAACATGAATAAAAAATTAAGGTCTCCTAAGGTTAATAGAGCCATCTACGATATTACTATTCACTTCAGCTATTTCTCAGAGAGTAGATAGGGGCTTTAAAGCTTTTTCTTACACCCAATATTTAAAGCAAACATAATTTTTACTAAATTTGGTACGAATTACATAAACATAAGGTATTTGATTTTTATTATTACATGCTTTTTTGTGCTTTTGTTTGTATTTTTAATCCTAGAAAATAATTTTACTGATATATATTAGTTTCACGACCTGTTTGATAGAAACAATCAACGTAAGCAGCTATACGAGGTGCATTTTCTCTTATATAAGAAACACATTACTCCTAGTCATAATTTAATTTCTCTATTATTTAGAACAAAAACGTAAATACAATTCAGAATTGAAAACTGCATCTAATGATATAATATGTACGTTACGGTAGATGTAAAATAATAGTTACTATTTGTAGCTATTTATATATTACAAATAACTTCAACGATTGTTTTAATAAACCTGTAAAGAAACAAATTGTTTCAAAGAACGAGATGTAATAAATATTAGAAAAAAAAACAAGTAAAAATACATAATGTTTAAAATGCGTTGGTAATTATTAGCCAATTTTATCTTTTATTGTACTGTTAACTAACAATATAGTTAATACAATATTGAACACCAGAAATCAAAAATAATTTTGGAATAATTTGTAAATATTTTATTAGAAATAAATAAAATAAATAAATATATTATCACGCCTTTTACTCATCACAGGTGCGGCACTCTGCCGAAGCAGATCTCGGTAAATGATATATTTGTAACACACATGGTGTGTGTTCCACCAAGTATAGTTTCGCGGAAGAATGTTAGATTACATGCTGTGCGGTATCTAGCAAAATCTATAGAGATCTTTAGACATTTTTGTAACGCTTTGAAAATCGCTTTCGTATTGTGTTAGAGTTTATAAGTATTTTTGGTTAATTGTCTTTTAAAGTTATGTGACCTTTTCTGCAGCTTGTTCATTAGATTACAAGGGAGAGCCCTTTCCAAGAATTAAAAATTCGTTCAAGATGCCTTACGCAAGTTCCGCACTCTTCAACTCCCGAAGTAATCTAGAAATCGCTTGACCAATAATAGTTGTGAAATTCAAATATTACCCAATGTAAAGTTAGTGAGAAGATGCTCAAGTGGGGGCTAGTGGGGGTGAATTCACCCATCGAGGGCTGATGTGTGAATTCAGTTCGACAATCTAGTTACAGATATTGATCAAAATAGTATTGCTAAGTTGAGTTCGTCTTCAGCAGTCTTTAAAGTTATGAGTTGTAAATTTGTACTAAGTCTTTATTGTTGGTCAGATTTAGTAAGATATTTTGAGTTGAGTTATTTGAGATTAGTAAGTTGAGTTGAGTTAAGAAGTTGAAATATCGAGTCTATTTGAGTTGAAGTCTAAACTGAGTCTTTATTTTAATTGTTGAGTAATACGAGTTAAGTTGAGGATTCTAAGTTCGATTAATTTATATTGCTTAATTCTTTATAAAAGTATCAGTGTCGTACAGCAGTGTCTACGCAAATGATGAGTAAGTAATAATATTTTACTGTATTTTATTGAGACGAGAAAGTTAGTTCGAAACTATTATTATTAACTAATCGACTTAGTTATTAGAGCAATCTGTTGTTGATCGTGTCCTTGAGAATAAGTTAATTAGATTCATTTTGTAACCTATTAATTGGGATTTATTTTATTTTTATTTATTTGTATTAAAATTGTTATTGTGTTGAAAATCTTGCGTGTCCTTTATTTCGTTAATTATCCTATCATTAAAGTTGTCTAAGCTGGTTGAGTTACGGTTTTCAAATTAAACTATTCGGAGCAGAGTTATAAATTTCTGTGTTGGGCGGCGGATTTACGATACCCTTGGTCAATAATTTTTATCATTTGATTTTTAGTTGATAATTTGGTCAAGAAAAATAAACACTTGTCAGTAGTCATTGGCACTTATTGCAGGGTAGCTGTTACATATTTATGCGCGTGAAGTACGATTATCAACTATCAAATCACGGCCCCTAAAGATGTTAGTACTTAGTTATTTTAATGTGGTGAAAATGTTTTGCCGGTTTTGAGAATCCTCGTGGAAATCGAACCAGTGTTCTCATGATCCACAGGCCTACTCAATACCACTGGATCACCTATCCCATAATAATTTTGAATTTAAGAAAAATATCGTATTTAATTGAAAAATACTTTGAAGTGAAAGAATTTTATTCATATAAATAAAATTTAATTCCACATATCAGAGGAAGGAAGGTTACAGAATAATGGCCGATTGCACCACTACTTAACATTTAAACCAATTTTAAAATTTTAAACGGTTTATACAGTTGCTATTTAAAACAGGCTGTCTGTAGTTTAACTTAAACTCTACTGCCATTTTGGCCTAACAGTATAATTATGTGACAGGTAACTACTTGAAAGAAAATTTGTAAATGTGTTTTTCTTTTAAATAACTTTGAAATTAATGACATGTTTGTGATTGACGATATGGACAATGATATAGAAGACGAAGGAGTTACAGGATTTATAAAAAATATTCATATTAGAAAATTATATGAAAGAAGTAATTATTTTTAAAGTATCGATGCTGAAGAATTAAAATGCAATATTTACTAATCTGTCATTAATGTATAACCATGGATACCATAGATACACATCCTACCGTTAGAAAAAATAGAATGGTTACTTAGTACAATTTTTATTATAATTTGAGAAATATTTGTGCTTTATGTAGAATCATTCCACAGTTTCGAGAATATTTACAAAACTTAAAAGTAAGACTCAACTAAATGTTAATGTTTGAACTGGATTTATTAATGAAAATATTAATGGCGAAATATATTTCGAACTGTTGCAGAATCAGATTTTACTGAGTTTAAATAATTTGAATTTAATATGAATGAAATATGGTTTCAATATGACGGTTGTTAGTTCACAACCATCGAGTAGTATAAGACTATTTGGATAGAATAGTTTCTCATCGCTGGATAGAATGTGAGGAAGAAATTAACTGCTAACCGTGATCACCAGATCTCTCTCCTAATGATTTCTTTTACTGGGGTTTTCTAAATTGGGAGAAATTGAAAATTTAGAAGAACTTAAATTTAAAATTAAAGAAGCTTTATCAACAATAAATAACTCTCGAACTCTGTTTTTGAAATTTTTTGTAATCTTCTAAATTATTGTTTAATTGTTAATGGTGCACTTTTCGAAAATAAGTTATAATTTATATTTGCAAATATATTAACTTTTATTGATACTTATTCTACTTTACGTTATTTATAAAATTATGATAAGTTCATTTAACACTGACAACCTGTGTTGCATTTTATATTGAACGATACGGTTGTATATATAACTGGTATTAATGGTTAAACATTAATGACAGATTAGTAAATATTGCATATCTTAAATAAAATTCATGGTATAGTTTAAAACTTCAGGAGAAGATCAATTAGAATTTCCATATAATTTGTAAGTAATAATTTACTAGAAATATGCATGTAATCAATACCTAACCTATACAAACTAGTATATATATATATATATATATATATATATATATATATATATATATATATATATATACATGGTGTTAATTAAAAAACTAGCCATAGGCGTTTAAAATAGGAAATCAGTTTTTCCTTGCGAAAAAGTTCCCAAATTATTTTAGCAAAAATATTTCAAATAAACGTTGTAGAGAAATAAATTCTGCATTCAATTTAGCAATCAGATTTTATTTTTGACATTTCATAACCGATGAAATCAATTTTAATTTTTTTTTTGAAATTTAATTAATTATAGCGATAGCCATGGAACTCAAACAAAAGTACAAACAATTGTATGATATCTGAATTTTTTTTAAAATTTTGTATTTTGTGAATTATTAAATTTAATTAATTAATTATTAATTATTAATAATTATTATAATAATTAGATAATTTAATTGTTTTTATTAAATTAGCTACACTTATTAAATCACCTATTTTTCTGTAACTTTATCTAGAGCAGCACTATTGGGGGGGTGGGGGATGAAAAGCGTTAATAAGATCGGATGGCCCCCTCAGAATGGTTAAACTTTTGTTCATGAAAGTTTATTGTTAAGAGCTAAATTTGCAAGATATTTGAACAAGTCAAGTTAAATGGACCACCCAGTTTCTGCCAGTTATCTTGAAATATTTTTAGGTCTAAATTATAACAAGTTATGCATAAACGTATTTTAAAACACAATTTCCCCATTTAAACAAATATTGAGCCTACTTGAGGCACGTTTTAACATCATTTGATGGACCTGGGATGAGTAGTTTTAGAGGATGCGAGCATCAACTTTATGATTGCACCAAAAAGAAGAATTTCCCGCAGTGAGTTCAAAATATACGGAATACTATGCGTCGTTCAAAGTACAACTAACAGTACAATAAATTTTAGAAAATTCCTATCGATACTGTTGCTAGATAAGCAATTCTTTACCCAGAGAGCTCTTTATTTCTTTCTTATAACCCAGTACATGCTTGTTACATTCTCACACGAAATATAGTTGTCAGATAATATTTTGACATGAATTTAAATTCGTTGTTACGGAAACAACTCATAATCCCTTGTTAGTTATGACAATTTGTTAATCTAGAATATTTCGAGAAACTTCTTTGTGCGGAGAAACAGTTGTTGCGAATATTACATATTTCGTTTATTTAGAGGAGAAAGAAACTAGACCTAATAAAGAAACATTAACTAAAAATGTAAGGAATTATGTAATATTTGTTTTGAAATTTGACTGTAAGAAAAGTAAATTTAATCAAGAAAACTAAAATTCTGGAAATAAGTATTTAGGAAATAATCATGCGGGATAATTATAATTAAGGAAAACAATCATTCCGGGAAAAAATATTTCAGAAATTGCATTCGAGAAAATTATCTGGAACGTACACACTTAGATCTGGAAAGATATTGTACTGAAAAGATTTTTGAAATATGTGGGATGATATAGCATCCTAATCCTAGCACCACGAATATTTTGTTGAATTTTGTACAATTAGAATCTTAAATAATGTTTCAGATTATGTTCTAAAAAAGAATATATTTTAATCCTAGGAGGCAATTTCAACATTGATCCTATCAGAGACGCTGACATTTATTTTAAAATATCTAAATTTAATTGCAACATCCTAGTATACTCAAATACGAGAGCGAATAATAAACTAGACCACTTATTTACTAATGTAAACTTTTCCTGTGTGCTCAAAAGTAACATTTTTCTGACCATAGCACAATTATAGTGCATTTTTAACATGCATGAAACTTAGAAAACTTCAGAAACTATAAGATTAGTAATATCAATAACATTATAAATGAAATTTAAAATTAAAGATGAGATAATGTCTATTTAAATAAATATATGAACGCTGCTTTTTTATTATTTCTACAACATATTTATTTATTATGTATTTTAGCAAACATCTTCCACTGCAGGCAAAGAAAATGACTCATAACACTTAAACACTGGTGTAGACTAGAAATTAACACTTCTAGCAAACAATTGTATGCTTTATTTCAGAATCAAAATTAAACAGTCAGTTGAAGGAAGTCGACAGAGAGCTTAAGACCAGACACACGCAGCTAGTTAAAGAAACTAGAAGAAAATACTTTCCTCTAGTAACATTATACGTGAAAATACGAAAAATGTTGAACCAATTAATAATATTTCAATTAAAAACGATTATGAGATAATTACAGACCCTTTTAATTCTTTTTTTTAGAAATGCTCCGTCGAATATTTTAAATCACCATACAATACAAGAATTCTGTTGTAATGATAATGCAATCAAACAACATTTTTTTAAATCCTAACACTGAAGGCAAGCGTATTAAATTAATGCAATTTAAAATAAATAATTTAGCGGTTCAAACAACGTGCCAAATTTTCTTATAAAGTTAATTTATCATTTTATTGTGCAACTAGTCTTATTTTTAAATAATCTGTCGTTTGAATCTGGAGTTTTCATATATAAACTAATCCAATAAACTCATCATTATTATTATTATTATTATTATTCATTAAACGAGGAATATACATTTTTTTTATGCGTATCTAATTATTTAAAAGATTCGCTTAAAACACAAATAATATAGTAATAAAGTATTTCATATTTATTTTTCTGTAACAAAAAATAAAATACGCTATTATTTTTTTTTGCAGAAAACAAATTAATACAATTTTTTTATTAATAGATATTGAAATATTTTAATAGTACTTTATATTTAATTCAATCGGATATATAGACTAGTGCACTTTCAAAAGTGATTACATGATTACTTCCATCATTATACTTCAAAGAAAAAATATAAATGTAAATAATGTAGAGAATAATTATATAATATAATATATACATATATCCCTCATTTATCATTTCTACTTTTTTCTTAAGGCTGACGTTTGAAACAGTGCAATAATGTTTCAAAATATATTAAGTAATACAAAAAATATATTTTATTTTCTTATAGAAATTAGAATGAGGTGTCCAAGACATTACACTACATTTTCTTTTATAAATTTAAAACATAAAAATTATAAATAAGAATTATTTAACCTTCTGTCTACCAAAATAAAAAAAACATACAACAATTACCACTAGGGTCCAATGGACCCATATATATAAATTAATTGTTTTTATTACAAATTTGTTACGAAATACAACCCAAAAGAGTCTAACATTTATATATGGAATAAAACAATAATTACTCTAAAACAAAAATATAATGTTATTAAGTTAAATGTATTACAAACATTAAAATAAATTACATTTTGCATGATGCACATATAACGAAAGAATGTTCCATACAAACATGTTTTTTACATTGCGAGTACAAAGTTCTCGTTTTCCTGTCTTTTTTAGATGGCCAAATATTACATCTTGCTTTTTTCCTTGGAACTTCATAGTTTTCAGGTTTTTCAGGTTTATTGATGGATGTTTCAGGCTCTTCATCTTTATATCCAGCTAATTCTTGCCCTAACTCTATTATAAAATTTCTTCTTTTCTTAAATTTTTTACTACAATTTTCATTGAGAGACGACCATAGAATAAAAGCATTCATGACACTTATGTCAATCATATTATAAAATATGATTAAGGGCCATCTTCTGGTCATTCTTTTCACAGTTTAACTTCTAGTCATTTTGTCCATAGTATCAACTCCACCTTACGTTTTATTATAATCAATAATTATGTCCGGTTTCTTTTTGGTGTCGTCGAGAAATTTTTGTTGTTATGCATGGTACTGAGCAAATTTACTACTCTACTTTTTTTAGGACAGTACGAAGTTATCATAATTTTCTCTTGAAATCCGAATAAAGACGAATAAGGTGCACGATTTATAGTACTTGTGAAGCAGACTGGTAACTCCGGTTTATTCTTCCTAATTGTGCGAACAATGCTTAATTTTTTTGAAAGTAAATAATTCGCAAGTGGATACGACGTAAAAAAATTATCACAAGTGATATTGCCACCTGAATTTTCTACTTCTTTCACTAATCTTTTTACTACACCCTCTCCTTGCTTCTTCACTCTTATGTTGTCTGCTTTTCCTGTATAAATTTCCAGTTTCCAAGCATACGAAGTAATACTGTCGCAGATTTTGCTGGCATATATTGTCTAAATTGGCATCTTCCTCTAAATGTCACCAACTGTTCATCAACAGTCATACACCAGTTTGGAATGTAGGCATCTTGCAAATAAGTGTTCCATAGTTCAAAACATTCTCGAATTGGTTCCTGTTGGAAATGACAATCCAGGCTATTCAAATTCTCCCGTCAGACCAAAAGCACTGGCGCCACTGTCGTTATGTAAATGTCAATTTCAACTGTTCGTTGCTAATATAAATATATATTTAATCCTGTAATTATTGTAAATGTTTCTCTTTGTGTGGAATACATCAAGTTGTTTATTTTCCATCCAAGATCAGTTTTATTTAACTCGCCTAACTCAATCACGCAAGCCTGCGCTCATTCACAGGTTATGGGCCCAGAATTGAGTTCATAGAACTGGAAAACCCGAGAAAGCCCTTATTTTTTGGAAGTGAGATTATGGCCGAGGAAGCACGTTACAAAATCTCGCTGTTCGACGGGACGAATTATGACAACTGGAAGTTCCGGATGGAGACGCACCTAGATGAGCTCGAGTACCTGTATTTCGTCATGACGCCGTTTGCAGAGAGCCTGTCGAAGGTGAACAGTACGGACCTGCCGAATGTCTAAAAGGAACGTGAGTGTGATCTAGTGCGGAAGCGTGACAAGAAATGTAAGTCCGCAATTATTCAGCGCATATCTGATAATCAACTCGAACATGTCAAAGATTGTCAAACGTCTTTTGACATATGGAAAGAATTGAGAGACACTATTGCAAGGAAAGGAATAGCGAGTCAATTGCTAATTCGGAAAAGGATGCTAACAATGAAATTTAATTCAGGCGACGACACTCTGGAAGCTCATTTTTTGAGGTTTGACAAACTAGTGCGAGACCTCAAGTCCACCGGGGCAACCTTGGAGGAAAACGATGTCGTCTGCCACTTCCTACTCACGATGCCCGAGGAATACGATGTTGTGGTCACGGCGATCGAGACGTTGGCTGAGGCGAACCTGACGCTGGTCTTTGTCAAGAATCGACTGCTGGACGAGCAGGCGAAAAGGTTGGGCATGCGGCAGGATAGAGAGTTCCAGCCGTCGACGGCGTTCCCAGTGTCAACCCAGCGATGCAACAGGCCTACATTCAACCCCGCTGGCAACCAGTTCAAGAGGAATGTCGACAAAAAACACTACCAGTGTCACAACTGTGGTGGTTTCGGGCACTTCCGGAAGGATTGCAAGAAACCAACCAGGAATCGACAGCAGCAGAAGGACGCCCATGTCACAGCAAACTCGGCAGATAAGGAGGAAGAAGACGAGGCCTACAGCTACAATTTTTTCGCGGGCGAGGAGCTCTCCGAAACTCAAAATTGGTACCTGGACTGCGGGGCCTCGGAACACTTGGTGAACTCGGACAAATGTCTGACGGAGGAAGAAATTCTCAACCAAGGAATTCTCATCAAAAGCGCCAAGAAAGGTGCGACACTGATAGGGACGAAGAGAGGAAACGTTCACGTGCAAACCACCGTGGATGGAATGTTGAACCGGATTACGATCCAAAATGTTATCTTCGTGCCAGGACTCCAGTTTAACCTCCTGTCTGTGTCAGTTTTGGAGAGAAACGGCTGCGTCGTCACGTTTGAGAACGGAAAAGGGACTGTGCAGAAGGAAGGGAAAGTTCTAGCAGTGGCTATCAGCAAGCACAAACTGTACGAAATTGTTTTCAAGCCGGCTCACGAATGGGCAAATATTTGTGAGATGCAGAACTCTGGCACAGGCGGCTGGGACACATCGGTCAGACATCGCTAGTAAAGCTGCAGTCGCTGGTTAAAGGGCTGGACGGAGTCTGTTTGGGCGGCAATGACAAACAGATTTGCCGGGCGTGTGTACAAGGTAAACAGACCAGCTTGCCACATCAACAACCGCGTCGGCGCGCCAATCTACCCTTGGAGTTAGTACACAGCGATTTGTTTGGGTCGATCGATCCGCTGTCTCACAATGGAAAACGGTATGTGCTCACCTTTATTGACGACTTCACCCATTTTACAGTAGCGTACCCGTTGAAAGCGAAGTCGGAAGTAATCCACAACTTTAAGATTTTCGAAGCGATGGCAACAACGTACTTTAATTCGAAGATCTCTCGCTTCCGGAGTGACAATGGTCGCGAGTATCTGTCAAGTGAGATGAAAGAGCATCTGGAGCAGCGTGGAATTCAGTGCGAATTCACGGTTCGCCACACGCCTCAGCAGAACGGTGTGGCGGAACATATGAACCGGACCATTCTGGACAAAGCGCGCTGCATGCTTCTCGACTCGCCTCTGCCGAAGAACCTCTGGACGGAAGCAGTGCTGGCAGCAGTCTACCTCATCAACAGGAGTCCGACGAGTGCCCTGGAACGAGCCGTGCCTACGGAGCTGTGGTATGGAGACAAGGTCGACCTAAAGAATGTCAGAGTTTTTGGCAGCACCTTCTCAAGGCACTTCGCACAGGCAAGTTTAGCTCGAGGACCAAGGACTGCTACATGGTTGGGTCACCGGAGGACAAGAAGATCCTCATCGGCCGGGACGTCATCTTTGATGAGACACCAAGGAAGGCAGACCGGAATGACAGCCCAGCTAACTTCTACGACTACAAGGAGGCGCCGGGAGGTTCCAGTTCAGGAGGAGTTGAGCAGCAGAAGCTGCCGGGCGGTTCCAGAAAAACTGAGCAGCAAAAGGCGAAGAAATCGGCGAATCAGAAATCGGAGGAAGGAGACACTGGAGACGAGGATCAGGAGATCTTCCAGGAGGAAGAGCAGCAGTCACAGACGCCCCTGAGGAGGAGCACACAGAGCAGGAAGGCGGCCAGCTATCTCCACGACTACAGCGTCTTAGCACTCGGTGCCGAGATGTTCGTCGAGGATTTGCCGGCGTAATTCAGCGAGATTCAGGGACGAGAAGATGCTGTACATTGGTACAAGGCCGTCGACGAAGAACTGGCTGCTCTCGACGAGAACCAGACTTGGACCCTTTCTTCGCTACCAACAGGAAGAAAGGCGATCAACAACAAGTGGGTGTTCAAGCAGAAACGCAACGAGAAGGGGGAGATCGTGCAGTACAAGGCACGGTTGGTTGCGAAAGGCTGTTCACAGCGAAAGGGATTCGATTATGACGAGGTCTACGCACCAGTTGCCCGACTGGCCACACTACGGACGCTCTTGAGCATCATCAACCACGAAAATCTGCACACCAGGCAGATGGACGTCAAGAATGCATTCCTGCACGGCAAACTTCAGGAAGATATATATATATATATATATATATATATATATATATATATATATATATATATATATATATATATATATATATATATATGAAGTTGCCTGAAGGGTTTGATAGTGAAACAGGCGCCGAGAGCGTGGAACGAAGAGTTCGATACATTTGTGCGGTTGCAAGGATTCGTCCACCCGAGCTCGACAAATGCCTGTACAAGTTGATCCATGGACAGGAGAAAGTATTTCTACTTGTTTATGTAGACGATAAACTCATGGCGAGCAACAAACAGGCAGCACTTAATCAAATCGTTTCTCATCTTCAGCAAAAATTTCGTATGAAAGACCTAGGAGACCTAAGCATGTTCCTGGGGATCAAAGTCCAGAGGACAGAACATGGCATGATGCTGTGCCAGCCGGCATACATCCAAAACCTACTCGAGCGCTTTGGAATGGAGCAGTGCAAGGGCACTCATACGCCAATGGATGCGAAACCTACTGAAGACACCGACGGAGATGTCATCATCGAGGACAAGCCGTATCGACAGCTCATTGGCTGCCTGATGTATGCGATGCTGACAACGAGGCCATACATCAGCGCCTCGGTAAATTTCTACAGCATATTCCAGAGCAACGCCACCGAAGAGCAGTGGAATGGGCTGAAACGGGTATTGAGGTACCTGCAAAAAACAAAGGACTTCGGATTGTTTTTTCCGAAGCATAATTTGACTCCCCTGGTCGGTTATGCAGACTCTGATTGGGCTGGAAGTGCAGACCGGAAATCAGTCTCGGGATACCTCTTCCATGTATACGGCGCTACTGTCACCTGGACGACGAAAAAGCAGACCACGATCGTTTTGTCTTCAACTGAAGCTGAATACGTTGCGTTTGCTTCGGCATGCACGGAGCTCATCTGGCTGCGAGGGATTCTGGAGGAACTGGAGATAAGCTGTTCACCACCGATCACGGTGTTCGAAGACAATCAGTCCTGCATCCACCTTCTGCAGAGATGGCAGCACAACAGACTCAAGCATATCGACGTGAAGTTCAACTTCATCAGAGATCTTCAGATGAACCACGAGATCGAGGTCAAGTACATCCGTACGAATGATAAAGTCGCAGACATTCTTACAAAGGGGCTACACAGAAGAAGCTTTCAGGAGCTCAGATCCAGACTGGGAGTCCAGCAGCTGATTAAAGAGCTTTGAACTGCCTAGATTGAGGAGGAGTGTTGGAAATGACAATCCAGGCTATTCAAATTCTCCCGTCAGACCAAAAGCACTGGCGCCACTGTCGTTATGTAAATGTCAATTTCAACTGTTCGTTGCTAATATAAATATATATTTAATCCTGTAATTATTGTAAATGTTTGTCTTTGTGTGGAATACATCAAGTAGTTTATTTGCCATCCAAGATCAGTTTTATTTAACTCGCCTAACTCAATCACGCAAGCCTGCGCTCATTCACAGTTCCAGTTTATCATTAGATTTATTTATGCGTCTTCTAGCTGCGTTATCAAATCTTATTACGCGATGTATGTTCTGAAATCTATTACGAGGCATAATATCATGGAAAATTTTTCGGTCATCTTTATTACTCCGTAGTTGAGACACTTCTTCATTTTTTGATTTATACGTGCCAATTAGTATCAAAACACCAATAATTTTTTTTAGTTCGTTTGTTTCAAGTGGCCGCCATTCTTCTTTGAATATGTTAGAACCTTCAATATTAGTTCACTTGACTATAATTTCAAGTAATGATTTGCGAAAAAAGATCAAGAAAGACGAAGATATTGTATCAATTTCACGATTTGCATAACGCGAAGGCCCTGCACTTTGACGTCAAATATTATGGTCATTTTTCCTGCCTGTTTTATGTAACAATGGTTCTTCGTACCAGATTTGCTCTTTATTTTTTGATAGATAATGTTTTTGGTTTGTACTAGGCAAAGGTGAATTATTCATACTCGTATTTGTACAGGTTTGCTCAGAATCCAATTCTTCAACTTCACTATCCGAAGAGGATACATCAGAAATTACATCTCCTACGTTATCAGTTGCACCTGTTTCGTTATCATCATTCGAAGAAAGAAAGTCACTTTCGTCATCACTTTCATATTCCACGACACTCATCTCATTCACAAGAGTTTCTAATTCCGTAGGTTTCAGAGCCCTTCGGCTGCTCATCCTATAAATACGTATAAAATTACTTTTAGGTTATGGGCATAATATTAGGAAATGAAAACAATGTACCAAATACTTACTTGCATGTAAGTATTATTTGCGATGAAAGAATACAAATCTATTTTCAATAAATAAAACTTGGACTTCAAATTCACTATATAATTGTCTAAGAAGCGGAACAGATAAATAACGCGTAAAATCTTTATCTTTACTAAGGCATAACCTGTACTCTAGCTGGAAACGCGTAAACTAACTTCAAAATTATATTGGGTCCAATGGACCCTTGTGGTAGTTCTCGAAAGTATTTTTATAGCAAAAAATTTATACAATTAAAAAAAAAATAATTATAGAAATAGCATTAAAATACTTGTATTTGAAAAGTCATAAATCCGTAACATCAGACGTAACTTATAAATATGTAGAAATTAATATTAAAATCTCTAAAAGGTCCATTGGACCCACTTGGTAGATGGAAGGTTAATTCCAATATATTAATCAAAATAAAAATTGTTTTACCCTATAATTTCATTGTCAGAAATCCAAATGTGCTCATATTTTCCTAATGAAATGGACCAAATTTTAAATTAATATGTTAATGTTAGTTCATTGTTGAAGAAGTTCTGTATCTGTGTCCTTTTGTGCGGCGGGAAATTTTGTTAATAATTTGTGCGTTAGGATATTGGTGTTCGGGCTCATGGTCTCAATTTGATACCACTGGTTTTCTTAAACTTCACGTGATTAATAAATTTACCAATATTTTGTTGTTAAATAAATATCAACTTAACAGTAAAATGAAAGCGAAAAAATTATAAAAACTTAAATTTTTAGGTTCTTGTTTGTTGGGCACTATTTCATGATGCTCATCTTGTTAATAAAAGAACAAATACAGAAAGATCAAAAGGAATTGTTACAGTTGGCAATAAAAAAAAATACTTGAAATTGGTAAGCCTGATACATAAATTTATTTCCTGTTGTTGACAGTGGTACATTTATTATTACATTTATTTCTAAAGTATTTCTATTACTTATAAAGTCAAAATTCTATTAGCTGTCAGACTCCTGACATAACCTTTTTGTATTTATTAGGAATGTCAAATAGCATTTCCGCTTTTACTTGGCGTTGTGCCGACTGTGGAATAAAAAGCTCTCCGGAATTATATTGCTAACTGTAACAATTCCTTTTGATCAATCTGTAGTAACAATGCCAAATTGCGTAAGTGCCAAACTTCTCTTTTCTCAACCATGAGCTCCGAATTTGCAAAATTTCTATGGGGAGGCGAGTTTCGTTAATGATCAAAATCATGACAACTACTAGCGTATTGCATAGAATTATTTAAATATTTTACCTATAAAAATATGAAAACTTATCAGCTGAGGAAATAGAAAATATGAATACAAATTTTTCTTTAATGAACAAATATTACCGTCGTTTTTATAAAATTTGAAAGAAAAATTAAATAAATAAGTATATCGTCACGCCTTTAATCCATTACTGGGTGTGGCACTCTGCAGAGGCAGATCTCGGTACGTGATATTTTTATATGAGTGAAGTGTGGTTGCCAGCCGTCAAATTACGGCCCCCAAAGATGTTATTGATGGAGAAGTCACAGGGGTAATTTTAATGTGGTGAAAATGTTTGTCGGCTGTGGGAACTGAACTAGGGTTCTCAGGATCCACAGGCTGACTCGATACCACTGAGTCATCTATCCAATTAGAAACAAAAATAGAAAGGTATAAAAGAAAACAAAACTATAAAAAAATATTGATAAATTGATTTGCGCACTTATTACGAAAACGTCTACTAGAAGCATAAGTATTACTGGCATCAATCGTGTTGTTATTAATATCAATAGGGCCGGATTTTGGTATTCTAATCACAAAATTTTATTTGCCACCAAAAAAAAAAGAAAATTAAGAAAAAAATTTTTTTTTATCTGTTTATATATAATCAGTACAAATACATACGACAACAAAAAATGTTAATCTAAAACAGCTTTTAACAATATCAATATAAAAGTGCGAATCATTTAAATTTTTATAAGTTCTAAACCAATGAACAAATGTCATCAGTCTAAAAATAATTTATATATTCAGTTAAACGATTTACTGTGTATTAAATATTTAGAATAATTAAAAAATATTAATTTTTGTAATACAATAAAATATTTAACCTGAAATAAATTTACAGATTTAAATAATTTATTAATATTTTTTCTCGGGCCTCTGATGTGTGAGGACCTTAAGCAACTGCTTAAATCGGCTCTGAATGTCACTCGTCTTTTTAGCACTCATATTTTGTCACTGTCTCTAATCGCTCACGATAACTCGTTTATCTTTATGAATGAGAATAATGTGAAGTCCCATTTAAAATAAAAACAATATAGGGCTTTACCACTAAATAAAAAAATCTGTGTAAAGAGAACGTTTTCTTGGGGACATTGCCCCAAGGTAAATTTTCCATGGAGGCACGAGCCCCAGTACCCCTGTATAATTGGAGCCCATGACCATATCACAGTTATCGATTCAAATCTCAAACCTCTAAAACTGTTGATTTGCGCCACGCAAATTTAATTATCAACAAACTTGGTGTTTCCTAATACCTATTAAAAAAAAAAAAAGTAATAGGTATCCAAATAAAAACTCTCCGAAAACATATTTGAATAAATGTAAAAATAAGGAATCTTATATTTCTTCCGCGAATTTTTATTAGCCGGATTCATCGTAACTTTTAAGTTATGTTACCGTGTTTTAAGGAAATCATTTAAATAATTAGAAATGTGATGAATTACATATTACATAACAAACTATATTTTTCTACAACTGTCAAAAAAACATGACACTGTGTCAAATTTCAACATCTATGACACTTTTTAAAAAACATTTTCGCGTTTCCTTGGTTACAACATATCAAATATACGTTATTTTTGATTTTTTTCTTTTAATTCACTTAAATATCGGGTGATGCCTCAGTGGTATCAAGTCGGCCTGTGGATTCTAAGAACCGTGGTTCGATCCCCACAGCCGACAAATATTTTCACCAAATTAAAATTACCCCACAACTAATATCTTTGGGGTTCGGATTTGACGGCTGGTAACAGAATTTCACGCGCATAAATATATCACTAACCGAGATCTGCTTCGACAAAGTGCCACACCCAGTAATAGGTAAAAGGCGTTATTTTTATTTACCTAAATAAATCAATAATTATTGTATTACGCGTTTTTGACAGTTGTAGAAAAATATATTTCGTGAGCGATATTTGTGTTATTTGGCGCATTCGAATGACATTTTTTTCTCGACATAACGGTCGCGACCAAAAGTGACTTTTTCACCTGCAACAAAACAACACTCATTTCGCGCACTTAATACAAAAATAACTACTTGCTTATAAAACTAAAGATCTAATTAAAACTAAGACCCTTTCGAACATGGCCTTTAATAGTTCAATTCGCGCTAAATATTTGTTTAATTATATTTTTGCTGTGGTTAGTTGCCAGTCTGCAGTGGAAAACATTTCATGAGAACAGTGTTGAAAAAATAGGTGGAGCCAAGTGTGCTAGAGAGACACGTAAAAAGAGACAGGAAATATATACCTTAGAAAGAAACTTTTTATAACAGATAATGTCTGTTATAATTACTCAAAATCTAAATTTCTTGTATATTCAACAAGTTTATATCCTAAACATGAAAGTTTATAGCACATGGAATAAAATATACATCATATATAGTGAATTATATATATATGAACAAATGGTTTAATATTGAAAGAAACGGCAACATATACAAAAATTTAATTTATTTATATCAAATCAGATTATAATATAAAAAATGTGAATATCTATTAATATGTACATTTAATCAATTTAGGGCCAGTTTTTCAGTTACCGGTTTTCTGTCGATTAATGTTAATCTTGATTAAATAATAATGGTAACCATAGTATCTATTATTATTTAATCATGATTAACATTAATCGGTGAACGAAAAAGTGGAACAAAGTTAGCTAATAAATATATTTCTAGCTTGTATAAATTGAACACTTCGCGGAAAATCAGATCTTATAAAGTGTCACTTCTACGATTCTTGAAAAAATATATTAATTATAATTTAGTTTTCAAATTTTAACCGACGCCGGAATTTGAAACATAGTCTCTTTGAGTCTGCAAAATAATAACTAATTCCATATGTTATTAATAAGTATTTATTTAATATTGTAGGACATCGCTTACAAATAATAGTTAATGTGTAATGATAACTGGACCCTTTTTAAAACCGACTGCGTATTAATTCGTGACAATACTGAACGATCAGTTTGTGCAGAATTTTTTGAAAAAAACATAAATAATATGATGTTCCATATCATTTTGTTTTGGTTAATTTCATTCACTGTTTTAAAATAAATATAAATATATCATCAAGGCTTTTACGCATTATTGGATGTGGCACTCTGCCGTAGTAGATCTCGGTAAGTGATATATTTGTGCGCATGAAGTGCGGTTACCAAATAAAATCAGGGCCCCTATTGGTAGGGGAGCACAGAGGTAATTTTCATGTGGTGAAAAATGTTTGTCGACTGTGGAAATCGAACAAGGGTTCTAAAATCCACAGTCTGATTCAATATAACTGAGCCACTTACCCCTATTTAATAAAAACATTATCATCGGTCGTTTTGCAAATTTACCAAATAATTATTCATTAACACAACTTTTCTTCTTCAAATAAAACAATAATAAGGCTTTGATTGTTGGCTGGTGTTGCTCGATGTTTATTATTGTTATCTCCGATTCTCTCATGGTACTGTATATGTCTTTCTCGCTTAAACTTATGCGTTCTCTTCAGTTGTACATACATACATCTACTTAATAATTGTTTGGGAGTAGCGCTATATCATGGTAGGTGAGACAACGATCCCTGCATCTGAATCAGATGCCAAATTTGAATTTGCTCATTCAATAAAATTTGAAAAGGAATTCAGAAGATACAAAAAATATAATTATAATATTTAAGAACCTGTCAACGAAATTGAATTCAAGGAAAACTTTATCTATCAAATAAATAATATCGGAAAATAGTGCAATTCTGAATGAAATGTTATCAAATATTATAAAGAACACGAAAGACCTGCTACTTTATTTAAATTTCAATTATAACGAATAATTTGAAAAGATAATATTTGACAGTTACGTTGTAGCATTATTTGTAGATATATTCGCATATAGTTCCTCTTCTATGGCGATCTATTGGAAAATTTTGCTATTTTAGGCAAATTTAAAGGTAGTTCTTACAGTAACTAATCACTCATCAAAATAAGCAATATATTTCAGATATAGAATGATTCTTATTTTAAGCAAAATATGGAAGGAAACGAATATGTAAAATTTAATTTTCCAAGTAAACGCTTGTTTTTATATTTATCTATGTACTGCTCAAAGGGTTTATATTCTCCTTTTTTAAATTATAAAAATCTAATTTATATCACTAACCGAGGTCAGCTGCGATAGAGTGTCAGCCAATTATGAGTCAAATAACGTGATGACATAATACTAGTTTTATATAAATTACTCGAGTTTTTAAAAAGTATCAAGGCTAGATTTTATTAATTTCTGGTTTTAACAGTAATAAATAAAATTTTATCAACTTACCTTTAATGAACACCAAAAGAATGGCAACGATATATGTGGAGTGCAACATTTTTGTTGAAGAAAAATAAATTGACCGAAACAAAAGCAAACACTAGGAAACTAGAAAGTTCTGTCCGCGAAAGCAAATACTGAACTGATTCAAAGATTCCAATTTTGTATGTTTACCTTCCTCAAAACTTTTCCTTATTCAGTGATAAATGGTTATCAAACAGTGATTAGCCGCACACAATAACATTAGGCGGATATTGATATATCATCAACAAGTTAGTTGACATAATCATTTTGTTATGGTTTTACGAACATCCTGCTATCCTCCAATTGTCTTATCATGGTTAGTTCTTGCATTGCTTATAACTGTTTGTATTGTTTTGAGGAAATCAGAATTAATATTTTTATAATATTAATTTTTTATTTATTTATGCTTCTCTGTACAGCAGGAACTTAATCCCAATTACAATACAGGGTCTGAATTCACCGAACCGCAATCTGATAGTTCATATATTTTTAGCTTGAGTAGGATTCGAACTCGGGGATGCTGTAACGCTCGCTACGGTACCGTACTGCTGTGTTTTGTGCTCGATTGAGTTGGCGGTAAAATAATAATTTACTAAATTTTGTTTGTCTCACTTTTTGATATTTCGCGATAAGACGTAGCGGTAGTTAACAGGCAACATTTTTATATCAACTCTAGGCTTTGCTGATTAGTGGCAGACGTTCTTTTTGACATATTTATCGCATATTTTTATAATGCTTGCAAAAATAACTTGCGCGTCACTATGAATTGTTTTCCCTGCATTGAGTTAATTTTGTTACGAATATGTGCACTTTCCGAGTCAATGCGACGCCACCGAATGCCACCCCACCTAAAATCCGCGCGCCCTAATGTCCACTTTACCTAAAAGTCGAAGCATCCCGCATTGCCGAATCCGAATTCCACCTAAAATCCACGCGCTCTAGTGTCGACGAGACCCAATAACCGGCACATCGAAAGGTTCTCCTAGCACTTTATCCATAACACCGAAACTAGTTTCGTCTCTCTTTTCCACAGCTGCACCTCATATCGACGTCACACTGACGTCAGATCTATAACGATTGTTAGTGACGTCAAGCATGGCGTCACGTATTCAGTACAGTAAACCAAATAAACATTGAATATAATAATTTTTGAGTTGATTAATTTATAAAATGCAATGCGCTAATCAAATAAAACAACTGCCCGATCTTATAAAACTATTTAATTGGTAAATGTATGATAAGCCGATAGGATATAATTGTTAAATAATTGGATAACTGGCTTTATTTAAAGTCTTTATTCAAAAGACGACGTTTCGGTTCTGATTAGAACCATTATCAAGTCTTAATTAAATGAAGTTAAATGACATTTTAAAATAAAAATTTGCAACCGTAAGGTTGAAGTACAAAAAAATTGAATTTTAAATATAACATTGCTGTTTGAAAGTGAAGCTTCACTTTCAAACAGCAATGTTATATTTAAAATACGGTTGCAAATTTTTATTTTAAAATGTCATTTAACTTCATTTAATTAAGACTTGATAATGGTTCTAATCTGAACCGAAACGTCGTCTTTTGAATAAAGACTTTAAATAAAGCCAGTTATCCAATTATTTAAAAACTTCTTAATCTACGATTTCAGTCTAATTTTAATTGTACAAGTAACTTGACGAAAATTTGTAATGAACAGGCTTCATTAGAAACAATCTTATGCAAAATTGTGGATTGCAATGTGTCTCTGATATTATTCACCTTTTGGGCCATTTGTCATATTCAGTGAAATTATTGCAATCTGTCATTTATTTACTATAAACGCCGTAGTTAAATTAAGTTTAAGTAATAATGATTTTTGAGTAAGATTTTTCAGGGTGTCTATACCGAGAATATGTTATTAATTTGATATTTACTATTTATTTAGTTTGTTGTCTTTTGCTGTTGTTATTCATTATGTTGTGCCCAACTGTATGTAAGTTCTATTATCTATAATCGACCTACAGACCGTTAACAATCAGTGATAAAATTTTATAGTTTTACAATTTGCCTATTTAATGACTGACAACAAATATAAATATTCCTATGTAATATAACTGTACAACATAATTTTAATTTATATTGGAAAAGTAAATAAAAAAACAGGCCTAACTCTTCCGAGAATAACAGTGGTTCAAATTTACCGCAAATCCGGTTTTCGAATCATGATGGCAGGTTTTCGCAGGTTGAATATAATATGCAACATTGTACATTTTCTATATAATTTTTCATTTATTTAGGAAAATTTTGGTAAATATACTACGTAGAACTTACGATAAATCATTCGATCTGAAGTTAGTATCAGAACGATGATCTGGCTTGATCTATTTGAAATCAAATATTATTCTTATTAAAATGAAACTTATTATGTATTGTACTTAATTTTAAAGCCAAAACTTGGTATGGTAATAAAGTAGACGTCAATAAGTGTATACACAAGTAATGAAAGAAATTACGTTCAAAAATTTTATTTAATTTTTCAAAAATGGTAAGCACGATTTCATTAAAAACATTTATACATATTTAAGAATATGATCTACTATCACATGGTAAATTTTTATCTAATTTAAGCGGGAAAGTTTTAATAAAAAATTAAATATGTAAATAAATGTTTAAAAGCAGGCTTTTTTGTATATATAATTTTTTGCAACGCGAATTTTTCATTTAAATTGGCTAAAAAATTACTGAGCTATTGAAAACTATAATCTTAAGAATAAATATTTTTAAAATTAAATCGTGTCTAGAATTTTTGAGAAAATCAGATTTCAAATTTTGATAAACTTGTTCTCCTCCACTTCAATTCCTATTTATTTGTTTTATAAAGATTAAACAAAATATACATATCAAAAAGTATAATGTTCAATGCAGTACTATATATAAAATATTTTCTCATCGATTAGCATCATGATGCTATCACTATTTTAGAGAAAATCGTGTATAATCATATACTTCATGCCACAAATGCCGCAATGTCATAACAACGAAATAAATAAAAGTGAGTAGTAATTCATTTTAATTTATGTTAATATAAATAGAAAATTTTGAATTTCTTGAAATTGTAGAACCAGACATGAATGTATTTGTAGAAAGGACATAATCGCTTGTCTAAGAAATATTAATTTGTTCATTAGTAGATCCAAGGGTTCGAGTAATCTTATTTTTAGTTTCTCGCGATTCTGCAACGTAACCCTCAACACCTGCATCACTCTTCCAGTCACCAGATACGTTGGCGATGTTTCGATGAATCTGCCCAACTATATTAGTGCTAAGTGAATTACATATACAATTTTCAATATTATAAAACAAAACACAATTTTCACATTTTTTGCCTGAAACTCAAATAATTTTTAATAATATTATTATAATTTACTGCAACTTGCAACCACCTATCACATTTTCGAAGAAAAAATTTAATAAATTTTAATATAAAAACATTTTGATTTCCATGAATAAATACTTGTCATATAACGCATTTACGAAAAATTTAATCAATTGTGGCGTTGAAAATATTGTAAAATTCTCTGGTGAACAACCAATCGATCAAGATAGTAAGTTTAGGTAAATTAGTAATATGTACATCAATATTGTCTTTTATCAGCAGCACACATTTCAATTTCGAAAAAAATACACCATAACGATGTAGACTTATCAATTTTTTATTAATAAACAAAGATACAATATTTTGAAAAGCAATAAATCAAACAATTTACCTGATCTAGAAATGAAGCAAGTTCAACCTTTTTGGTAACTATCTCCGTGTAATTGACTCTTAACCTATCGGTAGAATTTAAAATCGGGATATATTTTTAAATACTGTTAATATTCTTGCCCGTATAAACCCATATCATGCCAAGGGTGGAAATAATGAAGAAAATTTATAATTTTTAATAATATTTTATTTATTAATTCTAGCAAAGGCAAATAAAACAAAAGAACAAAACAAAGTTACATAGAATTAAAAAAAATAGGTGGTTGGTTAATGCACCACTGGTATATATGACGAAAAAAATATTTAAAAAAAAATGCAATCCATTATCTATGTAAGCAGAATGAGAGAAAACGCTTAGAATTACTTTATAATTATTATAAATAAACCTTTTAATAATTCGGAACCACAAAATAAAATGAACTGTAAAAATTTGTTTGGTGCGTCAGCGCACCACTGGGAATATACAGTAACATAATGAATTATTTTTTGTGGTATTGAGCAAAACATTCAACATGCAAATGTACTTTACATCTTTGACAAATATATATTGTGTGATTATAACATACTCTGCACCTTCTGTATGCTTTTTCTTCATTGCTAATTATTGTATGACCGATTTTTTCAAATCCAATTTCTTCAGGGGTGGCGGAACATGTCTTATAATGAGTAGAGGTTTTGATTTTATTTATTTTAACGCTATGTCGGACTTGAATTCAAATAGCGATATATTTTTGTCATTTACATTATTGAATAATGGGATGGCTAGCACAGTGGTATGAAGTCGGCCTGTGGATCCTGAGGTCCCTGGTTCGATTCCCACAGGCGACAAATTTTCATAATTTGAAAAAGCTATCCCTGTGGCTCCTCCACCACTAACATGTTTGGGGGCCGTGATTTGACGACTGGTAACCGCACTTCACGCGCAAAATATATCACTTACCGAGATCTGCTTTAGCAGAGTGCCACACCCAGTAATGGGTGAAGGCGTGATGATATATTTATTTATTTTTTTTATAATTTCCAACCGTTGACAACTCAACTGTCCAGGGAGTTACAAAATATCGGCCATCACAACTTTTTCCCCATAATGTTGCACCTATAGTTTACTATAATCATTATCATGGAGATCAACACTACCCATAAATTTGTGATATTGGATAATGGCGAATGGTTGATCAGCATAGATATCTTTCTATTCTTTTTTGTTGTACCGCTACACCCTATCTATTGGTTGTACATTGAAAGTGTTGCTCCAGAGAGATTTCAGAGTTTGTATCATATCTCGATTCTAATACGCCCCTCTTACGCATTTTAAATTATTCAGTGCCTTCGAGCGCACATTTGCCAGTTCTACTTTCTCTTATAGTTCCGGTTATGAAAATAACCCTTATTTTTTAGATGAATCATTAGTTTATAAGAAGTGAAAAAAAAGTCGAAAAAAATTTGATGACAAGAGGGTTTATGTAAGACAGATAGTAGACTAATGACTACCTCACCTCTTAGGTAATAATAAATATCCATCAGCTGAACACAAACACCATATTTTGAACCCGAATCTAACAGGCTTTAACTTGATAAACATTTTACATCAATGTCGCCCAAAATATGGCATCATCTGCTCAGGTACGGACAATTTGAATGAAAAATGCCAAACTGTAAGTATTTTTTATGATTATTTTTGAAGGAACGGTCTTACTTTTGAAAATTTATCATTTTTATTCAAAGTACCTCAGTCAAATACCTTTTAAAAGACATTTCTTTTAATACACAAATTAATACATCTAACTCACGAAACTAATAGCTCGAAACTAAGAAATTTATGCGTCTCCGACACCTTGTCGATACTTGTCTGCAACTTGCAAATGTTCACGGTGGTGCGTAAACGAACCAGCGATTTTTCTGTGACAATTGTGCAATATATGTGTGCACTAATCGGAAGAAACGAATATTTTCATAAAGAATAACTTTGTAACACTCTTATAAATGACAAAGCATTGCTGAAAAAAATACTAATGATTACATATTTAGAACCAAATAAGTGGAATATTAACTCTTAAAACATACGTATTTTTCATGAAGTGTAAAGTACACAAAAAACAAACATTCTAAGGTAATATTTGTTTGGATATTGCTCCTTACCCCTAAAGTACTCCTAAATATCAAATAACTGAAAATTATTAATTTACACAACGACAAAAAATATGTAATATTAACTGGTACGCTAACTAATTGGGACGATATGGGTTATTGATTTTTCGTTAATAATTTGTATAAGATTTTAAAAACCTCTATTAACAATACCGAAAGAGAAAAAAAAAGAAAAATATGTGAAATAACAGTCAAAACTAATTGTGTTACGATTTTTTTCAAAAACTAAAATTTAAAATTAGATAAAAGTTTATTATGTTACAGAAGACAATATTCTTAAATATGCAGTTTAAAAAAATCGTGCCCATTTTTAAAGAAAATTGGACGAAATATTTGATAACATATCATCACCTATATTTCAACAAAAAATTATTTGTAATATAAAAGTTTAGCTTATTATATAACCTAAAAGTAGAAGGTTCGAAAAGAAAATATTTTGTTTTTTTCCGACTTGAATGTGACGTTATTATTTTATTATTTTCTGTTCAAAAACTATGCAATTTCAGAATTGTTTTGTATCACCATGGAAACTGTACGGAAAAGTACAAAAAGGTCCATGTCCAAAAATAGTTGATGTAGCCATGGTTATGTATATCATTATCATGTCAATTTGTTTCATTTTAATTTAAGAAGGTAGATCAGCGGAATTTGATAGATACGCGGATTGTCAATTCAATAATAAATACTAAATAAATTCTGATTATTTACTACCGTGTTTATCGACTAAATTCAAAATATATTCTTTTGATACATAAAAATCGATATGAATGATTTTAAATAAGCCTATTGTTAAATAGTTTTCAATAATGACGTTATATATTTGCACATGTATGTCGATTAATAGGTGATATTGATTTATTTTCAAGTTTTTAAACAATTAGTTTTTTTTTTATAATACTTCAAAAAAACTCAAAATATGTTTAAAATATTGAAAGAATATCATTTATTACAAAAAACTCTCAGATAGACATAAATTTCTAAAATATTTTTTTTTTACATAATATAAATACAAATACACATAACAAATATACAAAAAAAATATTTAAATTTGTGGAATAAATTAATAGTCTTTGTCGCCTAGGTTTGAATTGAAGAAGGACAATCTTCAAATAACTCTTCCATAAATTGACACCATTTCTTCAATAAAGAAAGAGGATGAATGATAAGTGAATAGGAATGATGTGATTTAAGGTTTGATTGTGATAAATGATTTCGAGTGTAATAAATAATTGAGTTTGTATGGAGTGATCTATGAATGTGGTTTAAGTGAGGGTGATGTGTTCGGATGATAATGTTTGACGAAGGCTGAGTATTTGATGAATGTAATTAGTGAATATTTTATGAGTGATTTTGGGGTTCGGGCTGCCCCATTTCTTGGGATATAGCGTGAAGATATGTATGTATGTACGTATGTTCTTCAATAAATTCCGATTTACAGTTTTTATTTTCTAATATTTTGTGTCCGTGTATACTTAATCTTCCAAAAAAACAATTACATTGTAAAAGCTACGCCAAGACTGCGCAGATTCCTTCCCCAAAAATTGTAATATCTATATATTACAGATTAAAAAAAAAGTGATTTCTAATTAAGCCAAGAAAAATATTCGAATTTAAAAAACCTTATCCAACAGTTTTAAAAATATCGGTTCAAATAAAAAAAAATTAATTAAAAAAAAACCTTGGCGACCCCAGTGTTTAAAATGTTACTTAAACTGGTAACACGCTAATCTCCGCGGACACTGATATAGAATTACCTTCAGTAAGACAATAGACACAATATAAATTGAATTTTTACGAATCTAAGACTTTTAAATTCTTCATGGCTGTCCATCTAAAAATTTTTTAATATATACTGAATATGATAGGTTTTGAATCACTATCACTAAAACAATTGCCGATCAATAAAAATCCAATACTGCAAGAAAGCTCTTCAAACGACCTTTCAATTGATACCAAAAATGATGGATTTTGAAGGACTTTCACTAAAACAATTGCCGATCGAAAAAATTCTAATTCTGCATACAAGCCCTTAAAAAGAACTTTCATTTAATGCCAAACACGATAGGTTTCGAAGCACTTTCATTCAAACAAATGCCAATCGATAAAATTCCAATTTTGCATTTAAGCCCTTCAAAAGACTTTTCGATTGATACCAAAGACGATGAGTTTTGAAGCACTTTCACTAAAACAATTGACAATCGAAAAGTATTAAATTTTGCTCGCGAGCCCTTCAAAAATCCGTTCATTTGGTACCAAACACGATAGGGTTTGGAATACTTTCGCTAAAACAATAGCCGATCGAAAAAATTTCAATTCTGCATGCAAGTCCTTAAAAAGACTTTTCATTTGATGCCAAACCCGGTAGGTTCTGAAGTACTTTCATTAAAAAAATTGCCAATCGTTAAAATTTCAATTTTGCATGTAAGCCCTTCAAAAGACCTTTCGATTGATACCAAAGACGATGGGTTTTGTAGCACTTTCACTAAAACAATTGACGATCGAAAAGTATTAAATTTTGCACGCGAGCACTTCAAAAGACCTTTTAATTGATACCAAAGACGATTATCGGCTAATAAAACGTTAAATGGAATTGCAATTTTCGAATATTGGCTCAAAGTTTATATTACTGGAATATAGACAGTCAGTGTCGCCGTTTTCTGCTTAATCTTGGCGACGTCAACTAACGCCTGTCTTGATTACATATTTTTGAATACAGAAATACTTGCATATGAACTTTAAACATATATTTTACACAAATTTGGTAACTCGCAATGTCAAAAGTCAATAAATTTTAGTTTTGTACTTCTGGTTTTGCATCAGTTTCCGATCGACAACGAAGCGAGCTCGAGAGCCGAAGTTGTCGAACTGAGCGTAAGGTGCTGCCGCTAGTCGGACAAGTCGCGAAAAGCAAAACAAAATATTTAGGGTCGGGAGGAACGAAAAATTGATTGAAAAAAATCTTATATAGGGAAATAATAGCTTGTAAAGTAATAATTAATACAAAAATTGTATCTAATACAAACAAGGGTATTATGTAGTAAATTATCATATGTTTAACGTGACTAATTTATCGGCTAATAAAAAGATAAATGGAATTACAATTTTCGAATATTGGCTCAAAGTTTATATTACTGTAATATAGACAGTCAGTGTCGCCGGCCGTAGGCTGCTTGATCTTGGCGTCTTCAACTACCGCCTGTCTTGATAAACTTAAATTACTCAATCGTTACGATAGGGAACATGTCGCTAGCTGGCCATAAGAATACTGCTGAAAAGTTTCAGCTTGAATTTATTATCTTTAAACTTATAATTTAATTTTTATTTAATTTAAATATACATATACAGGATGGTGACCGCGACTCTCGAACATAGGATTTTAACATCTAAAATCTTATTGATTTAATTTCCAGCTTCATAATTATTTAAAACAAAAAAGCTTCAAATAAAAGTTTTAGGGAATAAAATACGAAATTAATTTTGCATGCTTTGTAACGGCACAAATTAGAACTGAAAATGACTAAAATTGTCTCAAAACCATCGATATCTATGAAATTGAAACAAAATTAAACAAATGTTTGACGTTCAATCTGTCAAAACTGACAAAATAAATTCTTTATCCATAACTCATATATAATAAAGACATTATTACACTGATTTCAGTTGAATTATATGGTTCATAAAACCCTAAGGTTTTATATTCCATTAAACATTGTAAACAACTTGTTACTTAGCAACTACTTCAATCTACCGTATTTTGAGAAAATATGTATAACTGAATCAACGTTAAACGTTACGACCAATCTTCTTCGATACCTGTAATTATGAGTTGTGGATAAAATTTTGTATTACACTCGTGTTTTATTGGTATATAAAACACTAGTATAATAAATAACTATTATTTACTATTTCATTTATTTTGATAGATATAACGTCAAACATCTGTTTAATTTTGTTGCAATTAAATGCCTATCGAGAGTTTTGAGGCAATTTTCGTGATATTCAAATATAATTTGTGTCGTTACAAAGTATATGAAATTAATTTTGTTTATTGGTTCAGATACAGAATTTTAAGCCCTAAAACTTTTACTTCAAGCTTTTTGCTTAAAAAATTTAGGGAAGCAGGAAATTACAAAATTATAATTTTACATATTAAAGTCCTATGTTCGAGAGTCGTGGTCACCCCCCTAGTTAATATCCGGGGGGCGCGCCCGGCTTGTCTATGCATCTTTGTGTGTCTAATACTAACGATTATTGCTCTAAATAAACAAAAAAAATGGGACCATCTTTAAATCCCTTTTTTTTTAAGAAAAAAAATGTAATAAATTCGTCAAAAAGGTAAATTCTTCATTTCATCAATAGCAATATTTACCATTGAAAAATCGTCACAATTGGCAACACTGACTTCCTAAATTTAAGCTAGAACCTCAGACCAAACATAAGTAGACAAATTCTGCCGTATACAAGTCAATGCAGTGTTGTGAAGTAGAAAGAGTTAGAGTAACTTGTGGGTGAGGCGGGTGCGCGGCAAGGAGCGAGTACACTTTGATGTTATGCGAGTTGCAAACATTTGTGTAGTTATTTTTATATTCAATTACTTACTTTTCATACATCAAAGTAAAGGTTAGTTTTGACATATTAAGTGTTTTGTATACGCACGTTTGTATTTAAATAAATAAAATGCTCGCGTCTGATAACTGTCATCAACAAAAATGCAACCCGCATAACACCAAGTGGTACTAGCTCTTTGTCGCGCACCCGTCTCATCAACCAGTTATTCTTACCCTTTCTACTTCACAACAAACGCCGTTGTTCTCCGTCTACTTATGGTTGGTCTGAGGCTAGAACCATGATTGTTGAGTTGCGTGGTTTGTAAGGTGAAACATACGGGCTGAAGTTCGTTAACCAACAAATTGTTATCGTGTTAGTAGGGTTTCTTGTAGTTTTGACAAAAATGTAGACCTGCCCAATCACAGAAAACCGTGAAAGGATCTATTCAAAATAGTGGCCAGAATATTGGCGCGCGTAACAACATTACAAATATAAAGACTTTCTAGAAACGTATTTCAAATAAAAGTAAATATAATTATGTAATATGAAATGGCAATACAATATAATATAACTTTTAATTTAAGGTAGTACTAGCGTGAATTTTTTTTTTGCAGATCTGATTGGAATTTGGCGCATGTAAACATTGGATAGTCATACGCATCCTGTTAAAATATGAAACACATTCATCGTCTGTGAACAAATATATTCGCTTGTAAAGTTGAGTTCTTATACACGGGGCTTATGGCGATCATCACTCAGAATCGCACATATTTGGTTTGTGTACCTCTAAAATTTTGCAGTTTCATTTGAAAAACTAGTGTGATGTTCTAGAACTATCCATGTATATTGTATCAGAAGGAGAAAGTTTTTTATCGTTTAGTAATGAATATATAGCCATGCAAAGCCTTGTTTTTAACGAAAAATTAAGAATACCAATTTATAATAAGAAAATTAAATATAACAAAAAATAGTACTTTTTTGGGATGGCCGCATTGTAGCAGTGGTTAGTGTAAGTTCGTATAATGTAGTAATTTTGTTATGAATCTAAAAAATTTTAATTAAAAGTTGGAATACGCATAAGGACTAATTTACACTGGCAAAAGTTCAAAAATTATTATAGAGGAAATGCTTCAAATAAAAGTCGCAGAGTGTTTAATTTTTTACATCTACAATGACATACAAATGTTGACGGTAGAAAATTTCTATTAAACACGTTACAATTTTTGACGAAAATACTATATATTATACATTTAATTACTTTATACGAATGTTTGAAAATTAGTTTAATTTTTTATCCAATTTTAATATCAATATCAAATTATTGCTACAGCAATCGGGATCAATGAGATTTAGTTATACTTTAATTATATATAATTTTTATGTTACAGTATGTACAATCGGAATTACTCTTCAACAAATGCAGTTCAAGTTCGATTTCATCCATTGTTGAAGACCTATCATGACCGTTATACAGGTGTACCAACTAAACGAGTTAGTCTATAATATATTATTCCGCCGCTGATAGATTTCCCGTATCGTACGCTTGTGAAAATAAATAATTAAACCATGGTTACACTATCAGATATTTTCTTCAAAACAACACAATAATTTTGTCTTGTTGGTTGTCTGACGTTTCTAAATCAAATTAACTAAATCTTAAATAAAAACCGATTTAAAAAAATTGTATTAACATGTAGGGTAAGTGTCTCTCCGGACTGCTGGCGGTTGCTGGATCCTCCAACGGCTCGTCCCACAATTTCCCACCATCGTCCGGGAATATATTACTTTTGCTATTAGTTACACAATATACTATAATCAGATACCTTCCTTGGTCTTCTATAACTTTGTTATATTTATTATTTTTTTTGTATTTTTAAAAATAACGAAAATAATGGCTCTGACTTGTTTAGCTGGTACATTCTGTTTACATCTGCAACATCAACACATCTTCATCTGAAAGTAAAAAGTCAACATTTTATAAGAAAAGAAGAACAGTCGAAAAAGAAGATATAAATTAAAAATTCTAAATATACGTTGAAGATAAGAGTTATTTGTGTAATAAGTAAAGTAAAGCTACATTTTTTCCATATTAGGCCTGAAATTTTTAATCGAGACATACCGAAATTTAAAACTCGTCGCGAACGGAAAAAGATACTTGTCCTACATGTTGCATAATAGTTAATTTGTTTAACTAGACTAAAAAAGTAGCAGATTTACTGCTGCGGCTAGTTTCATAGCCGAGGCTATGACTCTAGCAAAGGCAGTAAATCTGCATTTTTACCGTATTAAACAAATAATTTTTGTATTGTTTAAAATTAATATTATTTTCAATATTCTTAATGTTATCGACATCATCGTAATCATTATTAGGCAGATACATAAAGTAGATTAGTACTAATACTATTTTTTATTTCGTTTTTAACACACTTTCTATTTCACAAAACATGTTTATTTTAAACATGGTATAAAAAGATGGCTGATTAGCATCAAATTTTATTCATTTCATGAATTTGATATAGTCGTGGCCACCCTGTGAGATATAACTTAATTCTTACCTACCTTAGTTAAAATCAATAAAAAACAGCAATCCAACCGCAAGTAATATAATATAAAGTGCACACCAGTGATCGCTAAACTGTGCCTTACAAAATAAAATAAAAACTAGTGCTCAACAGTGCCAGGTGTAAGTAACTGACTGCAAAACAAAGTGAATCAACACGTGCGGGCTGTGAACAGCCACCAGCGCACACTTGTCTGTGCAGTTTTTTCGCGCCATCCTAAACTTAACCAGTGTTGCCAACAATATTGAAACTAAAATCCACTCTCAGTAAGACAATCAAGAATAAACAATGCAGTCAACCAGCGGTGGACCGAGTATCGTTACAAGTACGATAACAAACATAACAATAACAGAAGTAACACACTACTACACACAAACCACACCGACAATGACAACACCAATAACCACACCGATGGAGACAAACCCAAATTTATACTTTTCACCCACTAACTCTGAAATACTCTGGCAATTCAAAGGATTTTCTGGGAATGGTAACCCTTCAAACAATATAGTGGAGCAGCAACAACCACCAACAGAAATAGATAATGTAAATGACAGTACATCCCCATGGCAGCAGATAACAGTTAGGCGAACACTGAAGAGAACAAGAGAGAACAAAAATGATGCAGAACAGTCCAAAAATAATCCCAATAAACGTAGTAATAGCCATAATCCAATACCAAACCACACAAGCAATAGATACTCTATCTTAGGTAATGTTGATGATGAACCTCAAACAAAACCTGACCCGAAACCACCACCAATCTTTATACAAGCTGTTACGGATTACCAGCGAATGATAACAAGCCTAACTACTGTAACAAAACATCAAAATACAGGAAGTAAACAGTACTTTAGTCATATCTGCTGCATACTGTCCACCTAAACATAAAGTAACGAAAGATAAATTTGAAGAATATTTCCAAAAGCTAGGTAACAAATTCATCGCGGGTGGAGACTATAACTCCAAACACCCTCAGTGGGGCTCACGGGTAACAAACCCAAAAGGTACGGAGATTGCAGAAAGCCTCAACAGCAAAAGGCTGCAACTATATTAGCCCTGGGAAACCAACATACTGGCCAACAAACCCAAATAAATTACCAGACCTCCTTGACTTCTTTGTAACGAAGGGAGTGTCTCAATCGAATCATCCTGTGATCTACAGTCTGATCACTCACCAATAATACTGACAGTAAGCACAACAATAATCTCAAAATCCAGAAATCCAACTCTATAAAAAACTGACTGGGAACTATTTAGGAATCCAACTCTATAAAAAACTGACTGGGAACTATTTAGGACGTACCTAAATTACAACACTAATCTAAAAATTCCACTAAAAAAAACCAAGGATATAGAAGAAGCTGTAGAAAATACAGTTTTTTAATACAATCTGCAACCTCACAGTCCACCCCCTCCACTACAGAAGACTCAAAACGAGAAAATGAGACAAACTATCCGAAATATCTGAGAGAAAAAATCGCGGGAAAAAGAAAAGAAAGGAGGCAATGGCAACAAACTCGACACCCTAGCGATAAAAACAAACTAAATATACTATCAAAACAAATCAAAAATCTAATAAAGCAAATAAAAAACGAATCATTTGAAGAATATCTAAGTAACCTCTCAGCATTGCCAGAAAATAACTACTCTCTATGGAAAGCGACAAAAAAGTTGAGACAACCCACTCAGACGATCCCTCCCATACGGAAAACAGATGGAACCTGGGCAAGGGAAGATGCAGAAAAAGCCGAACTATTCGCTGAACATTTCTCCAAAACACTCGAACCGCACCCAGCAGTACCACAGAACGACGAAGATGAAATTGAAAATTATCTAAACTCTCCCCACCAGATGTCACTCCCCATCAAACATTTCACCCCGGCTGAAGTAGAAAACGAAATCATATACCTAAACAACAAAAAATCCCCTGGATATGATCTTATCAACGCTAAAATAGCCAAAGAACTACCAAAAAAAACGTTAATTCATATAACAAATATATACAACGAAATTATTAGGATTTCCTACTTCCCGAGCCAGTGGATATTTGCACAAATACTGCTAATACACAAACCAGGAAAGCTACCCCATGAAGTCAAGTCTTACAGACCCATCTCACTGCTCCCGCTGTTCTCAAAACTCTTCGAGAAACTCCTACTAAAAAGAATAAATATAATCATCGAAGACGAAAAACTTATTCCAACCCACCAGTTCGGCTTCAGGAAGCAGCACACGACCATCCAGTAAGTGCACAGGGTTGCCAACGAAATAGACAGTAGTCTACAAAATAAACTCATCTGCTCCGGAGCATTTATAGACGTAAGTCAAGCCTTCGATAGAGTGTGGCAAAAAGGGCTATTGTATAAAATTAAGACAAAACTACCGCGTCCGTACTTCCTTCTGCTAAAATCGTACTTAAGTGACCGCCAATTCCAGGTACGATACGAAAACAGCCTTTCCAGTACACAATCAATTAAAGCAGGCGTCCCACAAGGAAGTGTACTTGGACCAGTACTATACCAACTGTTCACAACTGACCTTCCATGTGGAAACAGCGTACTAACGGTCACCTATGCAGACGACACAGCAATCCTTGCAACACATAAAGATCCAGTCACCGCGTCCTCCTTACTACAAGAATCATTGGACGAAGTACAGAGATGGGCGGATAAGTGGAGAATTAAAATTAATGAAAATAAAACCACGCACGTAGTGTTTACAAATAGAAGAATAACCTGCCGACCGATCACAATCTAGGGAAAAACCATAGACACAAAAGACAGCGTCACGTACCTAGGCATGCATCTCGACAAAGGACAACTATGGAAAAATCACCTAGTAGCTAAAAAGAAGCAAATAGATATCAAAATTAAAAAGATGTACTGGTTGCTAGGAAGAAACTCCCAACTATCACTAGAAAATAAAATACTGCTTTACAAAACAATGATAATCCCAATCTGGACATACGGGATCCAATTATGGGGATGTGCTAGAAAATCAAATATCACTATCATCCAAAGAAGTCAGAATAAAATCTTACGTATGATTGCAAATGCACCATGGTACATCAACAACCATACCCTTCACAAGGACCTAAAAATCAAATATGTCCACGAACAAATCCGTAAGTTCGCGTCAACACATGAAAATAAATTTAGCAGTCATCCCAACGAACTAGCCTCCAACCTCCATAACAAAGAAGACAGCCTGAGGCGCCTCAAAAGAATAAAACCATCCGACCTCAAAAACTATGATCCCAACATTAACTAATTATTCATAAACCCTAATCAAGCAATATTAAGTAATTAGGAAGCAGCGATGGCTGCTCACCTAACGCATGATATTTTGTAATACATCAGATTTGCTTGTTAGCCCTAACTAAGGCCAGATGTAAATCAATAAGTCAATAAAAAAAATAAAAATTCATGAATTTGCTTAAATTGAAACAGAGTTATAGATAATATTTAAAATGGTACTAGTACTCATCCGCTTTATAAAACTGCCTATACATATATTCTTATGCATTTGGTAAACGGTTGCTATGTAAAAATAAATGTAATCTGCATTAGTCAAATTCTCAAAAGAGTTTTGCCAAATCCTGAATTTTGGATTAGCCGAATTCAGCTAAATCACATTCTCAAAAAAGTTTAAACAAACTCTAATATAATCTTGTTACCATTTGATTTTTGAAAAGTGATTTGGATTAACTTTTTAAAATCGGCCTAGAAATAAAATTTGCTAAGCCAAAATTCAGGATTATCTAAAACTTATTTGGGACTCTAGTTGAATAATTTTATAAATGTCATTGGCTAGAATGCTATTTGAAAAAGATATTTTTTAAATTTTGAATTTATTATTTTATTAATTGAAAGAGAATTTCTAGTCGGTACTTGGTGAAACATAATGAATATAAGAAAATCAAACACACACTTGGTTTGTCCAATAAAATATTTATTTATAACTTGTTACGTACGTTTCATCCTTTAGGACATCATCAGACACTTTTTGTCTGATAAATAAATATTTTCGTGGACAAACCAAGTGTGTGTTTGATTTTCTTGATATTTTATTTTTCCTACCTCATAAATACAGAAATTAAAGTCTTTTTAAAACGGTAGTAGAAACATATCTAGAGAAGAAGAATAATTTTAAGGTACTAGCAAGAAATGAAGGCTTCATGTGTGATAGTGATAGATTTTCGTGCTACTATAATAGGAAATTATATTTTAAAATAAAAAATGTTTCACACTGACGTATGTGTTTCAAAATATTTATTATTATTTACCAAAGGCACAAATGTTTACAAATAAGTTGAAAGAAGTTTTTAGAATAAATAAATCAATTTTAAATGTTTAATTGAAGATTAAAAGTTAATTTTCTCAAATATTGCCCATCAGCTTCAAACAACTAATAGCTTTTCGTTATTTGACCATGTTGTCATGGGAATGTGTGAATTAATAAGTGATAATTTGCACTGGTGCAATAATCGCGATAATTTTCTGTATAAAAAATGATAGTTTTACTCTATTTTTTTTTGTTACCTAGCAATAAGGTTCTCTGACATATAAACTGTATTCCATTTGCCACTTGGTTCACTTAAATCAGTTCAGATAAATTAGACAAGATGACTCAATGAACTAAATTAAGCAAACTGATGCACATATTGAAGTGAATTAGAAAATTAGAGTCAGTAATTTTAGTACAAACAATTAAGTTACTAAATGAATCCAGTGAAATAAATAAGTGATCTAGTCCAGTAAATGTAAGATAGATCTGATCCAAATGGCAAATAGAATACGCCTATTATGATTAAATGAATATATTTTTCTCGGTGTTTTTTTGTTGCTCGTAGGAAAAATTGTCATAACAATAAAAGCACTCGTGAGCTCAAATAAGTTATCGATAATATTCAATATACTAGTAATATTATAAGTGTATCTATGAATCTTGCAGAAATAACATTCGTGGTTTTGGCGTTTTACTAACGATATGGAAAAAGTTTTCAGAATTCATTGTTAAAATAATTTTTTTAAATGTTACCAATTTTTGTTAATGTAGAATATATCTTTATTTGTTATAAAATGTATTTATTATTAAAACAACAAACTTAAGTTAATCTTTAATCTTTAAAATTATAATTATACATTGCGCGAAAAAGATTTATTTGCTGTACCTTCATTCAAAAAATCCAAATTTAAATCTTCTTTTTCATACTTAGCTCCAACTTTGTATAATAACATTCCTTTTTTTGTGAAGTCTCTATCTATGATCTCTTTTAAAAGATATATAAACAATGTACTGTAATTTAATTTATTCCAATTGTATAAAAGTTTCTATTATCTCTCTGTATAAGTTTACATCTGCATATTGTTCAATACTCAAATGAATTATCAAACATTGCCTTATAATTTCAAGTTTGTAGACATTTCAAAATATTTATTATAGATTTATATTGTATGGTTAGGTGGAAGAGCAGCCTTGGGCTGAACCTCGCCATTGACTTGGGGTCAATAAAGATTATTTATTATTATTATTATTATTATAAATTAAATAGTAAGTTAATTTTAATCGTAGATTAAATAGTTTTATAAGACCCGGCAGTTGTTTTATTTGATTCGCGCATTGCATTTCATAAATTAATTAACTCGAAAATTATTATATTCAATATTTATTTGGTTTACTGTACTGAATACGTGACGCCATGCTTGACGTCACTAACAATCGTCATAGGTCTGACGTCAGTGTGACGTCGGTGTGACGTGCAGCTATGAAAAAGAGAGACAGCACTAGTTTCGGTGTTATGGACAAAGTGGAATTAGGACCTTTCGGTCTGGTGACTTTTCGGTGGCGTGAATATTAGGGCTCGCGAATTTTAGGTGGCATGGGATTCGGTGAGGTGGCATTGACTCGTATTAACCTATTAAAAAATATTTTTCCTACAACTGTGCGATTTCTTTGTTATTACGTAACTATAATTGCCTTGGTTACGTATGGAAAGTAGATGAATACAGACCAAGTGCGTTTCCGAAAGCAAAGAAACACTAGTGCGGAAAGTGCTTCATTACGTAACTGTCAAAAGAATATTGTTTTGACAGCGATTTAAATTTCGCGCCGAGCGCGGAATTCATATTTTGACCACAGACGCTTATGGAAGAAGAAGATACGGTGAACCAGCGCTAGTAAATATGCAGTATTATATTTTTACGTTTATAAACGTAACCTTAATTTGCAGTATATCTAATCTGTAGACAATTAATAAAAAGAACCGAACAAAGTAAAATATATCGATAAATGGTTTTATTTAAAGAGTAAGTGAAATACTTCATATTTATTGTTTGTGTATATTATTAATACAGTTGTTACAGTTGCTTATATTGACATAATGTAAAGTGGAAACTTTTGTGTCTAAAGAAACATTGATTTCTTCCGTACCTGTTCATATTATTACCAGTAATATTATTGGTAACAATTTCGGAAGCTTCAGAAGTACCAGCAGCAGGTTGATTGTCATTGTCGAAAATAGATCCAACATAGTATGATCCGGAGCTTCAATTATCTTTGGAGGTGTTAATGATAAAGAAGAATCACTCACTGTACTATTCCAATCAAGATGATTTTGAAGAAATTATTTTGACGTTAGTGAAATATTTTTAAATAACGTAGAACAATGTGCAAGCAATCAACAAACAAACCATAGCAACGCCGTAAAACATCGTTCTCATGTAATATCATTAAAATTTTATAAATTTTATAAATTTTAATAATATTTTAGTGATTTACTAAATCGCACAGTTGTAGGAAAAATGTTGTTTATAACACGTGCCGAAAAAGGTTACATGCTCGTGCACGTAACGAGCCTTTTTCGGCACTTGTTATAAAAATAACTATTATGTATAGTAAAAATATATTTAAAATATCTTTTGCAAGTTAATCTTTACATTGGAATTATCATTTGTAGTGTATGATTAATATTGTAAAGATGTTTGGGATTTAATTACTAATATGTTTATTAGTTATAATAGTGCAAAGTGTGGAAAATGTAACTTAGTAGATCTTTTTGCGAATAAACTTAAAGGACTATAAATTTTTTTACTTATAACTGCAGCTTTTGTAATGCGTGCTCCAACATTAAAATGATCATTTAAAAAATATGAAGTGTCAAATTACTAACATCTTTAATATAGAAAAAATCTAACATAATACAACAATATTTATTACAAGCCGTACAATTAACTTTAGTCCCAAATATAACAGAACAATCAGGAATATATGTTCAAAGCTGTCAAACAGCATAACTCTAATGATACTCACGCCATTAAACAATTAATCGTTTTGATTTTTATATTTATTCTACTGACCTATATCCAGAACTTAACCTATTTATTTCAGTAATAATTATTTAAAGTAAAAGTAAAATATTAATCGTTAAAAATAAGTTTTAAGTTATAATATCACTAAATAATCATGATGTCATAATATTGAATTCCTTTTTTAGTTTTTAACTGCTCAATTTGCTTTAAATAATTTAATTCTTTTTAAAATTTCCAAATATATTTAAAATATTAGCAGAATATAATTTGACCGCACATAGCGAAATACTTGATGCCCGACTAGAGACGCATCGGTGGCCGTGATGTAGGATTAGGATTAAAATTACACCGTGCTCAGAAACAGGGCCGGGCTACAACCATTATTCCACAGAAAATAAACAATATATATATGTATGTTAAAATCTCTTAAATTCTCGTATTTACATTCATGAAATCTGTATAAATTGATATTAATGGTGTTAAATATGTGGTGTGGTTGGATGAGAATGTTTGGCGAGGACTGATTAATGGTGAATTTAATGAGTTAATGTTTTATGAATGATTTTAGGGTACGTGCTACCCCATTTAATGGAATACAGCGTGATAATATGTATGTATGTATGTATGCATGTATGTTTTTTTTGCGTGGGCAGGTGAAAATCTTTAAAAGACGCCGCGAAGCCCGTGCTTTGGCGGTATGTGGGATTTCTACCCACTAAAAGCACCTGCTATGACGTCCCACCACCCCGAGGAACTGCCGTTAAGTATTACTTCACGGGGGGCAAACTGACTGTTACGAGCCCTCCTGGCAGGCTACTCGCCCTCTTTCTCTAGGCCACGGGCTGTTCTCTCCTCAGTCGCTCTGCCTTCCGGAGCTTCCGGATGACCACGGCCGCGAGGTTGGACATCGCGATCTAGGTTGTCTCGTTGGCTATCATCTCGACGACAGTGCTCTCCGGGGACAGCTGCTGTCGCAGATGCTGCTGTAGGGTTTCTTGATCCTTCTCGAAGCGTGGACAGTGCAAAAACACGTGCTCAACATATTCCTGGGTTGGCTGGCAGGTGAGGCACGAAGCGTCGTCGTCCAGCCTGAAATGATACTGGTAGGCTCGGAAGCAGCCATGTCCCGTCAGGAACTGGATAAGGTAGTGGTCTACCTCTCCATTTTGCCAGCGTCTCTTAGTGGAAACATTTCAGAGCTGCTGCCACTGCGCTGTCAACTCCGTCCGGGTCTGCTTGGCAATGGTGCGTCGATCGGTCGCCCGGTCTTCCACTATTTCTAGTATTTCTCACTGCTAAAAAGTTGCACACATTTCGGAGCATGTAATTTCACGTGTAACTAGTACCCAACCGCTTATGTGTAGCTCTAAATTGTTTGTAAATGGAATTGTGCGAAAATCTGCACTAAAAATGTGTCTAGTCGATCGGAATGAACCTCTTTGAACTTGCACTGTAAGTAAGAAATATATTAATAAGTAAACATAATACGAATTTTAGAAATAATAATTCTCTACAAAGACGAGTATTTTATTATTAAAGATAAATGTAGCGAGTATAATAAAACAAAAACTAAACATTTATAATTTATTTGAATTTTTGAATTTACAAAAAATTTTCAACCGGCTACAGAAGTTGTTGATAGATTTAACAAATTTAAAATTTTGCCCGAAAATTTTGCTCTTCTTTTTCTTGTTAATCTTGTCGTCTTCACTTGATGATTTTGATAGACTGGTCAAAATATTATGATACTTTCTAATTTTTAATATTCCATTTACAACTTTAAAAATTTGGCTCGCGACCACAAAATCATTTGGTTCCAAAATACTTTTCGAAAATGGTAACGTTAAAATTTTTATGTATTTATCCAAATAGATTCCAGAATCCTTTTTAAATTTATTATCCCCGATCAGAATCACATGAAATTTATATCGTTTCGGAACCCAAAATTTACTGAAAAATGCCAAAACTTCTTCATGTACCCAATTTTGATAAAATGGTTTTTCTATCCAAAATACACGATTGATGTCGAAAATATTTAGAAATTTTGTATCTTGAATATATCTTAGCTGATTCGCGGCTTCAGAAAAGGAAATACACTTGAAATTTTTTCCGAAGGACCCATCTTCCAAATAATCGAGACCTTGGTTGGTTTCTAGAAAATTAATAACAATAAATTGTACTTCTGATGTATCATTTGTAGTTATTGATATATCAGAAGTACAATTTACTTTTGCAAATAAGTGAAAAATTTTATATGACTTACCTTCGCCTGTAGCCGGTATGCCATGACTGTCCCATGTATAAAACTGTGAATTTTGTAGCATGACGACTGGTTCATTAAAATTATACTTAAATTTAGGCTTTGTTTCTTTTTTTCCGAAACAACAGCCCAAAAGTTTTATAAACTTATTCATTTTTCTTGTCAAGTGTAATATATTTTAGATAGTTTCCACGGAAACTACTACTAATATTAGTTTGTTACACAATTCAATTGTAATTATGCTTTATCTATGGTTACAGAATCGTCATCAAGAAAGATACTGCTGTTCGTGTATGCCTCAGTTATCACTCACCTAAAATGATTACTTTACAATTCTTTCTCTTGGTTCAAAATTTTGTTTTAAAACTAATGATATAAAACAGTTGAAAAAGACAATATTTGATACTTTTGCTAATCTTTCTACTTCTGTATACTGAAGGAACATTGTTGATGAAGAAGATATGAAGCTTAAAATTTCTAAATTTCTTGACTCCCATGCAAGACAATGGAAGAATAATAAGTTATCTTTTGACGATCAAGAACTTCTTTAATGGATTATTAAGACAAAAAAGTTTGTTAAACAATATGAAGATCAAATTGTCAATTACAAGAGCTGACAAAGGTTCCAAAACTGTCATAATGTAGAAGACTGACTATATTTCCAAAGCTTTGAATATACTAGATGATATTTCTACCTATCACAAACTACATAATAATCCGATTAATTAGTATTGATACTAAATGCACGAAATTTTTTTAAAATATTGACATGCAACAACTGGTTGTGTTCAAAATTCTACTGTCAATAATATTACTGTTAATAATAATAATAATAATAATTTTATTTCCAATAAAGTTGTACCAGTACAACGTAGGGAATACATAATTAATTTAATAAATGCAAATTACATAGATTAAGTAGATTGTGCTACATTAATTATTTCGACATTACAGTAATTATTAATTATACAATTACAAGCTAAATTATTCCAAGCAGAACTATTTACGTACGTACATAAGATATTCTTACATTATATAGTAACGCATTATATTATAAGACATAAAATAAATTATTTTCACAGTCTTCAAAATATTGTTTAGTGCTATAATATTCTTTACTTATAAGTATTTGTGATAGTGTGTTTTAATAAGCCAAGGTAATGTAGGATTGAAATTAAAGGACTTAGGCTTAAGTTGTAGTCAATTTTATTGAAGTATAGTTGACAACGTTTCGGTTACGGATGTAACCATCTTCAGGTCAAAAAGCAGTTGGTAAAAATAACAACACAAAGAAATAATTTCTTTTATAAAAATTTTAAGTCGAAGTTCGGAGTCAGCAAAGTGCAATAAAAAAAAAATTTATATGAAGTTAAACGAAGCAAAAACAAGAATCTAAGTTACAGTGCTGAATCCGAAGAGTCGAGGTGACGAAACGTTGTCAACTATACTTCAATAAAATTGACTGCAACTTAAGCCTAAGTCCTTTAATTTCAATCCTATAAGTATTTGCTGTATCTTAGAGATTGCCTCTTTATTACGCATAATTTTTATACTATTAGGCAGAGCGTTATAATATAATATACTAGAATAATAATAACCGTATTCATATGATACAGTGTGATGTTTTGGTATTTCAAGTATAATATTTGAGTTCCTTGTTGTAAAGTTTTCGTTCGAGATAAATTTGTACGACTTAACGTTATTTATAACAAATTTTAATATTTCAAAAATATAAATACCATACATAGTGAATATATTTAGGATTTTAAATTTTCCTCTACATGATTCAGCAGGTCTTAAATTACATATGATTCGTACAATTTTCTTTTGTATTAGAAATATGTTTGATATTAAAGGTGAATTACCCCATAATAGTATGCCATATGTAACTATTGCATAGAAATAACTATAGTACACTAATTTCACAGATTCCATATCTACATTCTTACATAACAATCGTAAACAGTATACTGTTTTGTTGAGTTTGGGCATTATTTGATGAATATGTTTATTCCACTTTAAGTCTCGATCTATATGAACACCTAACATATTGATACAAGTTACACTTTTTATCTCCTTATATTGAATGTTGACAATATTAATGTCATAATTTGAAAGTTTATAGTAGATGATGTTAGTTTTAGATAAATTTAATGTTAAGCCATTGTTGTTACACCAATAATCGACTTCTTTTATTAATGATACCGTATTATTTTTTAAAGTGGAAAAATTTTCATTTGTTATTATGAAATATGTATCATCTGCGTAAATGACACATTTTGCGGAAGTAATATTCCAGCAAATATCATTTACATACAAAAGAAATAATAAGGGACCTAAGACTGAACCTTGAGGCACGGCTGTTATTACATAATTAGCACTGGAATAATAATTGTCAACAGCACCATCAGAATTTAGGTATGGTATTTTGGTTATTTGGGATCTCTTATGTAAATAGGATTGAAACCATGTTTGTACATCCCTCTAATACCGTAGTATTCTAATTTATTTAGTAGAAGATCATGTTTAACGGTATCGAACGCCTTCGATAGATCACAAGACAGACCCATTACATGTTTACCGTGATCTAAACTATTTAGAATATAATTTCTATAATCACATACAGCTGTGATGGTGGATTTGTTTTTGGTGAAGCCATGTTGACAATCGGATAGGATGTTGTTAGTTTCAATATATGATGATAGGTGTTGATGCATCAGCTTTTGTAGAACTTTTGAAAACACGGAAAGTAACGATATGGGGCGATAATTGACTGCACACTGGAAATCACCTTTTTTAAATATGGGCGACACGATACTTAATTTGAATATATCAGGAAATACACCTTCAGCTAATGATAAATTAAAAAGATAGCACAACGGTTTTATTAAATTCACTGCACACTTTTTTAATAGAACACATGATATTTCGTCATATCCTGTAGAATAAGTATTTTTGAAGGAGAATATGAGATGATATATTTCGTCTTCAGATGTTGGATAAAGATACATTGTCATCGCAGCACGCGTCATAGGCAGGCTAGTTGAAGGCGCATTATTTTGTGATGTTTGGTTGACGCCTTGATTTATAAACTGATTATTAAATAGGTCTGCTATATCAGTAGGATCAGTGATAAGTAAGCCATTATCTTTTAAAAGAATGTTTTCTCGAGTTTTAGATTTTTTCGAGACATTTACTTCGTTTGTTATTATATTCCATGCTGTTTTAATTTTATTCTCAGATCTTTGGATTTCTTTTGTATTGTGCATTTTTTTCGCCGAATGTATTACTTTCTTTAAGGTAGAGCAATATTTTTTGACATATGACTTCAGTTCAGGATTGTTATTTAATTTTAATTGATTAATCAATGACCTCTTATGTTTACATGACTTTTTAATACCCGACATGATCCAACGATTACGTTTTGTTTTATTGTAAGTAACTTTTTTTACAGGAAATGCTTTATTAAAATTCATTGATATTATATTATTAAATAAATCAAATTTATTATTTAGCGTCTTTTGTTTTGACAAAATTTCCCAATCAATACTTGTCAAAAGATTATTGAATTTGATAACATTATTATTAGAAAAGGACCTCTTCATTGCACTTTGGTTTGGAATGCGGTAGTTCTTTGTTTGATAAACAACAAAATAATCCATAATGATCTGACAATCCTGTATTTAGGATTCTTGGCTTATATATAACGTTTTTTTGTGCAAAAATATTATCAATACAAGTAGCACTAGTATTTGTAACTCGGGTTGGATTTGAGAAGTACGGTATTAAATTATACGATTCTCGTAGAGATAAAAGTCTTACATTGTTTCGACTAGTAATGAGTAAATTAATGTTAGTATCGGCTGACAATATGATATTAGTATAGTTCAATCGAAATAGTGATGATAGAAGGCTCTCCATTTTTTCAAAATATTGCTCTAGATCACTATCCGGGGTTCTGTAGACTTGCAAAAGTTAAAGATTCATTTTTATAATTTAAATTAATAACTGAAAATTCGAAGACTTTTTCCAAGTACAGATTGTTACATTTATCCAAACTATTAAAAATAACATCTTCACGAACAAAAATACATGTACCGCCATGTTCGATATTTGATCTTGCTGAAAACGTTGCTAATTTATAACCGTTAAGTTTTATTGTGCAGATTTCATGTTTATTGAGCCAGTGTTCGTTAAAAGAGAATATAACTGGTAGCGTTTTTAATTCGCTCATAAATATTTCCAGTTCATTCAACTTATTGCGAATACCCTGTATGTTTTGAAAGTAAATTGTGAATTCTTGGTTTTGTATTAATTGCTACTTCTGGTTTTCTATCTCCGCCGGTCTAATTTTTTGAACGATAGTTGGAACTCCACGAATAAATTTAATTGTTTTATTTGTGTCACCTTGTTCTAGGAGTTGCATTTTGACTTCTTTCATTTTCTGCCGTTGTATGATGGTATTGTCAGCACTAACAGATACTTTTAAGTGTTTAAATAAGTATTTATTTTTTAGAACGCATATAGCATCAGACCTATTTTGAAATGAAATTTTTAGCGGTCTAGGTTTACCATTATATTTTCCAAGCCGAGAGATACAATAATTTTTAAATTCGACAGCGGGTATGTTTTTCAAAATATTAATTACTTGGGCGAGATCCCATTTTTCACAGTCCTTGGTATGCACGTTCGGTGTATGTGCTAATGTTTGATTGCAGTCTTGAATATTGTAAATAATAATATTATTCATACGATTTATCCTATCACAAATTTCAATATGCATATCATCAATAGAAACAGTATTATCAGATGATACATTTACCGAAACATCCGTGATTTTAGTTTCAAGTTTTTCTAATCTCTGTTCTATCTTATTAATTTTTTCTTTGTAAAATTTATTTTCTTGGAATAATTTCTCAAGTTTTAAATTTATGTCATTTACACAAGCTTTTAAGTCACTTTGACTGTTTATAATTGAGTCTAATTTGCTATTCATGTCGATATTACAAATATTTTGAGGCGTTGAAAGTAGATTAACGTATTCTGGACATGTCCAATTATTAATTGTTTTATTCTGCCTCATTATATGATATTCATCTAATTTTATTTGACCGCATTGTAAATGAAATACACCTTTACAAGATCCCGCGCAAAACAGAAGATCAGTGTAGCGATCAGTTGGTTTGTTGCAAATTCGGCAGCCTGACATGTTGAAGATTTATTTGAATAGTTGTACTTACTTGGCTGAGACAAGTTACTTGCCGTTAGAAACAGAGATTTATAAAAATGACTTATTTTGCTTCTGAACTGGATTGAATATCTGCTTATCCAGTGAACCTCAAACGTTACTGCATTGAGTTTCTGATGAAAATAGGCTGAACACTTTACACTTCACTTGGTAGTATTACCGTGCTTTTAAAACTACTGTGCATTAACAAATAAAAACTTTTAACGCAGCGCAATCTAACCACATGTACTCTTCAAGATATAATTCTTCTCTTCTAATAATATTAACAGGTACGGAAGAAATCAATGTTTCTTTAGACAGTACAAAAGTTTCTCCTTCACATTATGTTAATATAAGCAACTGTAACAACGTGTTATTAATATACACAAACAATAAATATTATGTATTTCACTTACTCTTTAAATAAAACCATTATCGATATATTTTACTTTGTTCGGTTTTTTTCATTAATTATGTACAAATTAGATATACTACAATTTAAGGTTATGTTTATAAATACTACTGCATATTTACTAGCGCTGGCTCACTGCATCTTCTTCTTCCATGAGTGTCTGTGGCTAAAATATGAAATTCCGCGTTCGGCGCAAAATTTAAATCGCTCTCAATAAAACTTTCTTTTGACAGTGGCGTAAAACACGAATTACTTTCCGCACTAGTATTTCTTCGCTTACAGAAACGCACTTGGTCTGCATTTGTCTGCTTTCCACCCGTACCCAAGGCAATAATAGTTACGTAATAAAAAAGAAATCGCACAGTTGTAGGAAAAATATTTTTCTTAAATCAAAAATCAATTCTGATGCACATATTGAAGTGAATTAGAAAATTAGAGTCAGTAATTTTAGTACTAACAATTAAGTCACTAAATGAATCCAGTGAAATAAATAAGTGATCTAGTCCAGTAAATGTAAGATAGATCTGATCCAAATGGCAAATAGAATACGCCTATTATGATTAAATGAATATATTTTTCTCGGTGTTTTTTTGTTGCTCGTAGGAAAAATTGTCATAACAATAAAAGCACTCGTGAGCTCAAATAAGTTATCGATAATATTCAATATACTAGTAATATTATAAGTGTATCTATGAATCTTGCAGAAATAACATTCGTGGTTTTGGCGTTTTACTAACGATATGGAAAAGTTTTCAGAATTCATTGTTAAAATATTTTTTTTAAATGTTACCTATTTTTGTTAATGTAGAATATATCTTTATTTGTTATAAAATGTATTTATTATTAAAACAACAAACTTACCTTGAAAATGTTTCAATTCTTGCATTATTTTATTTTTGAATATAGAAATGTAGAACAGAAGTTAACATGTTAGTTTTTATTATATTTTTCATAATATTCTTGCTTTTTAATGTAGTTTGTTCTTATTCGCTGTATGAAATTAAAACATGAGTCTTCACAATGAGGTTAAGGGATAATTACTGGTATGAGATTTAAAAGTACTTCGAAATCATACTCATTTAAATTGTCTTTCAAACGTATAATTAGTTTCACTATAATTTTGAAATGGATTGCTTTTGTTTCGGAATACTGTTGGTAACCCTCGCTTATGTGAATCATTTTCAAGATTCACTGTCTGATGGTGTATCAGATATGTGCGTTACTGAAGAAATAGATGATACTAATGACATTATATCAACTTACAAATCCATCTTGCACTGTCGAGAGAAATAGGAAGTTGAAATTAGTAACCTTTATAAAGATAAAAAATGAATATAATTTAAATCTACTTATTTATTTAGAAATTATATCTAATCATTCAGCTTTATTACTTATTGTCTTTTAATATCATCCATTAAATTTGAATACCATACATTTTCGTCAGTTTACTGTCTGATTTACTCGCTCAATTAAATAAAACTTGACATCTTCAGTTAAATTAAATAGTAAGTTAATTTTAATCGTAGATTAAATAGTTTTATAAGACCCGGCAGTTGTTTTATTTGATTCGCGCATTGCATTTCATAAATTAATTAACTCGAAAATTATTATATTCAATATTTATTTGGTTTACTGTACTGAATACGTGACGCCATGCTTGACGTCACTAACAATCGTCATAGGTCTGACGTCAGTGTGACGTCGGTGTGACGTGCAGCTATGAAAAAGAGAGACAGCACTAGTTTCGGTGTTATGGACAAAGTGGAATGAGGACCTTTCGGTCTGGTAACTTTTCGGTGGCGTGAATATTAGGGCTCGCGAATTTTAGGTGGCATGGGATTCGGTGATGTGGCATTGACTCGTATTAACCTATTAAAAAATATTTTATGTATAGTAAAAATATATTTAAAATATCTTTTGCAAGTTAATCTTTACATTGGAATTATCATTTGTAGTGTATGATTAATATTGTAAAGATGTTTGGGATTTAATTACTAATATGTTTATTAGTTATAATAGTGCAAAGTGTGGAAAATGTAACTTAGTAGATCTTTTTGCGAATAAACTTAAAGGACTATAATTTTTTTTACTTATAACTGCAGCTTTTGTAATGCGTGCTCCAACATTAAAATGATCATTTAAAAAATATGAAGTGTCAAATTACTAACATCTTTAATATAGAAAAAATCTAACATAATACAACAATATTTATTACAAGCCGTACAATTAACTTTAGTCCCAAATATAACAGAACAATCAGGAATATATGTTCAAAGCTGTCAAACAGCATAACTCTAATGATACTCACGCCATTAAACAATTAATCGTATTGATTTTTATATTTATTCTACTGACCTATATCCAGAACTTAACCTATTTATTTCAGTAATAATTATGTAAAGTAAAAGTAAAATATTAATCGTTAAAAATAAGTTTTAAGTTATAATATCACTAAATAATCATGATGTTATAATATTGAATTCCTTTTTTAGTTTTTAACTGCTCAATTTGCTTTAAATAATTTAATTCTTTTTAAAATTTCCAAATATATTTAAAATATTAGCAGAATATAATTTGACCGCACATAGCGAAATACTTGATGCCCGACTAGAGACGCATCGGTGGCCGTGATGTAGGATTAGGATTAAAATTACACCGTGCTGAGAAACAGGGTCGGGCTACAACCATTATTCCACAGAAAATAAACAATTTGTATGTTGAAATCTCTTAAATTCTCATATTTACATTAATGAAATCTGTATAAATTTATATTAATGGTGTTAAATAAGTGGTGTAGTTGGATAAGAATGTTTGACGAGGACTGATTAATGGTGAATTTAATGAGTGAATGTTTTATGAATGATGAAAGACGCCGCGAACCTCGTGCTTTGGCGGTGTGTGGGATTTCTACCCACTAAAAGCACCTGCTATGACGTCCCACCACCCCGAGGAACTGCCGTTAAGTATTACTTCACGGGGGGCAAACTGACTGTTACGAGCCCTCAAGGCAGGCTACTCGCCCTCCTTCTCTAGGCCACGGGCTGTTCTCTCCTCAGTCGCTCTGCCTTCCGGAGCTTCCGGATGACCACGGCCGCGAGGTTGGACATCGCGATCTAGGTTGTCTCGTTGGCTATCATCTCGACGACAATGCTCTCCGGGGACAGCTGCTGTCGCAGATGCTGCTGTAGGGTTTCTTGATCCTTCTCGAAGCGTGGACAGTGCAAAAACACGTGCTCAACATATTCCTGGGTTGGCTGGCAGGTGAGGCACGAAGCGTCGTCGTCCAGCCTGAAATGATACTGGTAGGCTCGGAAGCAGCCATGTCCCGTCAGGAACTGGATAAGGTAGTGGTCTACCTCTCCATTTTGCCAGCGTCCCTTAGTGGAAACTTTTCAGAGCTGCTGCCACTGCGCTGTCAACTCCGTCCGGGTCTGCTTGACGATGGTGCGTCGATCGGTCGCCCGGTCTTCCACTATTTCTAGTATTTCTCACTGCTAAGAAGTTGCACACATTTCGGAGCATGTAATTTCACGTGTAACTAGTACCCAACCGCTTATGTGTAGCTCGAAATTGTTTGTAAATGGAATTGTGCGAAAATCTGCACTAAAAATGTGTCTAGTCGATCGGAATGAACCTCTTTGAATTTGCACTGTAAGTAAGAAATATATTAATAAGTAAACATAATACGAATTTTAGAAATAATAAATCTCTACAAAGACGAGTATATTATTATTAAAGATAAATGTAGCGAGTATAATAAAACAAAAACTAAACATTTATAATTTATTTGAATTTTTGAATTTACAAAAAATTTTCAACCGGCTACAGAAGTTGTTGATAGATTTAACAAATTTAAAATTTTGCCCGAAAATTTTGCTCTTCTTTTTCTTGTTAATCTTGTCGTCTTCACTTGATGATTTTGATAGACTGGTCAAAATATTATGATACTTTCTAATTTTTAATATTCCATTTACAACTTTAAAAATTTGGCTCGCGACCACAAAATCATTTGGTTCCAAAATACTTTTCGAAAATGGTAACGTTAAAATTTTTATGTATTTATCCAAATAGATTTCAGAATCCTTTTTAAATTTGTTATCCCCGATCAGAATCACATGAAATTTATATCGGTTCGGAACCCAAAATTTACTGAAAAATGCCAAAACTTCTTCATGTACCCAATTTTGATAAAATGGTTTTTCTATCCAAACTATACGATTGATGTCGAAAATATTTAGAAATTTTGTATCTTGAATATATCTAAACTGTTTCGCGGCTTCAGAAAAGGTAATACACTTGTAAATTTTTCCAAAGGACCCATCTTCCAAATAATCGAGACCTTGGTTGGTTTCTAGAAAATTAATAACAATAAATTGTACTTCTGATGTATCATTTGTAGTTATTGATATATCAGAAGTACAATTTACTTTTGCAAATAAGTGAAAAATTTTATATGACTTACCTTCGCCTGTAGCCGGTATGCCATGACTGTCCCATGTATAAAACTGTGAATTTTGTAGCATGACGACTGGTTCATTAAAATTATACTTAAATTTAGGCTTTGTTTCTTTTTTTCCGAAACAACAGCCCAAAAGTTTTATAAACTTATTCATTTTTCTTGTCAAGTGTAATATATTTTAGATAGTTTCCACGGAAACTACTACTAATATTAGTTTGTTACACAATTCAATTATAATTATGCTTTATCTATGGTTACAGAATCGTCATCAAGAAAGATACTGCTGTTCGTGTATGCCTTAGTTATCACTCACCTAAAATGATTACTTTACAAATCTTTCTCTTGGTTCAAAATTTTGTTTTAAAACTAATGATATAAAACAGTTGAAAAAGACAATATTTGATACTTTTGCTAATCTTTCTACTTCTGTATACTGAAGGAACATTGTTGATAAAGAAGATATGAAGCTTAAAATTTCTAAATTTCTTGACTCCCATGCAAGACAATGGAAGAATAATAAGTTATCTTTTGACGATCAAGAACTTCTTTAATGGATTATTAAGACAAAAAAGTTTGTTAAACAATATGAAGATCAAATTGTCAATTACAAGAGCTGACAAAGGTTCCAAAACTGTCATAATGTAGAAGACTGACTATATTTCCAAAGCTTTGAATATACTGGATGATATTTCTACCTATCACAAACTACATAATAATCCGATTAATTAGTATTGATACTAAAGGCACGAAATTTTTTTAAAATATTGACATGCAACAACTGGTTGTGTAAATTATATTTAATCAATCAATAAAAGCTTTTTTAAAAATTTATTTCAAAGTCAAAACAAGATACAACTACTCTGTTCTAGTGCTAAGTACAATCTAACTACATCTATGGTTCAAGAGAACTGATAACGTGGCTTCGCAGACATACTGCTGATACAGTGAAATACGAGTATGAGAAATGGTGTGTTACTAGAGGAACTGTTATCTAACTCCTCCATCCTTAAGAAAAACGTTATTGTAAAGATTATGTTTCAATAATGTTAGATGCTGATTCTATGTTATCAGTTTTCTTTTTACAAAATCTCTTACATATTTTATTAATACTAATAATCAATATTATAACTATTAATACAATTATAAATACACTATTAAAAATAGAGTGTGAGTTTTCGTTATTCATATTATTTAATATAACTGGTTTCAAAGTATTCTTCTCTAATTTCTCTAATTTATTTAAAGGTTCTAACGTTGGTAATAAATCGTGTTTATTAACATCCATTTTTAAGGATATCATTTTTCCAAAATTCAAGTTATACTTTTCATTTTCATCATTAATTTTACAATTATTTATTAAGAATATTCCTTTTAAATTTTTATTAATTATCTCATTCTCACATTCTATTTTATAATCACTATTATAAGGTGATATTATATATTTAATATTAGTAAAATCTATCTTAATTACATAATTATATTTTTCTAATACGACTTGCTTGCAATGACGGTTTATTTTATTAAAATAAATTTCAGATAGACAATTTTCATTAATATTATTAATTTCCTTACACATAAACAATTTTTCTCTTATATAGTTACACTGTTCTAATTTATAAATTTCTTTATTAACAATTGAGTAAAAGCCAGTAGGAATATTTAAAGTTACTAAACTTTCATTACCTATAGTAGGTATTCTTGTTACCTGGTGGATATTAAATTTTTGTTCAAACATAGGAATTTCGATCAATATTTCTAAATGTGTATTTAAATAGCAAACAGTTTTAATGATTTTATTATTCGAATAATTATCTTTAAGCAGTGATTTTATTGGTTCTTTAATATTTTCATTAATATATTGAGTCATTTCTCCTCTAGAAATCAATCCAAAGTATAAAGTATTTAAACTACAGAACGACAGAGTTTCTTCGATTTGTAATAATGATAGATAAATTTGGTTACTGAAAGCTAATAAATTTTGAAATACTTGATGTATAACAATAATATCTAAATCGTCAAATACTTTGCCAATAGCTTTTTCAAGGGTTTTTAATCCTTGTTCCAATAATTTATTATTTTTATTCATTAACTGAATTTGTGTATTAAACTGTTTGGTGAAGTTTTGATTTATTATTATCTGCTCATTTAAATTATTAGTCATAGTTTCTTGATTACTTTTTATTACTCCGAGTATTTTATCATAATTATCTTTATCTTCTTGGTCTAAATTCCCAGTAATACTTTTTATTATCGAGCCAAATCCGTTTATTAACCCACGTTTATGTCTCTTAGGTACTTGAATTATATGAATTTTCATTTCAATATTATTAAGTGCGTTTTCTAGTAAGGCTTTATCGTTTTCAAAATGGGTAGCTGTTAAAAATTTACTTATTTTATTATACAAGTCATTCTTATAATGAATTAAGTTATTATAATTATTATTAATATTATCAAAGGACGTATTAACATAAATATAGTTATAATTATTTATAATATAAGCATTGCCTAAATTAATTATATTAATTCCGGCGTTTTTGGTTACGTTTCAGAAGTTTTCTCCGCATGATCTTTCGATCTTAAGAGAATATCTGAAATAATACGAGGTCGTTTTAGTTGGTCCATTTTAGTTTTTAAATTCTTAGTAGTTATTATTTGTCCGCGTTCAGGAATTATTTCTTTTAGTGTCTGTTTTTTATATTTGGGGTTCTCTACTTTTCCACTGTGTCTTTTATGTTGTTTAATATATATAGTATCGGGGATATTTTCATCAATATTAACTTGTTCGCTATACTTCTCTTTCTTACTAATTATGTTGCTTTTTACTTGTTTAAATAACTCTTTCATTATGTTGGTATGTTTTATATTATATTCTTCAGTTACTATTTCTTCGGGTTGTATTATTTGATTATTATTTAAATGTCCTAATAAGACTTGAAATGGCGTATTCTTTATTGTAGAGTGAATACTATTATTATATGCGATTAAACTATAAATTACTTTTTCTTTTAACGGGAGAGATTTAAAGTTTTGTTCATCGTTTAGTATGCGAATAGTTTCAATTAACGAACTGTGAAATCTTTCTATATTTCCATTTGATTTGGGATTATTTGTGCTTGTGATATGCAGTTTTATATTTTTATTAAGCAGAAATTCTAGTAATAATTTATTATTAAATTCTGTTCCTTTGTCAGTAATTATTTTTTCGGGTAGCCCAAAATGAGAAAAGAATTTAATTAATTTAGATATAATAGTAATTGAATTTTGATCTTTAATTTTATAAGCTTGTGCAAATTTAGAAAAACTATCAAGTATGGTTAAATATTTTTGTTTCTCTAGAGATATAACATCTAAATGAATTATTTGTAGCGGTTTATCTGCGGTTGCTGTGAGAATATTAGGAATTTGAATCGGTCTTCTTTCATATTTATTTTTTAAGCAAATTTCACATTTGTTTATTAAATTTTGAATATCTTTAATCATGTTTGGAAAGTAATAAATTAATTTTAATTTAGAATAAGTTTCATTAATTCCTTTATGAATAGATTTACCTTCATGATAATTTCTAACTGTCATAATTTGTTCATCTCTATCTTCAATATCAATTAATAAGTTTTTACACTGTATAAATTTATAATGTCCTGCACTAAAATATGTTTGCAAAACTGCATTAAAATTTAATTTATATTCTTCAGGAATTAGACAATGATAATTTACATGAGGAACACAATAACTTTTTATAAAATCTAAGATAGTTTTATTACAATTGATTTTATTTATAAAAAAGTATATTCGCTGTTTTACGCCGAATAATTTTTCTATTTTAACAGAATTTTGATTTGATTTCTTTACGACTATTTGATTATTACCATAATTTATCGCAGATTCCAAGTAAGTGAGACCGTTGACCGGGCTTTCCTCGTCTGAGTGCATAGAAGCGGTGTCAGTTTCAGAGCATTCTACTTGCAGTGACTGGTTATCATTGCTTTTATCGTCTTCGTTGTGCATTACTTCTGACGTTTCGGGCAGTTCATGAATATTTATTTTAATATGAGAATTTTGAAATACTTCCTTTATTAAATTTTCAATTTTTAACCAATTTTTCTTATCTAGTCCCGAGCCTATTTTTGGCATTTTAATTTCGTTAATATCATTTTGTATGAGATATTGTAATAATTTATTTAAACATGATTTTATGTTTAATAATGTTGGTTCGTTAAAATAATTATTTTTCGTTAAAAGGTGAATTATAATTCTATTATCAAAATTTTGGATAGCTATTTTATCATCGATAATTTTTATTTTATCTTTTAACTGTCTAGTTTTATATAATTCGTCTACTTGAGAAGCAAATCCTAGTTTCATATGAAAATCTTTTGATATGCAATGTACTAAAGGCAATTTATTTTCAAAAATATTTTCTGTCTTATAATTAATATCAAATGTAGGTTTGATTCTCGAGAGAGCATCAGCTACGTAATTTTGTTTTCCTTTTTTATACTCTATATAAAAATCATATTCTTTTAATTTTAATTTCCAACGAATTAGCTTTTGGTTGAGTTCTTTTAGTGAATTAAGCCAAACTAGGGGTCTGTGGTCAGTTATAATTTTAAATCGTCTGCCATATAAATAAGTTCTAAAGTTTTTTACAGCCCATACAATTGCTAACAGTTCTTTCTCATTCGTAGAATAATTTTGTTCGTGGTTGTTTAGAGTTCTAGAAGCATAAGCGATTGGTAAATCGTTACCTTTTATATTCTGAGACAAAACAGCGCCGAGAGCATAGTTGCTCGCGTCAGTGGTTAAAATAAATTCATGATTAAAGTTAGGATATTGCAGTATTGGGTTATTTGTAAGTAATAATTTACATTTTTCGAAACATTGCTGATATTCTTTATTTTCATAATTAATTTGACTATTTTTTTTCAAGCAATTTGTGAAAGGTTTTGTTAATGCTGCAAAGTCCGTAATAAATCTCCTGTAATGTCCAAGAAGGCCTAAAAATGATTTAATTTCTTTAGTGGTTTTTGGTATCGGAAAATTTTGAATAGTTTTTAATTTTTCGGGGTTTGGTTTTATGCCATCAGTTGTTATGACATGACCCAGATATGCCACTTCTATTCTTAGGAACTCACATTTATCTAACTGGATTTTCAAGTTAGCCTCACGTAATTTATCTAAAACTGATTTTAAGTTTTGTGTATGCTCCTGTAACGATGAACCAAGAATAATGATATCATCTAGATAAACGAAACAAGCCGTATTAATTACATCTTTCAAAACATAGTTCATGAGTCGTTGGAACGTCGCAGGCGCGTTCTTCAGACCAAAGGGCATACGTTTATATTCAAAGTGTCCATTTTCAGTCGAAAAAGCTGTTTTATCGATATCTTTGGGATCCATTTCAATTTGATGGAAACCACTAGTGAGATCAAAAGTTGTAAAATATGTAGAAGTACCCAGTTTCTTTAAAATTTCTGTTATATCGGGTATAGGAAATCGATCATCAACAGTTTTTTCATTTAATTTTCTAAAATCATTGACTACGCGAATTTTCTTTAAACCGGAAGCATCTGGTTTCTTTTCTACTACCCAAATAGGACTATTCCAAGGAGAATAACTTGGTTGTATTATTCCGTTTTTAAGTAATTTATCAATTTCGTCATTTACTTGGTTTTTATAAATTTCGGGGAATTTGTAATTTCTTGTGTAAATGGGGATGTCATCGGTTGTTTTAATTTGATGTTTTATTTTAGAGGTAAAAGTAAGATTTTCATTTTTTGTTATAGTTAAATCTTTATATTGATTTAAAATTTTAGAAAGTTCATTTAATTCTTCCGAATTCAAATGTTCATGTCTAATATTTAATTTCTTTATTATTTTCGTGTTATATACTGGTTTAGATTTATCATTAAAATAATTATATTTATGTTTGTTATTTAATAATTTAATTTCTTCTTTATTTACGTTAATTTGAGCTTGTAATAATTTTATAGCATTAAAACCGAGTAGAATATGAAATGATTTATGAAAATTATATAAGTAGCATTTAATATTTTTACCTTTATATTTTATGAAAGTATATTCAAAACCTTCAGATTCTCCATTCATAGTCTGAATTTTAAATTGTTCTTTAAATATTTTAAATTGTTCGTTATTTTTATAGACATAATTTTTATTAATAAAATTTTGAGATGATCCCGTGTCAATTAATATAAATAAATTTCGTAATTTAATATATGGTAATTTTGATATCATATTAATAGCTAAGGATTCAAATCTAAGTGATGGCTTAAGGGAAAATTTTCGTCATGAGTTAATTCATTCGTTATAATTTTCAGCTTCGACTGTTTCTAATTGTTCTTGTAATATCGCGTCTTGATTTTCGGAATCAGTAGCGTCCTCATTATTTTCAATATTATTTAGTTCTTCAGAAATAAAATTTTGTTTACCATAAGAATTATAATTATTTGGATTTGTTTTATATGTTTTAAATGTGCGGGTGGAAATTGACATCGGTTTAGGTTGAGGTGGTGTGCGTTGTAGTCTTATCGGTTGCGACGGGAACTTGGATGATGGACCAGGCTGGTAATATTGGTACGCCACTGGTTTAGGTTGCGGGAATTTTGTCATCGGAGATGCATGTTGTCTGGTTTGAGTGTTAGTTACGTTCGTGTAAGATTGATTTGTGTTAGCGTTAATTTTATAATGTTGGAAATCGTTAGTTATCAATATATTAATTTCATCTAGAGTAGAAGGATTTCTCGCAGCTAATTGTGATTTAAACGGTTCTTTACAATTTCTAATAAAACACTGAGTAGCGAATTTATATCCAAAATTTTTAAATCTTGTACAGATTCAGCATTATACTGATTTTCGATATTATTAATATATAAAAGAAATAACTCATTATATTTCTTGAGGAAATCAAAGATTGTTTCTCTAGTTTGTTGTAACTGACATAATTCAATCATTAACGTACATTCATTTCTTTTATCTTGATATTGAGATATTAAGAATTGTTTTAAATCTTTCCACTTTTTAACATTAGGACATGTAGTTAAAAATTCACTAGCTTTACCAGTAATTTTCTTTTTTATTGTAATTAATGATAACGCTTTAGTTATTTCGGATGGATTACTCTGATTTATTATATCTGAAATTTCATCAGTAGATTTTATGAAATGAGATAATGCTTTCTTATCTCCTTTATATTCTGGAATTAAATCTACAATTTTTAGAACACTGGTGTCAAGGTTTGCTAACACACCAGATGCATTTGACTGATTGTCTGGAATATTTGACTGTTCAATATTTAAATTATTTAATAAATTAATTAGAGCGTCAATTTTGACTTCACTAATAATACACTATTTTTATAATTAAAAATTGTTCTTACTTACAATAGTAACAACAGTAAAATCTTCATTAGTAGGTTTCTTTGTCGATCTGCGCTCGACAGGTTGAGTGTGCTGATTTGCGCTCAGCGGTGATGCTGGTGGAGACGTTGGTCTGCCGGCCAGGAGACTGCAGGGTGGACAGCTGATCACCTTCAACGAGTTGTACTTCTGGAAGTTCTCGGATAATCGCCAATCTGCTTGTATCTTCTTCGATTATTGACTGATGTTCTCGTAGGTTTATTCGTCAGGATTGCGGGTGTCGCACTTGCCATCGGAACGTGTGTATTTATAATTGTTAAGTAAATGGTTAACACGAACGATTTTTACACTTTAACGAATTGATTCTTTCAGAATTTCGGTGTATCGATCTCTTAACAATCCTACCGACTGCGCCAATTATATTTAATCAATCAATAAAAGCTTTTTTTAAAATTTATTTTCAAACTCAAAACAAGATACAACTACTCTGTTCTATTGCTAAGTACAATCTAACTACATGTAAGGTTCAAGAGAACTAATAATGTGGCTTCTGAGACATAGTATGAAATATGAGTGTGAGAAATGGTGTGTTACAAGAGGATCTGTTATCTAACTTTAAGATAAAATATGTATTTGTAACATTTAATCAAATAATAAAATATGATTTCAACATAGTAAGATTATTTTTCATTAATTATATTGTATATTATTTGTATCTTTTTAACGAAACTAGGTAAATACCACTAAAATTAACTTGGGACGTCACAACCTCAATAAAAAACTTGATAAAAATCACATCTCTGATATATAAAGAATTTTCAACCGCCATTTCACTGATTTTCAAAGTTTGTCATGGAGTTTCAGTAAAAAAATTAAACAAATTTGAATTTACCACTCAACTTAAAAAAAAAGAGTGAACGAAATATGGTTTTTATTAACATTCTATAATTAATAATTTAGATTAGTTGACAATTTTATCGTGACGTTACTTTAATTTTCCATTTAATTCAAAATAAATAATGAAAAATGTAATTAATTTTCTATTTTGGATTTAATATAGTTTTGGGAATACGTTACCTTAAGTTTGGAATTATACCAAAATATTCGAGTGTGCTTAATTATTTTAGATAAACATGTATGTAGTTAGTTCGTTACCCGCAGTATGAGTGATTTGTTTTATTAATTAAAACAAATATTATTGATAAATGTATAAATTATAATAATGTATGAGTTAGGTAGGATCCATAGTAGAAATTATAGAAATAAATTGGCTTAGTGATCCTTGGAAAATATCTTTATTGTAATATTTGGACGTTTCGGGAGGTAAATACCTTCCATCTTCAACTAAATAAAAAAATAAGGTTAATATAGTATAAAATACAAAGCAACAAAAAATATATCATAAATATAAAATTTTGTAAATGTGTCAGGGACACAAATTATAAATAAAAGTACAAGAAATATATTTAAATGTCAGGAACCTTTGAAAGAAAAAACAAACATAATTTTTAAGAAATAATATTCACAGAAACACACGCATAGTAACAGCATGTGTCAAACGAACAGCATAGGCGGAAATTAATAAAAATATATCGCGTGTATTTCAAATTGTTGTTAGAAAATTAACCGAATCGTCAGACTGTAAGTTGATGTACAGAGTTTTATTTAGTAATGTCTGCTTTTTGTTAGCTACAGTGCTAATGACAGAAGTGCCTGTGAACTTAAAGATATGTCCTGTCTCTTGATGATGTTTGGTGGATGCACCAACACCAATATCACTGCAAACTACTTAACTCACGCCACAGTACATTGATAAAACATAGTATAGCTTACGAGGTAAGGCAAAAAATTGTGTTTCCTGCCTGGGTGCACGTGTCATTAGTTCTTATGACAAGTTTCAACTTGTTCTCTCAAGTAGTTTGTTTACACAAATTTTTGAAGTAGACGTCTAGCGTGTTTTTTGTTAAAATGGATAAACTTGAATATCGTGCGGTCATAAAATTTTTCGTTTTGGATGGAATAACCCCTAAGGAAATTCATCCAAAGATGACAAAAGTTTACGGGGATTTTTCTTCTTCTATGTAAATGTTAAAAAGTGGGCAGGTGAGTGAGATAGCGGAAGCTGTGGGGATATCGGGAGAAAGGGTGCGAAACATCTTGCACAAATAATTAGAGATGCGAAAGGTCTGCGAAAGATGGGTGCCGCATTTGCTGAATTCCGATCAAAAACAAATGCGCAAACGATCTTCGCTGCAATGTTTGGACCGATTCAAAATAATCTATACAAAGTGGATTGACAATACAAAGTGATTAGATTATATATATATATATATATATATATATATATATATATATATATATATATATATATATATATATATATATATATATATTAGTTGTAAAGAAAATAAAACAGCAAAGAATAAAATGGTTGGGGCACGTATGGAGAGCTAACGAACAAGACCCAATAAAAGAAATGGTACTATGGTCCCCCAGAAAAGAAGACGCGGAAGACCAAGAACAACGTAGTTACAAGAGGTGGAAGAAGATCTCAAAACAGCGGGAATTAGAAACTGGAGAGGAAAGACAGGAGATAGGAAGCAATGGAACATCATAGCCAAGCATATCTAAGTCTGTAATGGAGAATGATCCCCTCCAAAAAAAGGATCTAGAAAGCCTCGATTGAGGCGGTACAACTCCACTTGGAGTGTTAAACCATATTATTATTATATATATTATATAGTGTACATAGGGCTATTCATTTAAAATGAAAGCACGAATTTTCAAAGCTGATTTGAAATAGTTAGCTATAGCCCAGATTTTTTCTTCTGATGGTTTCGATAGTAGATTGTTGATGGGACTAGAAGCGTTATGTTTGGGGGCCGTGATTTGACGACTGGTAACCGCACTTCACGCGCAAAATATATCACTTACCGAGATCTGCTTTAGCAGAGTGCCTCACCCAGAAATGGGTAGAAGGCGTGATGATATATTTATATTTATTTATTTTAAAGGGATGTCTAAAGACAGATATAGTTGGCTAGTAGATGTGACAATAACATGTTTCTTTCAATGAGGCTGTTGATGACAGCACGTTTGTATTTTATGGGGTAATGAGAATTAAAATTAAGATATCTTCCCGACCAAGTGGGTTTCCGATACCAATTAGTTATTAATCTATTGTTACTATTAATAAAGGTAATATCTAAAAAATTTATTGATTTATTGTTTTCTAGTTCTAAAGTGAATTGAATATTAATATTAAAAGTATTAAATTTATCAAACATGAATTGTACTTGGTCTGAAGGTAGACAACAAAGAATATCGTCAACATAACGGTGGTAAAATAAAATTTTTAATTGTGGATTACTTAGTAAAATTGAAGATTCCAAGTGGAACATCACAATTTCTGCCAGTATCGGACTTAGGGAATTTCCCATGGGGCACCCTATAAGTTGTAAGGAATATTTGTTGTTAAATTGTAAAAAAGATGTCGACAAACAAAATTTAATACAGGTTAAAAATTGTTCCAGACTTAAATGAGTGTGATCTTGAATTTCTGGCCAACGTTCAGTAATGCAAGCAAAAATTAAATTATGGGGAATGACAGTAAAAAGTGATTTAACGTCTAGTGAGATTAATTTATAATTCGAAGGGATGACTAAGTTGTTGAGTTTATCTTTAAGAGAGAAGGAATTGTCTACGAAATAATCTGATTTATATTTCAATCTGGATAAGATATTGCCCAGAAATTTGGAAATATTAATTAGGGGTTTGTAAGTTTGACACAATGGGTCTAACAGGGCAATCGAGCTTATGGACTTTGGGTAAGCAATACAATTTAGGGCTTACAGAGTTATAAGTCCTTAAAGAGCAAGCCAGATTCTTTTCAAAGCCACCCTCTTTTTCTAATTTGCTTACCAATTTATTGTTTCTCAATTGAAAGACATTTGTAGGATCTTTGTCAAGTAATTTATAAGTTTTAGAATCATTGAGTAACATTTCACACTTATCAAGGTAATCTAATTTATCTAAAATTACAGTTAAGTTACCTTTGTCAGCTCTAGTGACAATTAGGTTAGAATTAACTTTTAAAAATCTTTCTGTTTGTTTAATGAGGTCTATCAAGATAATATCAGAGCAATGAAAATTGTTTAACCTACATTTGGATTTATGAATTTTAATTAAATTGTTAATTTTATGTCGTAAATAAGTCATAGATTTAAGATCAATACTATTAGGATTGAAATTAGTTTCAAACGTAGCCAAAATATTAAGCAAGTTTGAGTTGTTTACAGTGGTGTTATTTATATTTAAAAAGTGAAATTTGGGCCCAAGGGCTAAAATACAACTAATGTCCTTAGGGATAATGGTTTTGGATTTATTTATCAACCATTTATTTAAATGAGGTTCAATTGAATTTAAAAATTTAAAGGCATTATTGTAATGCAGTAAATTATTGAATTTATTTATAAGTATAAATAAAATAAGGCTCCAGAGATCCAAATTATCTATATATTTTTTAAAAATTGGACGTTTCGAGTTTCAAGCGAAACTCATCATCAGCTACAAAATATAAAATATAAGTAAACATAATAATATACAAATAAGTAATATAAATCATTAACAATATAAAATAACCGAAATTAAAATAAAATGTTGCAATATGTCAAATAATAAATAGATAAATCTAAATTAAAACAAAATGGCGTCAAAAGTAAAAACAACTAGATATTTTTGAAATTATATAAAAAATTTAAAGCATATTTTAAATTGCCAAAAGCATCAGTTTGATAATTTAAACAAGAATTTCGATATAAATTTATGTACAAAGTTTCATGAATGAGACGATGATGTAAAAGATTGACCGTACTTATTACTTCAGTTTCTGAAAATTTAAAACTCCAATCATATGAACCAGAAACTGAAGAACATTAAGTTTAATTTTTTATATAAAATATGAAATCTTGAGCTTATGTGTGCGCACAACCATCTACGTACTTTAAGATCATCTAAAGATATCCTGGTATTATTCCTGATGAACAACCTACCAATTGAAGTTTATTTTTATATTGTTTTTAATGCAAATAGAACATATCATAGCTATAAAAATCTTCATAAACGGACTATCATTAAAAAACTTGATATTTTAAAGAAGAATATTCTTAGAAATAGCACTTGTTCATTTCATCGAACTATCATGACTGGATATCCAATTTAAGTGACTTCCGTATTGATGAAGACATCCTTACAATTCTTTCTCTTGGTTCAAAATTTTGTTTTAAAACTAATGATATAAAACAGTTGAAAAAGACAATATTTGATACTTTTGCTAATCTTTCTACTTCTATATACCGAAGTAATATTGTTGATAAAGAAGATATGAGGCTTAAAATTTCTAAATTTCTTGACTCCCATGCAAGACAATGGAAGAAAAATAAGTTATCTTTTGACGTTCAAGAACTTCTGTCATGGATCATTAAGACAAAAAAGTTTGTTAAACAATATGAAGATTATATTGTCATTACAAGAGCTGACAAAGGTTCCAAAACTGTCATAATGAACAAGACTGACTATATTTCTAAGGCTATGAATATACTTAATGATATTTCCACCTATCGCAAACTACATAATAATCCTATTAATAGTATTGATACTAAATGCAGGAATTTTTTTAAAAAAATTGACATGCAGCAACTGGTTGTACAAAATCCTATTGTTGGTAAAATGTATATGCTACCCAAGATTCATAAAGCAGACATTCCATTCAGCACTGTAACTTAGATTCTTGTTTTTGCTTCGTTTAACTTCATATAAAATTTTTTTTTTTATTGCACTTTGCTGACTCCGAACTTCGACTTAAAATTTTTATAAAAGAAATTATTTCTTTGTGTTGTTATTTTTACCAACTGCTTTTTGACCTGAAGATGGTTACATCCGTAACCGAAACGTTGTCAACTACACTTCAATAAAATTGACTACAACTTAAGCCTAAGTCCTTTAATTTCAATCCTACATTACCTTGGCTTATTAAAACACGCTATCACAAATACTTATAAGTAAAGAATATTATAGCACTAAACAATATTTTGAAGACTGTAAAAATAATTTATTTCATGTCTTATAATATAATGCGTTACTATATAATGTAAGAATATCTTATGTACGTACGTAAATAGTTCTGCTTGGAATAATTTAGCTTGTAATTGTATAATTAATAATTACTGTAATGTCGAAATAATTAATGTAACACAATCTACTTAATCTATGTAATTTGCATTTATTGAATTAATTATGTATTCCCTACGTTGTACTGGTACAACTTTATTAGAAATAAAATTATTATTATTATTATTATTAACAGTAATATTATTGACAATAGAATTTTGTACACAACCAGTTGTTGCATGTCAATATTTTTAAAAAATTTCGTGCATTTAGTATCAATACTAATTAATCGGATTATTATGTAGTTTGTGATAGGTAGAAATATCATCTAGTATATTCAAAGCTTTGGAAATATAGTCAGTCTTCTGCATTATGACAGTTTTGGAACCTTTGTCAGCTCTTGTAATTGACAATTTGATCTTCATATTGTTTAACAAACTTTTTTGTCTTAATAATCCATGAAAGAAGTTCTTGATCGTCAAAAGATAACTTATCATTCTTCCATTGTCTTGCATGGGAGTCAAGAAATTTAGAAATTTTAAGCTTCATATCTTCTTTATCAACAATGTTCCTTCAGTATACAGAAGTAGAAAGATTAGCAAAGTATCAAATATTGTCTTTTTCAACTGTTTTATATCATTAGTTTTAAAACAAAATTTTGAACCAAGAGAAAGAATTGTAAAGTAATCATTTTAGGTGAGTGATAACTAAGGCATACACGAACAGCAGTATCTTTCTTGATGACGATTCTGTAACCATAGATAAAGCATAATTACAATTGAATTGTGTAACAAACTAATATTAGTAGTAGTTTCCGTGGAAACTATTTAAAATATATTACACTTGACAAGAAAAATGAATAAGTTTATAAAACTTTTGGGCTGTTGTTTCGGAAAAAAAGAAACAAAGCCTAAATTTAAGTATAATTTTAATGAACCAGTCGTCATGCTACAAAATTCACAGTTTTATACATGGGACAGTCATGGCATACCGGCTACAGGCGAAGGTAAGTCATATAAAATTTTTCACTTATTTGCAAAAGTAAATTGTACTTCTGATATATCAATAACTACAAAAGATACATCAGAAGTACAATTTATTGTTATTAATTTTCTAGAAACCAACCAAGGTCTCGAATATTTGGAAGATGGGTCCTTCGGAAAAAATTTTAAGTGTATTTCCTTTTCTGAAGCCGCGAATCAGCTAAGATTTATTCAAGATACAAAATTTCTAAATATTTTCGACATCAATCGTGTATTTTGGATAGAAAAACCATTTTATCAAAATTGGGTACATGAAGAAGTTTTGGCATTTTTCAGTAGATTTTGGGTTCCGAACCGATATAAATTTCATGTGATACTGATCGGGGATAATACATTTAAAAAGGATTCTGGAATCTATTTGGATAAATACATAAAAATTTTAACGTTACCATTTTCGAAAAGTATTTTGGAACCAAATGATTTTGTGGTCGCGAGCCAAATTTTTAAAGTTGTAAATGGAATATTAAAAATTAGAAAGTATCATAATATTTTGACCAGTCTATCAAAATCATCAAGTGAAGACAAGATTAACAAGAAAAAGAAGAGCAAAATTTTCGGGCAAAATTTTAAATTTGTTAAATCTATCAACAACTTCTGTAGCCGGTTGAAAATTTTTTGTAAATTCAAAAATTCAAATAAATTATAAATGTTTAGTTTTTGTTTTATTATACTCGCTACATTTATCTTTAATAATAATATACTCGTCTTTGTAGAGATTTATTATTTCTAAAATTCGTATTATGTTTACTTATTAATATATTTCTTACTTACAGTGCAAGTTCAAAGAGGTCCATTCCGATCGACTAGACACATTTTTAGTGCAGATTTTCGCACAATTCCATTTACAAACAATTTCGAGCTACACATAAGCGGTTGGGTACTAGTTACACGTGAAATTACATGCTCCGAAATGTGTGCAACTTTTTAGCAGTGAGAAATACTAGAAATAGTGGAAGACCGGGCGACCGATCGACGCACCATTGCCAAGCAGACCCGGACGGAGTTGACAGCGCAGTGGCAGCAGCTCTGAAATGTTTCCACTAAGGGACGCTGGCAAAATGGAGATGTAGACCACTACCTTATCCAGTTCCTGACGGGACATGGCTGCTTCCGAGCCTACCAGTATCATTTCAGGCTGGACGACGACGCTTCGTGCCTCACCTGCCAGCCAACCCAGGAATATGTTGAGCACGTGTTTTTGCACTGTCCACGCTTCGAGAAGGATCAAGAAACCCTACAGCAGCATCTGCGACAGCAGCTGTCCCCGGAGAGCATTGTCGTCGAGATGATAGCCAACGAGACAACCTAGATCGCGATGTCCAACCTCGCGGCCGTGGTCATCCGGAAGCTCCGGAAGGCAGAGCGACTGAGGAGAGAACAGCCCGTGGCCTAGAGAAGGAGGGCGAGTAGCCTGCCTTGAGGGCTCGTAACAGTCAGTTTGCCCCCCGTGAAGTAATACTTAACGGCAGTTCCTCGGGGTGGTGGGACGTCATAGCAGGTGCTTTTAGTGGGTAGAAATCCCACACACCGCCAAAGCACGGGCTTCGCGGCGTCTTTTAAAGATTTTCACCTGCCCACGCAAAAAAAACATACATGCATACATACATATTATCACGCTGTATTCCATTAAATGGGGTAGCACGTACCCTAAAATCATTCATAAAACATTAACTCATTAAATTCACCATTAATCAGTCCTCGCCAAACATTCTCATCCAACCACACCACATATTTAACACCATTAATATCAATTTATACAGATTTCAGGGAATGTAAATACGAGAATTTAAGAGATTTTAACATACATATATATTGTTTATTTTCTGTGGAATAATGGTTGTAGCCCGGCCCTGTTTCTGAGCACGGTGTAATTTTAATCCTAATCCTACATCACGGCCACCGATGCGTCTATAGTCGGGCATCAAGTATTTCGCTATGTGCGGTCAAATTATATTCTGCTAATATTTTAAATATATTTGGAAATTTTAAAAAGAATTAAATTATTTAAAGCAAATTGAGCAGTTAAAAACTAAAAAAGGAATTCAATATTATAACATCATGATTATTTAGTGATATTATAACTTAAAACTTATTTTTAACGATTAATATTTTACTTTTACTTTACATAATTATTACTGAAATAAATAGGTTAAGTTCTGGATATAGGTCAGTAGAATAAATATAAAAATCAATACGATTAATTGTTTAATGGCGTGAGTATCATTAGAGTTATGCTGTTTGACAGCTTTGAACATATATTCCTGATTGTTCTGTTATATTTGGGACTAAAGTTAATTGTACGGCTTGTAATAAATATTGTTGTATTATGTTAGATTTTTTCTATATTAAAGATGTTAGTAATTTGACACTTCATATTTTTTAAATGATCATTTTAATGTTGGAGCACGCATTACAAAAGCTGCAGTTATAAGTAAAAAAAATTATAGTCCTTTAAGTTTATTCGCAAAAAGATCTACTAAGTTACATTTTCCACACTTTGCACTATTATAACTAATAAACATATTAGTAATTAAATCCCAAACATCTTTACAATATTAATCATACACTACAAATGATAATTCCAATGTAAAGATTAACTTGCAAAAGATATTTTAAATATATTTTTACTATACATAAAATATTTTTTAATAGGTTAATACGAGTCAATGCCACATCACCGAATCCCATGCCACCTAAAATTCGCGAGCCCTAATATTCACGCCACCGAAAAGTTACCAGACCGAAAGGTCCTCATTCCACTTTGTCCATAACACCGAAACTAGTGCTGTCTCTCTTTTTCATAGCTGCACGTCACACCGACGTCACACTGACGTCAGACCTATGACGATTGTTAGTGACGTCAAGCATGGCGTCACGTATTCAGTACAGTAAACCAAATAAATATTGAATATAATAATTTTCGAGTTAATTAATTTATGAAATGCAATGCGCGAATCAAATAAAACAACTGCCGGGTCTTATAAAACTATTTAATCTACGATTAAAATTAACTTACTATTTAATTTAACTGAAGATGTCAAGTTTTATTTAATTGAGCGAGTAAATCAGACAGTAAACTGACGAAAATGTATGGTATTCAAATTTAATGGATGATATTAAAAGACAATAAGTAATAAAGCTGAATGATTAGATATAATTTCTAAATAAATAAGTAGATTTAAATTATATTCATTTTTTATCTTTATAAAGGTTACTAATTTCAACTTCCTATTTCTCTCGACAGTGCAAGATGGATTTGTAAGTTGATATAATGTCATTAGTATCATCTATTTCTTCAGTAACGCACATATCTGATACACCATCAGACAGTGAATCTTGAAAATGATTCACATAAGCGAGGGTTACCAACAGTATTCCGAAACAAAAGCAATCCATTTCAAAATTATAGTGAAACTAATTATACGTTTGAAAGACAATTTAAATAAGTATGATTTCGAAGTACTTTTAAATCTCATACCAGTAATTATCCCTTAACCTCATTGTGAAGACTCATGTTTTAATTTCATACAGCGAATAATAACAAACTACATTAAAAAGCAAGAATATTATGAAAAATATAATAAAAACTAATATGTTAACTTCTGTTCTACATTTCTATATTCAAAAATAAAATAATGCAAGAATTGAAATATTTTCAAGGTAAGTTTGTTGTTTTAATAATAAATACATTTTATAACAAATAAAGATATATTCTACATTAACAAAAATAGGTAACATTTAAAAAATTCTTTTAACAATGAATTCTGAAAACTTTTTCCATATCGTTAGTAAAACGCCAAAACCACGAATGTTATTTCTGCAAGATTCATAGATACACTTATAATATTACTAGTATATTGAATATTATCGATAACTTATTTGAGCTCACGAGTGCTTTTATTGTTATGACAATTTTGCCTACGAGCAACAAAAAAACACCGAGAAAAATATATTCATTTAATCATAATAGGCGTATTCTATTTGCCATTTGGATCAGATCTATCTTACATTTACTGGACTAGATCACTTATTTATTTCACTGGATTCATTTAGTGACTTAATTGTTAGTACTAAAATTACTGACTCTAATTTTCTAATTCACTTCAATATGTGCATCAGTTTGCTTAATTTAGTTCATTTATTCATGTTGTCTAATTTATCTGAACTGATTTAAGTGAACCAAGTGGCAAATGGAATACAGTTTATATGTCAGAGAACCTTATTGCTAGGTAACAAAAAAAAATAGAGTAAAACTGTCATTTTTTATACAGAAAATTATCGCGATTATTGCACCAGTGCAAATTATCACTTATTAATTCACTCATTCCCATGACAACATGGTCAAATAACGAAACGCTATTAGTTGTTTGAAGCTGATGGGCAATATTTGAGAAAATTAGCTTTTACTCTTTAATTAAACATTTAAAATTGATTTATTTGTTCTAAAAACTTCTTTTAATTTATTTGTAAACATTTGTGCCTTCGGTAAATAATAATAAATATTTTGAAACATACGTCAGTGTGAAATATTTTTTATTTTAAAATATAATTTCCTATTATAGTAGCACGAAAATCTATCACTATCACACATGAAGCCTTCATTTCTTGCTAGTACCTTAAAATTATTCTTCTTCTCTAGATATGTTTCTACTACCGTTTTAAAAAGACTTTAATTTCTGTATTAATGAGGTAGGAAAAATAAAATATCAAGAAAATCAAACACACACTTGGTTTGTCCACGAAAATATTTATTTATCAGACAAAAAGTGTCTGATGATGTCCGAAAGGATGAAACGTACGTAATAAGTTATAAAGAAATATTTTATTGGACAAACCAAGTGTGTGTTTGATTTTCTCATATTCATTATATTCCACCAAGTACCGACTAGAAATTCTCTTTCAATTAATAAAATAATAAATTCAAAATTTAAAAAATATCTTTTTCAAATAGTAGTCTAGCCAATGACATTTATAAAATTATTCAACTAGAGTCTCAAATAAGTTTTAGATAATCCTGAAGTTTGGATTAGCAAATTTTATATCTAGACCGATTTTAAAAAGTTAATCCAAATCACTTTTCAAAAACCAAATGGTAACGAGATTATATTAGAGTTTGTTTAAACTTTTTTGAGAATGTGATTTAGCTGAATTCGGCTAATCCAAAATTCAGGATTAGGTAAAACTATTTTGAGAATTTGACTAATACAGATTACATTTATTTTTACATAGCAACCGTTTACCAAATGCATAAGAATATATGTATAGGCAGATTTATAAAGCGGATGAGTACTAGTACCATTTTTAATATTATCTATAACTCTGTTTCAATTTAAAGCAAATTCATGAAATGAATAAAATTTGATGCTAATTCGCCATCTTTTTATACCATGTTTAAAATAAACATGTTTTGTGAAATAGAAAGAGTGTTAAAAACGAAATAAAAAATAGTATTAGTACTAATCTACTTTATGAATCTGCCTAATAATGACTACGATGATGTCGATAACATTAAGAATATTGAAAATAATATTAATTTTAAACAATACAAAAATTATTTGCCTTAGCTAGAATCATAGCCTCGGCTATGAAACTAGCCGCAGCAGTAAATCTGCTACTTTTTTAAACAAATGAACTATTATGCAACATGTAGGACAAGTATCTTTTTCCGTTCGCGACGAGTTTTAAATTTCGTTATTTCTCGATTCAAAATATTATGCCTAACATGTAGCTTTTCTTTACTTATTACACAAATAACTGTTATCTTCAACATATATTTAGAATTTTTAATTTATATCTTCTTTTTCAACTGTTCTTCTTTTCTTATAAAATGTTGACTTTTTACTTTCAGATGAAGATGTATTGATTTTGCAGATGTAAGCAGAATGTACCAGCTAAACAAGTCAGAGCCATTATATTCGTTATTTTTAAAAATACAAAAAAAATAATAAATATAACAAAGTTATAGAAGACCAAGGAAGATATCTGATTATAGTATATTGTGTAACTAATAGCAAAAGTAAGATATTCCCGGACTATGATGGGAAATTGTGGGACGAGCCGTTGGAGGATCCAGCAACCACCAGCAACCACCAACCCAACGCACCGGCGCGGCGCACAGGTCCGCAGTAGCAATGGCAAGATTGCATGAATTGCGCTACGAATATATATATATATATATATATATATATAAATAAAATAAATAAATAAATATATCATCACGCCTTCTACCCATTGCTGGGTGTGGCACTCTGCTAAAGCAGATCTCGGTAAGTGATATATTTTTGCGCGTGAAGTGCGGTTACCAGTCGTCAAATCACGGCCCCCAAACATGTTAGTGGTGGAGGAGCCACAGGGATAGCTTTTTCAAATTATGAAAATTTGTCGCCTGTGGGAATCGAACCAGGGACCTCAGGATCCACAGGCCGACTTCATACCACTGTGCTAGCCATCCCATTATATATATATATATATATATATATATATATATATATATATATATATATATATATATATATATATATATATATATATATATAATATAATACATTTGGTTTGTTATAATATCGAGTAACAACTAAAATACGTCTTATCGAAATGAATGTGTTATAATTTGTTAAAAGTGAATAATAAATAAAGCACAATTATATAATTTTTAATGTAAGATATTTTATTTATCAGAACTGTCAGAAGAATATAAAACAAAACAAAAGTTTTATTTTTTTAATTACAAATACAATTAATCACCATGGGACGATGGAAAATGTAGCATACTTGATTGGATGTAGTGAATAATCACTACATTATTCCTCCCAAAGGTACTTTAGTATAATGTGTATTCCGCACAATACAATGGTAATTCAGGTAAGTCGAGAAGTAATTTAAGAAATGTATGTATAATTCATTGTATAATTCAAGTAATGCAAGAATAGGTGTCCACCACAATTCATAAGTGGCTAACCCCTTTCTTAGACCAACGAACCGATGTGTAAGCATACTTAAAGTACTATTACTTAATTTAATTAAATTTTACTTACCAAAATATTATTTTGGGCTCGTTCGGGATTTGAACCTGAGACCTCTCGCACCCTAAGCGAGAATTAGAATTGTGTTTTATTTGTTTCCTTGGTTACAGTTGCAAGAAGACTTGGCTCATTTCTGGCAGTGTCCAGGCGGGCGTCAACTGCACAATACGGGGACAGAATCTCAATCATACGGTGATTACCGGATCTGCCCGCGTAGTTGCGCTGCGCACCGCCGCCAGGCGCCGTGAATGGCTCGGTCTTTTATTGTCTACATTTTTAGTTAAATATTATGTTCCTGGCCTCGGGCCTTACCGCTAACTTAAAATTATATTTCACTTAGAATTAAAACAATTGATGATCGTGTGCGTGTGATGTAGTGTGCGTGTTTTATGAATGATCGTGTTGTGCATTGTAGGAAAAATAAATAAAAATCCTACTCTAAATAATTGTACTTATAGATAATTTAAAGTCTAAATGAGCGACAGTAATGTTTTGTACAATGCGGTTATGACTCGTAATAATAATTTTTGATAATTTGAAAATAATGAGATGCATATGATCTTATTTCTAATGAATGACTGTTAATGGTATTTACAATGCGGCTATGTTTTTACAATATTAGGTTTGATTTTATGTGATGAAAATTATGTATTATGCGTGTGACTTATATTTAGTGAATGATTGCGAATGATATATACAATGCGGCTATGACACTTTCTTACATTCATGTTTTGTGATTATGAGGTGTTAGTAATGAATGTTAGTATGAGATGTTATGGTTCAGGTTCGCGTTGGCGGAACACAGGAAGTGTTTGATAAGGTAACTTGTGAATTAGAGGACACTTGAGATTGTGCTCTCTGATTTGAGTTATTGTGCGTGTGAGTGGATTATTGTGTAGTTGTGTGGTGTAAAATTTTTGTGACAGTTTTGTGATGTATTCATATATGTATGGAATGTTTGTTATGTTGTGTAAATCTTCGATTCTAGTGTATCTGCCGCAGCGCTATTTTCGTCGCACAATAATAAACCGGAGCTGCGTATGTGATTATGGGGCGAATGATAGTAGTGTATAGGAGTTTTTTATTTTCAGGAGACATTTTACTATTATTATTTAGGAGGGAGTACAAGGATCTGACTACGAGGGATGCTTTGCGGATTGTGTCTTTAATATGGGTGTTATAGTGCAGGCGGGTCTCAAGCGTCTTACCGAGGTATTTGATGTTGGGTTTGGGGAATGCACGGTGTTGGTTTAGTTTTAGTGGTGTGTATATTTTGTTATTTGTGTGTTTGCGCATGAAAACTATGGTTTCGGTTTTATCGTTGTTGATGGATATTTTCCATAGGCGCCAGTATGGTTGGAAGATGTCAGTATGAAGTTGGAGTTGTTTGTTTGCGACTTCTGCGCTGAACGAGTGAACATAGAGGGCCGTATCGTCTGCGTAGAGTGCAATTTTGGTTTAGGAAAGGTGGGGATGTCATAAAGGTATAAGGTGAATAGCTGCAGGCCTAGACAACTGCAATGGGGTGGCAAGAAGAAAGAGTATTATTTATTTTGACTTTAAAGGATCGGTTAATCAGGTAGGAATTTATTAATATGTCGGGAATTTCGCTCGAATCATTTTGTAAATTAGTCCTTCCAGCCATACTTTGTCGAAAGCCTTTTCGACGTCTAGAAGTGCCATTACTGTTACATTTTTATAAGGGTGTGTTTTGAAACTTATACTTACATAAAATTTAAACCGAAAATATTTTTTCACGACATGCAGAAAATTTAAATTTCTTCTCGCGAAATACTGAGGAGAATTGCAGTGTTATATGAGTGTAATTGTACTATAAAAATTACTTATAATTTTTTATTTTTTTATTGTAAATTCTGATTAATTAGTAATATACTTTAAATCTTAAATTATTTTACAATTTTGATTGAAGTAAATAAAATGTTACCTTTATTAAATTATTAGATTTATCGTCGAGTGTATTTAAAGTCCGAACTTTAATCTGCGCGAATGGAGCAGATGACGTCTTCGTGCACGAGGTTTGTACACACTTTGGCCTAGGCTAAAGAGGAAATAGCCTGGGGCCCGGATTCAAACTTTTAGTTTATGCTTGTTCTGACTACTTATTTTTATGTTATATTTTATATTAGTTGTGGTGAATTTTATTTCATTTATATGGGCAGCACAGCAATCTTTCAAGTAATTATATTACATATAAATAATAAAAATATATAATTTTATTCCCTTATGTTACGTTATGTCAGTAGATATATATATATATATATATATATATATATATATATATATATATATATATATATATATATTTAAAGGGCTCGAAATAAATATTTTGCCTAGGGCCCGAAATATTTTAAATCCGCTTCTGTTTGTACAAAGCTTTTTGTAACGAGCAAAATTTATATAACCAACAATGAGAAAATGCATTAAATTTGAAACGTGAATTTATATCAATGACAGTTTAGTATGCCGTATATTGACTGTCGTTATTTGAAAATGAATTGTTTATTTTTTCTCGTAAAGTTTGTACAAATATGTCTGATTCATCTGAATATTTATTTTCATACGCCTCTCGAACTACGAAAAGCCGCAATTAAAGCAGTAAATAATTTTAGCGTTTTATTAGTAAAAATTTAAAACTATAAAAATGAGTGTTTTCTTCAGTTACTAGTAAGTACGAATGCGCAAAATCAAACTTTACATCAGATTCCTGGGTAACATTATTTTGAAAGATGCAAGTAAAACAATATTATTTCTACTATTGATTGAAAAAGTCTTTGATTCCAATATTTAAAAGAGTTAGAAAAAGTTATATTTTGCACTAGTACGTAAATGTAAATCAATTACATTTCTAATGGGGTATGTTCATGATTACACGAAAGCTTTTAACAGTCTTGAACATAAATTTCAAAACAAATAAATTATCAAATATTTATTTAAAATTATTTTTCAAGAGTTTCTTTTTCCGTACACGGCGTATATTTAATTTTTGCTACCCCTTGATTAACAATTTCACACCCAATACGGAAAAATATTACTTTTCGTTACCTATTGCACAAATAGTTATATTACAGTCAGGGAAAAATCTAGTAGATACGAGTACAATAAAGGTAATATTTTACTTAGTTAAATTAAGATTCTAAAATAATTTAATCATTTACAGCCCAATTCTCGTAAGAGTTTTAGATAGAATTCAGCTAATCCTGAATTTTGGATTTGTCAAATAAGGTAAACCATATTCCCAAGAGGGTTTAATTGAACTTTAATGAATTCTTCTTACCATTCAGTTTTCGGAGAGCGAATTGATATTAACTTTTTAAAATCAGACTAGCATAAGAATAGCTAATTCAAAATTCAGGATTAGCTAAAACTTTTTTGTGAATCTGGCTGTTAAAGATTCCAAGTATATTACTATTAAATACAAATTTCCAGTAAAATTAATTCTTAAAGGTATTTTCTTTTTATAAAATCGCATCCATGTAACACTGCTATTTTCTACATTTAAGTTTCCTCACTATTCCGAGAGAAGTTGTTTCGGTTTTCTACAATTGTCCTGAAAAAATTAACTTTCCTACATAATTAAATAATGCTATAAATATATTTGGATGTCAGTATTATTTGGGTGTGCACTCTGGTATGCAGCACTAGTTCACTTTTCTGTCGCAGATGCAATCCCCTTGTCGAGGTGTACGTGGAAAATTACCTTTTTGCTAGATACCACTATATTCGTAGTAGTATTCTGTTTCATTACATTGTAGATGTCGGGTGTATCACTTCAAGAGATGGTGCCACTAGTTCTTCTAAATAAAAATAAGTATATAATGTATTAAAATGAGTATTCATTACCACAAACAATAAAAAATATGAAATAAGTTTTTTACAAGTATTTGTAGAAATTAAAATTACTTAATATTCTTTAAGAGTTTGTTAAATAAAGATAACAATATTTAATTAATAATATTTACAATTGTCATAGTTCTCCCGAAGTAATACAAGTTTGCTTTTCTATAAATGCCGTTATCAGAGAAATATATAATATATATCATGGTTTACCCGAACAATTTTTGGAAAGGGACAATTTAAGTGTAGAAGACTTGTCTGCCACTAGTCCCGTTTATTAAATTCGAAACATAGTTATTTTTATATTTACAAAGATTTAAGATGGATGTTGGAATACTGTTCCCCTGATTTTTACTTTCTTACACGCAGTATAAGGAAGTATTGGTATCGTGAAAAAAATCGTTGACGAGATTTTCGCGGAAATACGTGTTTTGAGGTCCACTGAATCCGTTTTGATCATTTTCTCAATGATGTCTGTGTGTGTGGATGGATGGATGGATGTGTGTCCGGTCGTGCAATATCTCATGAACGAGATAAGATTTGTTAACGAAACTTGGTAATTATAAGTTTCATGAAAATACGAAGAGCTGAGTTGATTTTGAATTAAATTGAAAAACCGGAAGAGGAAGTTTACTGGACACACAAAACAATAAATTCCATTTATTTCAAAAATGGAATCAGTTACGAAAAAAAGTTTCAAATAAAAGATGTTAGCAAAAACATTTGGAACATAAAATGTTATTTTCAATTTTCCTGTATATGCGTCTAATTTTGAGAAAAACTAATTTTTATATTTAATAATATATTTCAATAATCATAGTAGCAATAGAAACAAAAAACATAAATTTTAATTTTTGCTTTATCTAGTTATCTATGTCTTCTTTCGGAAAGAAACTAAATTACATGTTTAATAACATATATTCTAAATATTATATATGTTGTGTATAAGAAAGTCGTGTGGTGCCCACACCAGATTTTTAATTATTAGTACAGGGATCGAACTTCGGGTACTTCAATTTAAAGCCAGACGCGTTCTTATTGCTATCTATCCCACGCCATAATGAAACATTTTTAATATCCTAAGATTTTAGTTGTATTTTTTAACATCAACAAAATGAAACTTTTAAGTAAATATTCATATATATTAATTGAAATTTTATTTGAATCTTTTTATCGCCCACTATAGGGAGCGTGCGCGAAATGAGCGCCAGCGCCAAATTCGGCTCTAGCGGCAAAAACACGACTAAGCGACGGTAGAACTGCCCTGCGAATAGCATTACAACTGTATTGAAAGAGAGTTTTCGAGAAGTGATTTCTAATTATTCTATGTGAACGAGGAGAGAATGGACTACAAAATAATTATATGTTGATTTGGGAATATTTTTGTATGATAAATTACCGCAATCAAGTTTAAAACAGGCAAAAACCCTTTTGAAAGCGGTCATGTTCTGACTGTAATTGAAAATCTTAATGCGTATGAAACATTTATTACATCAAATGTAATCAGACAAAGCACCGTATAATGTAAATTTGTATGAATGTAAATTATTTTCTCGCCCCAAATATTAACGAATAATTATAAAATAATTTTGATTTAAAAAAATATTATTCTAATGCTTTTTTTAGTTGATTTAAGGAAAGAGTAGTAAATAATGTCACGTGTAATTGCCCGGCAGGTGCTGAAGCAGTATGCAAACATATCGCAGCTTTGTTTATGTATATAAATAATGATTACTAAATTATGTCCAATTTTTTTAATCATTTATTATTGGTGTATGCTCTTTTCGTTTAACTCAGTGTAACAGATAAAAGTTTTTTCAATAATATCATTTGAAAATATTTGATCATTTGTCATCGGTTTGACAAACAATTTCTTTTTTATTGCACACATCATCATTGTACAGATTCATATTTACACTGACAAATTATTTGCACTTATTTGCCTTTGAATATTTTGTACCTCGTTACTTTTCTTATTTCTTTGAAATCGTGAATCACTTGCTGTATTTTCTTCATATTGTTGGATTGTAATTTATTCCAGAAACAAATATCAAATTCATCATGTACTAAAAAATAAATAGAAGTATTTCGTCGAAATAAGCACATTAATGTTATTTATAATATATTCATTTTAGATGATTAATTTCTAATTGTGAATAAAATAGAATACAAACCTCAGTGGAAAGTTTCATTACGCCTCGGATTATAATAGCTGAATCTTGGGGCTTCGTTTCTTGGTTTAGCTATGTTAACCCTCGACTGCAATGAAACTCTTTCCACATCGGTATGTAATATAATAATTATTAACATACCTACGACTATTTATTTTATTAAATTTTGTAACAAAATTGAAAACAGTTACTTACTTTTGGCGTTTTTCACCAGCAATCCATTGTTGACGTCGAATGTTTCCTACATTATTATTTGGTGGAAATTTATAAAAACTAATACTGCTTGCTGAATTACCATAGGTAACAACACAATAATTGCTATTTTCTTTTCTATCAACTTGGGTTGCCAAAATGAATACGTTTACTTTCGCGAACACATCACACAGTAGATTCGCGGTCTCTCGTCGTTACTTACAAAATTGTCGTTGCGCTGCGCCAGTTGTACTCGCGCACGGTTCCTATACATGTCCCAAAATCATAGGAACCTACCGAGTTGCTAAACAAGAAAATTATTTTAAACAACTAAAACCCATAAATCAAATAAAATGGTCTATTTATGACTACTATAAACATGAAAGTCCTATTGAAATAGCAAATCTTTGTTCGTTTGAGATACACGGTCTTACTGTGAAATCTTTTCTAAAAAATAATTTCGGCTGTTGAAGAGCAGTTTAGATTTTTATGTATAATAAGTGGTACTATTACTAACAATATACCGTTAAACCGTATGTCCGCTTTCGGTTCGCAACAGCGATTTCCCATCTTAAATTTTCAATTATATTTTCTATCTCTACTCTGCGTTTTAAACAAAAACTATGTTCATAAAAATTGTTCAGTATTTTATTCTCAACAAATTAAACATAATTTTGAAAAAAAATAAAATAAATATATCACGCCTTTTCCCCTTACTGGGTATGGCACTCTGGCGAAGTAGATCTCGGTAAGTGATATATTTATGCGGTTACCAGCCGTCAAATCACGTGACTTAATATATATAAAAACTACTATATTCTAACATATTACTACGGAGCTATTGTCCCACCATATAAATAATAATGTTGATACCTATAAGATTTATTTCTAAAAAAATATGATTTTCAGTAATAGAAAAATGAGACATAATCCAGCAGAACTATATAATTCCACAGCATGTAAATTCGTAGGGAGAAAAATAATAAATGTTTCTTTAAGAAATTCGTATGAAAGTAAATGTAATATGACAGTGGTTTGCATGAACTGAAAAGAAAATTATTTTGAAAAATTAAGTACATCGTTAGAATTAAAGAAAGTCGGAAAATATACACTAAAACACCCTGAAAAAGTAAAAAGGAGGTTCAGAAGTAGAAGATTAAATAGATGTGGAAAGAAAAAGAAGTATGGAAATTCTCTTCTAGATAATAATTACGCACAAAATGCCGAAAATCCATCGCCAGAAATGGGTACAGAAGAATATAATACTGCTAAGAACTTCTACAGCTAATATTATAAAAAATATTTTATGCGATTTATTTGTTCGTACCAAAGCTATAAGGTATGGTATAAATAATGAAGAGAAACGCCATCATATGCCTGACAAAACTAAATAAATAAAAAAAAGTTGAAAGAAGTGGTTTAATGGGCTCCTGTACCTATTTTTATTTATTTATTTTATGAAACTACATGATAAACTATGACGATCAGTATAAACGCGGGTTGAACATTCTTTATATTACAAGAGATATGATTTTTTTATATTATATGTTGTATTGGAGTTGTGATGTCCCAAGTTCGGTTCAGTGGTACTTAACTTGTTTCCTTCAAAGAGTACAAATAATATTCGATTTCATTCTTGAAAAATAAACTGAATATGTTGAAAATCATATTCTATAGAAGTTGCAAGCCCAGGAACAAGGAATTAAATTATAATAATAAATATACAACATGTTGAACACGTACATACCAGCAAACGGCGAACAGATGCAAAACCAATGCTGAGATGTCATATTTAGTTACGTTCTACTCCGCGCATGTCTCTAATTTACCGCGGGAAAATACTTGTGGCCAATGAGCGCTTTCGAACATGGGACATCATTATATTTTTAGTCGCTTATATCTCTGATGTTAAACATGATTTTTAACTAATTTTTTCACTAAAAGTCATTATTCAATATATATTTTTTGTTTTTATCTTTCATTCTTGTTATTTCGATTTTGGTATAGGAGCCCATTATAGATGAAGAATTACCATATCTAGCCGCATCCCTTGACGGTCTGATAAATACAGACGAAATATATGAAATAAAGTGTCCATACAGTGCTAAGGACATGATCATTCGAAAAGAAGTTGAAGAAAAAGTAATAAAATGTTTGACAATTGTTGAAGGCGAATTGAGATAAAAAAAAGACAATTATATGTGTCAGGTTGAAACACATCTACATATTAGTAGAAGAAATTTGTGTTATTTCGTAGTATGGACAGAAAATGAAGTATGTGTAGAAAAATATTTAGAAACGATGCATTCTGGAAAAAAAAATTATTAATAATGTAAAAAAGTATTATTATAATTCTTTATTACCAAAAATAATAGATTCTAGATACAGTAGACCAGTAGAGGATTACCAATTAGGGACATTTATTAAATAGAGTCTCAATCCAGCCACCACAAAGGTCTAATTTAGTACCTATATGAATAACAAGTAAACAAGAAATATTTAACAGAAATATTACGTAAATAGTTTTACTACTCATTCGTGATTTGTTGCCATTCCAATCATTGATGTTATTTTTAATAACATTTTCACCACATTAATACTACTCCTGTGGATCCCCCTCCACTAACATCTTTGAGGGCCGTGATTTGACGGCTGGTAACCGCTCTTCTCGCGCCAATATATATATATATATATATATATATATATATATATATATATATATATATATATATATATATATATATATATATATATATATATCTCACTTACCAAGATCTGCTTCACCAGAACTGCCACATCCAGTAATGACTAGGAAGCGTGATGATATATTTATTTATATTTTATTTAATAATAATTATTTGTATTGTATAAAAATTATAAATTTGTATAATACTATATATTTTGATTTTACAGGTTATGACAGAATGTAAAACTAAAATTAAAATTATCGAACATATGTCCAAGATAGTTCAGAATTTTATTTTTTCAAAGCAAGTGCCTTTCTAATTCGTAAAATGTGAAACTGTAGAAGCGTACCCCGCGCCCCAAAATAATAAAACCCCAAAAAAAATCTACCTGCTATTTCATTGCGAACGTATTCGACAAATGTTATACTGGCTGCATCCTATTTTTTGTTAGGCGATTAAATCTTAGTGAAAATATTGAAATTATTTTACAAGTTTTCAGCTGAGCACGGCATTTGAACGAAAAACGCCTTAGTATTTAGTTTTATATTAAGAAAAACTATTATTTAGTGTAGATAACATATTGTAAAATGATGTTGAATTTGTTAACGACGCGTTTGTTTATTTTTAAACAACTTCAATTATCTAAATTATTCAAAGCTTAATCAAGAAAAACCCTAATATAAATGAATATTTTAATGCAATAAGGTCTTATTCAAAAATTGAATAAATTTGAATCGATAGTACAGTCTCGGGAGAAACGTATTTTCTAGCGTTGTGGCAGAGAACTCCGGAGCGCCCTTAATACCCATTCTGGTATAAATAAATACAACCCTGTCTTGTTATTTTCTTGTCGCACAGTGATCCATCTGTTTTAAGCTAGGCGTGCTAATGTTACTTTCGGATTTTCAAATCGAGTATTTAGCTGGTTACCAGCAAGAAACCCTCAATACTTAGGATATGTCACAATTCTATACCCTATAGCAGAATACATAAAGGTCAGATTTCTTTCACATTTATTTCATAGCAGAAACTTATTAAAGGAAACCACAACCATAAAATAATTTAAACGTCATTTTTCAATCCCTAGACAGACTATATACTCGTACAACGAACGTCGTGGCTCAGTGAAAACATTTGGCTGCCGCACCATGTACGATATTGCGCATTTGTACAAATTTATTAATGATACATTTATTTGTATCCATCATAATGATTATTATTTTAACATGATATTGTTATAAATGGAAAGAATTACATACCATTTTATTATTTTCTAAATTCAAATAAACCGCCATTTTAGTAAATGCCACTCATGGCAGGGAATGTACGGACGACAGTAGTGACCTCTGCAGATGTTCATCTATGAGCTGTAAATTGCTTTATCCAACTGCAACAGATTGTAATTAGGTACAGGTACGCCACTTAAAATGAACATTCTTTACGTATTACAATACATACGTCTACAAAAGTTAGGAGAGCCCTCGGAGTTTTCCAAATTTTGCTTAGCGCCCTTAATGGTTGGAGGATTGTCGACCCCGGCACTAGATAAACCATTAGTCATTAAATTAGAGCTTGACAAACCAAAGTAAAACCGTGACTGGAATGTGTATTAACTCCACCCATTCAGGTATATAACGAATCGCGTGACTCTAATTTGGCGCGTATATATTTTATTGTAACTTATCGAAATCAGTAATCGTTAAAATTGTTTCAGATTATCGTTTTTGAATAATAATAGCTTTAGCGGGCATTTTTTTACCAACACTAAATTTGGCGTGAAAACTTAAGGCACGAAATTCCCCATGAAAGTTACTAGAAAGAATACAGTGACGTCAGACATTTTACTCACGCAAATGTATTCACGCAAATACTAACGCAAGATACAGAATCTACCTCCAGTACCAACGAGCCGTTGACATGCAAATTTATTAATGATATATTTATTTATTATTAATTATAATTATGATTCTTTTCGCATACTATTTCTATAAATGGAAAGAATTACACGCTGTTTTATTTTACAAATTTAAATTCAACTTTTGACACCGAATGTACCAACGATAGCAGCGACCTCCGAAGACCCTCGTCTCAGGGTTTATTTTGATAAGTCAAGCTCTACTTTCTTCACTCATAATTTTACATTACATTTTACTAGATTTAGGGCCGGTTTCTGAAAACAAATTTAACTGGTCAGTTAGTTTAACTCTTCGATAAACTGTCAAATGGGTTTCTGAAACAACATATTGGTATTTAACTGGCCGTTAAGTTAAGGCCGCTCCGTACTCAGTGTAAAACCGCTAGAAATTTGTATGCTTTTATTTCCAGTTCTAGATAAATAAATTTGTTCAAATTTTGTTAGAATGAAGATAATAATAAAATATTAAGTTTTGTCACTTTATAATTTCGTAAAACTTAATAACAAGTTAGTTAAGTGCATATATATGTAAAGACATATACACGATTTTAACAGTTTAGAAAGTACTTGGGTATATAAATTAGATATTAAATGAAAGATTTTGCAAAAATAAAACTTTCTTGATACGAATATTTTCATTAAAGTTTCGCATTTCTGAGTAAAGTATATATATGTTTTCGATATTTCGTGTCACAATGTCACATATTTAACGCCTGACGTACAAAACGATGCAACCTAAATGACAATGTCTGCTCGTAACGATGCGGTGTCTGAAGGATTTCCGAGCAGGTACTTTTTATGACGGTTTCACAATAAACATCGCAAACTTTTGTGCCCACAGGCACAGGCTTCTCTGTAATGATAGTGATGAACTGACGACATACCGTGCACGGAACTACTGTTCTGATATTTCGACATGAAAATGTTATAGATACTTACGAGAAATTTAATATTTAATTTAGTATTTAGTATAAGTATTTATATATAAAAAAAGTAAATTAAATATTGTTATGTAAGTATTTGAAAAGTAAATTAAATATTGTTATGTAAGTGTTTGATTAAGATTTTAATGTTATTTTAAAATAAGGGCAGATAGACGCAAAAAATTGTAATAATATAGGTAATAATAATAATATTTATTCAGGTTTTATAATACACAAACTAGTCGTCAAGACATAAAAACACATAAAATGAAAATCAATGCTCATTTATTTAAAGACCATTCAACATATATCAATATAATTAATAGTAAACATAACCGTGGCATAAATTAGTAATTTATTAAAAAATTTCTCTAATAGGTAAGCCGCGACTATACCTCGAATTAATAATTTCTGGTAAAAGTGAGTTGAGATAAAAATTTTTTATTTTTGGTATAATTTTATCTTGTCAAAATGAATTGGATCTATTAATTTTTTCAATGAAAATATCAATGTTCGTGTACACCATAAAATAGCATGCATTTTTATTACAAATATTTAATTGTTCTTGTACCTGATACATGTAATTATCATTTTCTTTTAAACAAATTTTACCATCTTTTGATTCTAAAAATGTTATAACTTTTTTTTATATTGCATCTTTTATAGTCATATTTTGGGCACTGAATGAACATTTTATTTCGCATATTTCGTCATCTCCTATTATTCCATCTGGTGGCGCACCCAGAAATGTTATCTTTTCATGAATATAAAATCCACTTTTATTAATTTTTTTATTAATTTTTTCTTCTAGCATCGCTACGGCCTTGCTTTCATTTTTGATTCCATATTCTGTAGCTTTACTGCCAGTGAATGAAATATAAAGCAAATTTTTCACTATATTTGCAGTTGATGTACCTTTCCGTTTTTTTGCAAATCTTTCCGAAATTTGAGGCAGTAAGTCGTTTCCTTCTTTCCTCTTTCCATAGTTAATCTGTAAACTGCCCAAGTGTATTTTGAAGAATATAATTCTTATCTGCTTCTTTTAATTTGTTTAAATATACTTCTTTGGCCTTTTGTCCCTATTTCTAAAAAAAACAAAAAAAAAAAGATAAGTTACTGACAATATTGTAGACATAATTTGTGTCTATGTTGCACTCTCATTTGAATTATTGTGAAAATATGTCTTTTCAGATAGTCTTCACCAACGACAGGTAAATTTATAACTTGGTTTAAATAAATAAAAGCATGTTGAATATGACAGCAATCCCAATTATTCCATTTGTAATTTTGATTTCGTTTTATTTATTTAAACAAGGTTAAAATGTAACTGTCGTTGGTGAAAACCACCCTCATTGTTTTAAAATTAGTAGTAGCTAAATAATAATGGTAACCATAGTTTCCTATGCTATCGAGTCGGCCTGTGGATCCTAAGAATCCTGGTTCGATCCCCACAGCAGACAAAACATTTTCACAAATTTAAAATTACCCCTATGGCTCCCTCACCACTAACATTTTTGAGGGCCGTGATTTAACTTCACGCGCAAAATATATCACTTACTGAGATCTGCTTCGGCAGGGTGCCACACCCAGTAATGGGTAGAAGGCGTGATGATATATTTATTTATTTTATTTATAGTTTCCATTATTATTTAAACATGATTAACATTAATCGGTGATTGACAAACTGTCCCTTAGAAAACTAAATCAACAATTAGTTTTCAATGAGTGTACATATACATCATTGTATAGATAAAACGAGCCAAAATATTGTAAAAAAATTACTTACCGTGCTAACACTTCACGTCGATGGTTCACTAGTTGATATCTGGACATATGTACAGTTTGTGGCTTCATAAATCACTCAAATCCCGAACACACAAACACAATATTTAAAATATTGGTGAAAAACTATTACACGTTATACAAATATGACTTGTTTGAGTTGACACTGCAAAACAATACTGAGAAGGAATTGAAAAATGTTCCTAATTTATATACCTTCAGGAATCTACTTCCCGGAAAGTTTGCGATACATCAGTGCTCCCCAACCTTTTATTGAGTGAAGAACCCCTAAAACTACTTGTATCCAAACGGGAAACCGATGCAACAACTAAACTTTAGATGTTGCAGGAGTGCTTTAAATTTTAAAAATTTTGAAATATTATCATATTAGTTCCCACAAAGTTAATGATATTTATTACAAAATAGAGCTTGGCTTATGTAATTTAAGAAAATACGTTTCCTTTCTGTATTGCAATAAGAGCAGAAAATCTAAATCAATGTTTAACACATTTAAACATTCAGAGCTGCCGCATTGAACCGATAACCATTAAATTATAGCATTTGAACTTTGACACAATCATAAATTTTAGTGTGCTATAAAATCCATATTTAATCACAGAAAACAACTTATAAATATAAACAAATGCTTACGGCAACTCAGCAAGATAATCGCAGGACAATAGAGTTTTCCGCGGGACCTCGGTTGGGAAACACTGATTTACGTGGAATTACCCAAATTTGCAGTATTTATGATTTGATCTTATTATTCCCATTACTGATGAAATATAATAAATAGGTAAGTATGTAATTAATTAAAATAATAACACTCGGTTTAGTTTCACTAGAAAAGTATATTTAGCACTTGATTGTAAATGTTGAACTTAAATTTATTATTTATTGTATTTATTGTAATATCCAAAAAAATTATAGATTTCTTTGCCTCTTTTTCAACTGTAAATTTTATATGTGGATTTAAATTGTTGATTAGAGTTAAAAAAATATTTAATTGTTTATCAGATCCAGAAAATAAAACAGGAATATCGTCAACATATCTGAACCAGAATTTTAAGTTCAGCATTTACCGTAAAGAGGCGTTCACTGATGTAATTATACCTGCTTATTCAAATCATCCACTTAATATAAAACTTTCAGTTTTCCATAATTATCTTGATCGTCTTCTGAAAATCCTCATGGACCCCAATGATTTTAATATGGAATTAAACATCATAATGAATATTGCAAGCATTTAGCAACAGATAACAGTTACTATCCTAATACTTACATTGTTGTACCTACAACAGTCATAAACAGACCGTTACTCCGTTTCAAATGAAAAGTCTTTTGAAGGGATTTCTTGCAGAATTGGATTTTTATTGGTCGGCAGTTGTTTTAGTGAAAGTGATTCAAAACCAATCATATTTAATACATATTAAAAGACGTGTAGAATTTCAAAGTTTTAGATTTGTAATAATCAGCTAGTACTTATTATTATTCCAATACGTGATTGTAGTAGTAAGAGCATTACTTTGCAAGAGTTTATTGATAAACAATTGGTTGTGAAAGAAAATGTAGAAGCTCAATGTTCAGAATTTAAAAAACCTTATCGACCAGTTTTAAAAATATCGAGTCAAATAAAAAAAAATATATTAAAAAAACCTTGGCGACCCCAGAGATTTCCTTCGCCCTAGTGCCACACCCAATAATGGGTAAAAGGTGTGATATATTTCAATTTTGTTTTTATTTTTATTTTTGCAAAATTAGGTTTGTTGAGATTACAATACTGAACAAGTTTTATCAATATAATTTTTGTCTAAAACGCATAGTAGAGATAGAAAATATAATTGAAAATTTAACATGGGAAATCGCTGTTGCGAACCGAAACCGGACTTACGGTATAACGATCAGTTAGTACATATTATACTTCGATTAAAAATCTGAACTGTTCTTCAACAGTCGAACTTATTTTTTAGAAGACATCTCATAGTAAGGCCGAGAATCTCAAACGAACAAAGATTTGCTGTTTCAATAGAACTTTCATGTTTAAGCAGTCATAAAAAGACCTTTATTTGATTTATGGCTTTATCTCTTTCTAAAATTATTTTCTTCTTCTGCAACCCAGTATGCTTCTATGATTTTGGGAAATGTATACAAGTAAGGAGCAAACATGAAATATTTTTTTAGTATGGAACGCCCTTAAATAATTACCTAGTTTTTCGAAATTATACTTTGCCCTGGATAAAATTTGTTTTGTTTTACTGTATCAAGAGACACGGTAGTGTCTCTGGCCAAGTACAAACGACAGTGGCCAGACACTACAGTATCTCTTATCCCGAGTGAACAAATGCCCATTTTCGCACTAAAAAATGAAGCCCAATCGGATACAAAAGTATGTTTTGACTTAACCACCGTGTAGCCCGCACAAAACTGAGTAGGAATAAAAAAGTTTCATGCCATTTGGTCCATCCTTTCCAAAGATATGGATGTTTGAAAAGTGATTTTTCAAATTGAGCAAACGTCGTCTTCTTGTTCAGCGTTCGCGTGTGACGTCATCACATTACTACGACTCATTCTGTTTCGGCCCACCCCGTTTCGCCCCATCCCGTACATATGTCTGTTTTCGCACTAAAAAATTAAGCCCAGGCAACCAATATTAATATATAGGTATAATAAAGCTTCAGTCCGCCATCTTGAAACAAAATGGCCGCTAGCTATCTTGAAAAGTACTGCGCTGATTCGATTCAAATTTGGTAGAAACATATACGGGAACCAATCGTAACATATAGGTATAATAAAGTGTCAGTCCGGCATCTTGAAACAAAATGGCCGCTAGCTATCTTGAAAAGTACTGCACTGATTCGATTCAAATTTGGTACAGACATAGACGGGAACCAATCTTACCATATAGGTATAATAAAGCTTCAGTCCGCCATCTTGAAACAAAATGGCCGCTTGCTATCTTGGAAAGTACTGCATTGATTCGATTCAAATTTGGTACAGACATAGACGAAAACCAATCTTAACATATAGGTATAATAAAGCTTCAGTCCGCCATCTTGAAACAAAATGGTCGCTAGCTATCTTGAAAAGTACTGAACTGATTCGATTCAAATTTAGTACAGACATAGAAGGGAACCAATCTTAACATATAGATATAACAAAGCTTCAGTACGCTATCTTGAAACAAAATGGCCGCTAGCTATCTTGAAAAGTACTGCACTGATTCGATTCAAATTTGGTAGAAGCATAGACGGGAACCAATCGTAACATATAGGTATAATAAAGTGTCAGTTCGCCATTTTGAAACAAAATGGCCGCTAGCTATCTTGAAAAGTACTGCACTGATTCGATTCAAATTTGGTACAGACATAGACGGGAACCAATCTTACCATATAGGAATAATAAAGCTTCAGTTCGCCACCTTGAAACAAAATGGCCGCTAGCTATCTTGGAAAGTACTACACTGATTCGATTCAAATTTAGTACAGACATAGAAGGAAACCAATCTTAACATATAGGTATAATAAAGCTTCAATCCGCCATCTTAAAACAAAATGGCCGCTAGCTATCTTGTAAAGTACTGCACTGATTCGATTCAAATTTGGTACAGACATAGACGGGAACCAATCGTAACATTTAAGTATAATAAAGTGTTAGTCCGCCATCTTGAAACAAAATGGCCGCTAACTATCTTGTAAAGTACTGAACTGATTCGATTCAAATTTGGTACAGACATAGACGGGAACCAATCTTAACATATAGGTATAATAAAGCTTCAGTCCGCCATCTTGAAACAAAATGGCCGCTAGCTATCTTGAAAAGTACTGCACTGATTCGATTCAATTTTAGTACAGACATAGACGGAAACCAATCTTAACATATAGGTATAATAAAGCTTCAGTCCGCCATCTTGAAACAAAATGGCCGCTAGCTATCTTGAAAAGTACTGCACTTATTCGATTCAAATTTGGTACAGACATAGACGGGAACCAATCTTAACATATAGGTATAATAAAGCTTCAGCCCGCCATCTTGAAACAAGATGGCCGCTAGCTATCTTAAAAAGTACTGCACTTATTTGATTCAAATTTGGTACAGACATAGACGAGAACCAATCTTAACATATAGGTATAATAAATCTTCAGTCCGCCATCTTGAAACAAAATGGCCGCTAGCTATCTTGAAAAGTACTGCACTGATTCGATTCAAATTTG